>OU015491.1:33061365-33528865 GCA_907164885.2 Dolomedes plantarius
TAGTTTTTCATGTTTAATAAATTTATAAATAACATTAGTTTCTTAGCATATTTTGCCGCTTCTGCTATTTTTTATAATCCCTACTTAATAAATTAATGCTCATGTTTATAACCATAAAATGCACTTTTGGTTTATACTTTGCACATTTACTTTCCAAATTTGAGATGTTAAGGATTTTTTATTAATCAGTTCGCGTATTCATGCAACGATAGCAATCAGAAAAATCTTATTAAATGTCATTCCAGTACATGGATCACATCTGCCTCTATTTTTGTTTCTTTTTATTCAGTAAATCTGAGTTAGTCATTACGCTGTATCATTATTAAAATTCTGATCTGGATTAGAAATACTGATGCAGGTTAATGAAGGTATGAATTAGATTCTTCAGTCAGCTTAGTTGTTCTGTAGCGAAAGGATATTAGTAAAATGCAAGGGAGAATGTTTGGCTAACTCATTAAGGTTAAAACTGCATTTTTTATTACATTTTATGACGAAGTTATATTAAATAATCAATATTGAAACTACTCACATTCCACATGTCCATAAGTCTGCAATATATATATATATATATATTAGTTATCAAAAATTAAGGAAAAATCACAAAAAGAGAGATAACACGTTCAAAACTTGGCCAATCTGTTTAAAATTTGAATATGTTGTTAAGTAAAAGGTGCTGAACAATTCTACATTATGCAAAATAGTGGCGCTGCAGTCGGAATACGTCATTTCCGAGGAGAATAAAAGTGCATGTCTCAGAGCAAGGCGGTAATTGTCGCTGCGAGGCTGAGATTAGACATCTGGCATAGCCAAATTGTAACAATGACTTCCAGGCATCATTTGACCGAAGAACTGCGATGGTGAGCTATTGGGAGACTAGAGACAGGACAGAGTCAGACAGAAGTGGCTAGATGGCTAAATGTGAGTCCGTCTGTGGTTCATAGACTTTGGCTACAATTTCTAACCACGGATTCGACATCCAAGAGGTTCAGCCAAGGACGGCCATACGCTACGACAAGTGCCGATGACCGATATTTGTCATTATGCGCACGAAGGAATAGAACCGCAACTCCGACTGAACTCATATCCTCCCTCACTGCAAGCTCCGGAAGGTTGGTATCGTCAGGTATCTCCGGAAGGTAGGAACGTCAACCGTGCGTAGAATGCTTCACGAAGGTGGTCTTTTTGCAAGCCGTATCATACGCCATATTAAAGTCACCAAACTGACACATCCGATTTGTTCATTGTATACATATGCTAGTTTCTATAACACCATAATTTTCTGGCGATTTCTTTTTATGCTATTTTATTCCTACCTACGTGTTGTATAATATGTATAAGTTTCATTAAATACTACACGTAACTTTTTGAGTAATCGTTATTTTTGTGACTTTTCCTTAATTTTTGATAACCAGTGTGTATATATATATACAGGGTGTTGCCGAATTCGACCGACAAATTCAGAGGGGTGATAGTAGGCATCAAGACGAGCAATAATAACATAGGAATCTATGACTGGAAACGCAAACCTGACGTTGGAGGGCGCTGTTTACTTAATCGGACCATACCTCGTACCAAATCCACTGGATGGCCGGAAATATCGCATTTTTCTGGAGGAGATAGAAAACTCAAAAACAAAACAGAATCACATACGAATGCATGACCGGAAACGCAAACCTGGTCAACTAGAGGATAAACAAAGATGCAGAAATGAAAAGTCAACATTTCTACATCTTTGTTTATCCTGTAGTTGAGCAGGTTTACGTTTCAAGACATACATTCTTATGTGATTATTGCTCGTCTTGATGCCTACTATCACCCCTCTGAATTTGTCGGTCGAATTCGGCAACACCCTGTGTATGTATGTATATATATATATATATATATATATATATATATATATATATATATATATATATATATATATATATATATATATATATATATATATATATATATATATATAATATATATATATATATATATATATATTATATATATATATATGTTATATATATATATATATATATATATATATATATATTATATACATATATGTGTGTGTGTATGTGATGCATACACAAAAAAAAGAAGAATGAAGGGAGGATAAACTATTAAGGACTGATGCGTAATAATTCACAAACACAAAGAAGGAAACTGTTACACTTTATGCTTAGTCTATACACATTAACTTATTCATTGACTATGAACTTAACGGTATTTCAAACTAAATAAATTTTCACCTTATCAACTAAAAGGTTTTTCTCTCTGAACAAAACTTCGGTTTAGTAAATTGAGAAACACAAGAAAACGCCACCATCTGGTAAGATTTATTTAATAAAATCAGTTCTATGTCAAGGAAATGCTTCTAAATAATTACATACACTACGTACCTGATTATCTGCGACAGTTGCATTAACTGAATTATAATCTTCCGGAAAATATGTATCTATATATTTCAACTAATGCTGATAGAGACAAGTTAAACTACAACATGGGATTAACAGAAGGTAATGAAACATAAACTTCGTTAATTATTGTAACACTCTGAAGGACTTCAGAGAATCAAGTTATGTTATATACTCAACACAAGATCAGTGTATGACCATTACTTTTCCGTAGGGAAATGAAGATTGCTATTCGGTGAAACAAGGTATCGCGATTAGTAATCATAAAAGGAAGTCTCTACAACTATGGGGAAACATGCATTTTCGTATAGTAATTATCACCAATCTAAGGAAGTTCTTGGAAATTTGATAGGAGACTATGCGGAAGTCTAATAATGTATTTTAATAAGGAGAGATGTAATAAGATTACGTTTGGGCATTATAATATATAAATTCACTCAGTACGAGAAGTTTGAACTTTGGTAAGAGGCCATAGTAAGATTCTTGTAAAATATTTTAATAATGGAAAGTTAAATAAAGCTGTTTGTAGGGGAACTACATATAATTTCACGACGTATTATTTCTAGACTTCTGTAATTCCCCTAACTGAACTTAACATATTGTTGACCGGTACCAAGTAAACTCGTGTTTTGACTCGCCAATGTTGAAGAGAATTTAGGAAAAGGCATTTCGGAGAAATTCTTGGTCAGCTGAACGTTGCTTTACTTGAAAATTAGCTTTACTATTACTTGAATGAGTTTCAGGCAAATCTTCACATTTTATCATTTAAACCAGAGGTACTCAAACTGCGACTCACCAAGCTTTTATGTTCGGCCCGAAACATACTCATTATCAGGCATGTGCCTTTGTAAATACAATTTTGAATATTAGCGCCTGAAAAATACAAAACCATACAAGAAATGTGCCCCTTGGCTGCTCACGTTGCTCACATCAACGTATCTTAGTAAATCATCCAATATCAAAATGATATATGCGGAGAATGTATATAGAAATCGGCTTACTGATTCTCACCTTGATGACGTAAAGAGAGTAGCGTGTAGCAAGTATAAACCTGATTTGTCTAAAATAGTATAAAGCAGGGCCGCCCAGAGAGGGGGGGGGGCAACTGGGGCACTTTGCCCCAGGCCCCTAACTGCTGGAGGGGCCCCAAAAATTTTTAAACAAATTAGTTTATTAGATTTCACCCGAAAGAAAATTCTGAAACTTGTACCGTACTTATAATTCAAAATAATCTCCTGAAAAAAGCCCCCCCCCCCAAAAAAAAAAAAATAAATAAATAAATAAATATTCGATTAATTAGATTTCTCTTACTCCAAAATAGTCTTCTGAAAAATACGCGATTTAGTTTTAATGAAATATTTAACTGTTTAGTTCTAACTGCTATAAAATTACATTCTCTCTAATAAATTGAAGAGAGCAGTACAGTGAAGTACAATAACTATGTTAATCATTCGTGTAAAAAATTTAAAGGATGAGTAACTTAATTTGAATGTGTGTTTTCGTCTCTTTCCATTTTTTTTTTTTTTTTGGGGGGGGGGGCCCAACAGAAGTCTGACCCAGGCCCCGTAAAGTCTCTGGGCAGCCCTGGTATAAAGTGTGTCTTAACATAAAGAAAATCACGATCATTTTTTAAATAAACGCTTGAATACATTTAGGTTTTGAGTTTTATTTTTTGCTTTGTTATGTTATGAGGTATAGTGTACTTTGTTTCGGCCAGCGTTACATAGCAAACATATGCATGTGCTCCTATATAGAAAAAGGTTCAGTATGACTGATTTAAACTGTGAATCTCAGACCACCGTATAAAGAAAACAGATTGAAGAAAATAAAAATACCGTATCTTATTCCAAAATTTCAGGCTATACCGGTGATTTACATACTAAAAAAAAGTCCGACCACAGTACGAAGAACCACGGTTGGCATAGTGCCAAGACGATTCTATTCACGCTGTAGGTAAGGCTGCTGAGGAAGGAGGGAAAAAAGTATCGTATTCTCTCGACATTCTTTAGAATCGGTTACTAACTGCGCTTGCTTGCTTTTTCCTCGTCTGTTATTTTGATTATTATATTAAAATTAATGGATCCTTTACCCAACGCAACTGCTCGGAATAAGCCGTTCCGTAGTGATTGTAAACGTATAATACACAATGTAATTAAATTGTGTGATAAAGAAGCACTAGAAGGAAATGTTATTGTTCCACTTTCGCAATCCCTAAAGAGAGCTAGTGAAATGACCGGGATATCAATGTCCAGTGTAAAAAGAATACGCAGAGAAGCAAAGGGTGAAGAAACTCCAAAATTTGAATCTCCGAGGAAACGTCAGAAAAAAAGAACCACCGAAAACGTAGCTTTAGATAATTTTGATTGTGATGTAATCCAAAAATATCCACTCCTATAAAACTCCTATTTTTTAAATAGATTTCTTTCTTTCTTTTTATTATTTTGAAATTATTATTCACATATTCGATCAAAAATAAAGTTTTAAAAAATAACTTTAAAATTACAGACAAAAAGCAGTCTGAAATACATTCCGTATTTCATAAACAAACACATCCGAAAATATGACGTTTTCCCCTATTTTCTAAGTAGACTAGCTTTTCTCGCGCATGCGTAACAGCTTCCAGGGACCTTGCTTCCGTGGTCGGACAGTATATACATGTATTTAAATAAAATGCCGGTAAAGAATAATGTTAATATGGTAACAAGATCTGTTTTGCAGCAATACAGTTCTGCTGACCACTAGCTTCCTTGTATAAGAGATTTGTACGTTTCACGCTGGGCTTGTACTAGGGGAAAGAGATTAAAGTTAAAGAGGAATTAATATTAATGATTATTATTTATTATTATGCCTTATCTTTACTGAGGCTTGGTGTTTTCCCGCTGGAGCCGCTGTCAAATATTCAAGCTGACTTATGTCCCTTTGTTTCCCAATATCACCAAAATATACGTCCTTCAGTAAGTACGTTTTTTGCTGTTTCAACGTCACTTCGTAAAACTCAGGGCCGCCCAAAGACTTTAAAGGGCCTGGGGCAAACTTCTCTTGGGGGCCCCAAGAAATCTGATTAATCGAATAATTTTTTTTGGGGGGGGGGGGAGGGCCCCTTTTTTCAGGAGATTATTTTGAATTTTGAAGTACGGTACAAGTTTCAGAATTTTTTTTCGGAGGAAATCTAATAAATAATTTTTAAAACATTTTTTGGGGCCCCTCCGGCAGTTGGGGGCCTGGGGCAAAGTGCCCCAGTTGCCCCCCCCCCTCTGGGCCACCCTGGTAAAAGTTTGATGTTAACACTTCCTTATTAGGCTACTTTATAAATTCAGTTGACTCTTTCTCTTATCGAATGTCTGTGCATAAATGTTAAAGTATAATTGTTTTGAAAAAAATAGGGATCTTTCAAACGAACTCTTTTATGACTTGATATATTCACCTATAAAAGCAAAATTTATGCTAAATTTTATTGAATTATTTAACATTTTATATAATTCACTGAAACTTCCAATATTAAAATATCGTAAATGCCTATCGTGAATTCGATGATTGTCTTATTAGTTCTTCAGCATAATGTAGTCACTGAACTCATGGGAAATAAGTTAGCTCATTTTCTCAGTGCGCTGAAGACTCCTAATGAGAACGCAGCCTAGAGTCCAAACCACTAGAGATTGCACGCTATTTTTCATCTAAGGCGTCACCTACATGAATGGTACTTCTGCAATTTTCTCTAGCGGGTATAGGCATACTTTTAATTTGGATTCATTTGCTTTGAGTTTTGAATTCCTAATCAGACTTTGATTGCCAATCTAATATTTTTTTTTTTTTGCAATATGCTGCAATTTCTAACCGAAAACCTGAGAGACATTTTTTCAACAACTTCCTGAGTGGCTGGCGGGGAATTGAACTTTTCAAAATTCAGTAAAATTTTCAAATTTTATATTATTCAGGTTTTACTCTTTTGTCAAATTTTTTTACGTTTTCAACTTCAAAAAACGACAAATTTTTTTAAGTATCTTATCTTCAAAATCGAAGCTTTCTTTTTGTTCTTAACCACAACTTTTGGCTGAAGAATAGGTATCAATCTTGATACACTTTCATAAACTTAAAATGCTTTGAAGTTTCCTCAAGATTTCCGTTTTAATAATTTTTTTTTTAAATGTGGTTCAGCTTCCTTGGATAACAATTATGTACTCTGTGTGTGTGTGTCGTCAAATTTCGAAGCACATTGTGTAGCTTTTTTTCAAAATCGAAATGGTTCAGTAGTAAATCAAATTAAAATAGTCAAAATATATGATGCACTGCTGAACTTGACAAAAACTTTTATTGGCACACCCAAAGAACATAAAAAAACATAAATGGAAATTAAGGGTTTAAAAACCCAATCAAATATACGAGCATAGAACGCATTCAAAAAAGGACCTATCGTCCCGTATCAAACTCTATCTAACTAGTTCTAATTATAATCTAAACCTAATATTTCAGGTAGAGAGGGTACGAGATTATCTCAGTCAAGCAGCGCAACCATGAAGTTTATAATTATTTAAAAACAGTAGCGCTATCTAACTGAAACTTTCTCAGCAGCTTTCTGGTTATAATATCTTAAATTATCTGGATAGTATGGCTTCTTATTTACAGCTATTGATTCAGCGTAAACGAATATCATGTAGACAAAACGAGAGGATTAAAACTCAATTCTTGGGGTTCGAAATGCATTCGGAGCAAGAAATAACGAAGTTCCTATTTTTGTATGAACTCAGCTTTAGTTGAACTCGTGTAATATTTGATTTATTCCTTTCTGAAACTGTCGACTTTCAAAAAGTTATTCGAACATTTGATTTACTCTCCTACTGAATCGTCTCAGGAAATTTATAACAGCTACATCTAATATTTCTTCCTGGCATTGCTGTCTCGTAAATAAATGTGTATTGCATCCATAGTTGGATATATTTTAGAAACTCTTAAATGATAAATACATAGAGTATGAATATTCATTGTAAAATAGGCTAAAAATACTAATATAAATTTTATACGTGTTTTATTACGGTGAAAAATTGCGGTTAATTCTGCTGCTTACATCTACCAGTCACTAACTTAAATCAGGGCCGCCCAGAGGGGGGGACAACCCCAGGCCCCCAACTGCCGGAGGGGCCAAAAAAAATTTTTTTTAATATTTATTAGATTTCCTTCGAAAGAAAATTCTGAAACTTGTACCGTACTTCAAAATTCAAAATAATCTCCTGAAGAAAGGGGCCCCACAAAAAATAAAAAAAAATTATTCGATTAATCAGATTTCTTGTGGCCCCCAACAGAAGTTTGCCCCAGGCCCCGTAAAGTCTCTGGGCGGCCCTGACTTAAATTCTGTTTCCTTTCTAAGGATGTTCTGAGTTCTGCCTTTTCTATTTATGTAAATCAGTTCTAAGAAAATAAAACAATCAATCAGGAACTGGAGTTTTTAAACGCCAAAAGACATTAATTTGCAAAAAGGGAAAAAACACAGGTACGCTATGAACACGTTATTTATTTTTTAAACTTATTATAATGCTATAACAGTTTATGCATATTAAGAGTTAATTATATCAGTGAATATTTATTACTTTTAAGTGGAAACTTAATAAA
The DNA here is from genome assembly GCA_907164885.2 of Dolomedes plantarius. Classification (NCBI taxonomy): domain Eukaryota; kingdom Metazoa; phylum Arthropoda; class Arachnida; order Araneae; family Dolomedidae; genus Dolomedes; species Dolomedes plantarius. The sequence continues at coordinate 33,069,375 of OU015491.1, forward strand.
GTTTAAGTTTTCACATTATCCAAGTCACGTTCACATGATTTTTTCCTACTTGTTTTATTTTTATCTTTATTATTTTTTATTTATTTTTTCCTTTTTTTAATTTAATAATTATTGCGTTGATTTCTTATCGGAATGATGCAATGATATAACTTAAATTTTACTCGACGAAAATTTTTTTTGAACATCCATTCTACAATAATTGTAAATCTATTGCGTATGTATTTATATTTTCAAGTTATTTAATAAGGGCCATCTTAACCTTGTTTTTTAATAAAACCCTTTTAACTCTTCGGATTTGCATTCATGAAGACGGACTGTGGGGTTAAACTAGACTTCTTTGGATGCTGAAACATCTTTTCCGCAAAAGACTCAAATTATTTTTTAATCTCTTTTTGCGAAATTCCAATATTAAGGTATAGAAAAGATAACCGTTTCATTAACTGTCAATCTAAAATTAAAAGAATGGTAAAGCAAAGCACGAACGGTCAGTCTGGCGTCTTTGCACCACGTAAGTTCCTAATCAACGATCACGGCATATCTCCGCACGGGAACTGTAAGAAAAAAGAACTGTGCACTAAGACTTAATAATATGCTACTTTCATTTCGATGTAATATTTGCATATCTGACGTGGAAATTGGTTTATCTGAAGGACTAATCCACGTATAAAAACCTCAGAGCTATTTCTTTTATCCCTGTATTTCAAACTCTTGAATAATCATGCGAACCTTTTTAGACACTAATGTATTTAAAGGAAATTCGTTTTTACTTATGCGATTAATAGGAATTTTTTCATAAGATATGAAGCATTACATTGAAGTTCAATGATAAATCCATGATAAACAATATTTCTCGTTGGTTTAAATATTTCCATGTTTTATTCGGTGTTTTTCTTTTCTAGTTGAAGCAATATTTTATGAATAAACAGAGCACTCTTATCTTTTGACCGACGTTTACAATGAATGGTTACAAGCATTATTAAAGTCGACTGTTAAAAAATTAGTCTAGTGCTAAGTACAATGAATTGTTACAAGCATTATTAAAGCAGACTGTTAAAATATTATTCTAGTGCTAAGTACAATGAATGGTTACAAGCATTATTAAAGCAGACTGTTAAAAAATTATTCTAGTGCTAAGTACAATGAATGGTTACAAGCATTATTAAATCAGACTGTTAAAAAATTATTCTAGTGCTAAGTACAATGAATGGTTACAAGCATTATTAAAGCCGACTGTTAAAAAATTATTCTAGCACTAAGTACAATGAATGGTTACAAGCATTATTAAAGCAGACTGTTAAAATATTATTCTAGTGCTAAGTACAATGAATGGTTACAAGCATTATTAAAGCAGACTGTTAAAAAATTATTCCAGTGCTAAGTACAATGCATGGTTACAAGCCTTATTAAAGTAGACTGTTAAAAAATTATTCTAGTGCTAAGTACAATGAATGGTTCCAAGCATTATTAAAGCCGACTGTTAAAAAATTATTCTACCACTAAGTGCAATAAATGGTTACTAGTATTATTAAAGCAAATTGTTAAAAAAAATATTCTAGTGCTAAGTACAATGAATGGTTACAAGCATTATTAAAGCCGACTGTTAAAAAATTATTCTAGCACTAAGTACAATGAATGGTTACTAGCATTATTAAAGCAAATTGTCAAAAAAATTATTCTAGTGCTAAGTACAATGAATGGTTCCAAGCATTATTAAAGCCGACTGTTAAAAAATTATTCTAGCACTAAGTACAATGAATGGTTACTAGCATTGTTAAAGCAAATTGTTAAAAAAAATTATTCTAGCACTAAGTACAATGAATGGTTACTAGCATTGTTAAAGCAAATTGTTAAAAAAAATTATTCTAGCACTAAGTACAATAAATGGTTACTAGCATTGTTAAAGCAAATTGTTAAAAAAAATATTCTAGTGCTAAGTACAATGAATGGTTACAAGCATTATTAAAGCCGACTGTTAAAAAATTATTCTAGCACTAAGTACAATGAATGGTTACTAGCATTATTAAAGCAAATTGTCAAAAAAATTATTTTAGTGCTAAGTACAATGAATGGTTGCAAGCATTATTAAAGCCGACTGTTAAAAAATTATTCTAGCACTAAGTACAATGAATGGTTACTAGCATTGTTAAAGCAAATTGTTAAAGCAAATTGTTAAAAAAAATTATTCTAGCACTAAGTACAATGAATGGTTAAAAGCATTATTAAAACAGATTGTTAAAAAATGATTCTAGTGCTAAGTACCCAGAGGTGTAGAAAGTTATTTTTAAAAAACTTTTTATGAATTTTTATTTGAAAAATTTACTATTTTTACTAGCCTCCTGAACTAATGAAAATATCGCTTTGTAGTTTTGAGGTTACTAGAAATAAAGCGAAGAAGTCAAACCATTTTTCTTGAGTCTTCGTTGACACATATTTCTATTTTCATGGGTATTCAACAAAAATTCACTTAAATGGAAGTTTTACTTTCCTGGATTAAAAAATAAAGGAAAAAATAATCCGAACTTACCATTGTACCATTTACTCAATCTGTGGAAGGAGCGGAAATCGTCGCCTATCGTAGCAGACATGCCCCGAATACATCCCACTGGTCAATAATAAAAGCAGTAATCATGGAATATGTCAGCTGAGATTGATATTCTGTCTCCACATCGACTACTTCTTCACCCTTATTTATCAGAGTGGAATTTCGGAGGCGGTAAAGTTGTGAACGTTTACAGATTGGATAATACGGCCTAAGCTTATGTTATTTTCTTACGTTTTTTCGGAACTTTAATATTAAAGAGTATCCGTCGAAAACTGATAATATGAAAAACATAATATGAATTTTTTTTTAATTCCTTATATTCAGTCTCTATAAAACCACTAACAATTTATGTTTTCCTTTGATTTTAATTTTTTTTTTATCTCGGGCCACATGCCTATGTTTGCTACGTTACGCGATCTGCAACATAGCACACAATATCTCATACTATAATCTCTCTATTCTAAAAAAAAGTAACTTCCACCGCCGCCGCAGCCACTGTCAAAAGCTTGTCACGCTATCTCCTCCGAAACCGCTGGGGGTATGGGGTCGAGACCGATACAAACAGATGCAGAAAAATGCGGGGGAGAAAGTAAGATATGTCTCATCTTCGTCGGACTGTAAGTTTTTTTTTATTATTTTATGTTTTGTGGAAAAATATTGACTTTTTCATGTTCAGATTACGATAACTCGCCAAAAATTAACCGTAGAATTTTGATCTTTTTACAATCTAAGACTACAGACATTTCTTCTTTAAACAAGACCTCATTTGTTTCAAAAAAATTTAATTTAAAACAGACTAATATTTTCATCAAAATATTAAACCCACTTTTTCGAGAAATATCGTCACATATGTGGATGTAATATCGATACTCCTCGAGTTTTTATCTTACAAAGAAAATATTTACATCTTCTGGAAATAGAAAGCTTTCTCATTCATATAAACCTCATTTCAAGTCTCTATCTTAAAATTTCGATTTTTAATTGAATTTCAAAGCTGAAACAGTGATTCAACAGTGATTCCCCTTCGCATAAGGGTGACTGACAACAGCAAATGGCTGTTACATTGCCCGAGAATCACCCCTATGTATCTCGCTTTAGCCATAACAGAGGAGCGAGCGTAGCGAGCCTAGGGGCAAAGCCCCTAGTAATGTAAAAAATAAACTTTGAAACGTAAATGTATTCAAGCTTTTATTTAAAATTGAATGTGATTTTTGATGTTGAGACAAACTTTTGACTATTTTAAACAAATCAGGTTACTACATGCTAATCTCAATACATCATCATGATGAGAATCAGTAAGCCGATTTCTATATCGGTTCTTCGCATGTATCATATTGGAATAGGACGATTCACGAAGATACGTTTATGTGAACAGCGTGAGCAGCAGGTTGTACATTTGTGTATTTTTCAGTCACTCATTCCCAAAATTATGTTTACAGAAGCACCTGTGTGATAGTGAGTGTGAGTGCTTCGGGCCGCAGTTAAAGTATCACTGGTCTAAATGACGGCTAGTGAAAGGTATTAAAGAAATTCTTTAGCATCAAAAACAATACAGAGAAACTTTGAAGATCCTATTTAATGATGCTTGCCAACTTATTATTGTCTCTAATAAACAGGCTGGACGTAAGAATGATCAGCGATTCCAACACTGCATGAACGGAGTGTAGCGTCAGCATTGAACTTGACTCAACTTCAACGCTGCGGATGATATCATCAATTTGAGCTCTCTGTGATTGGTTAAAATTTTTAACGCTGGTGCTCCACTCTGCCTCGGAAGGCCGTGTGTTCGAATCTCCTGCGTTATACTATTATATATTTTTGAAATGTTTCATTTCTATTGTGAAGATCCTACATAGAAAGCAATAGCCTAGACTAATTAATCAAATATGTCAGTCCCTGATGATCTAATAACATACTTTAAAATTACCGCGTTTATTTTTTCTAATTTCAACGATACAGTATTATCAATAAAAATTTTTTGTTGTCATGTTTTCCCCAGATAAGCACAGTTCTGTTTCTTAATTACTAGGACCCAATTTCGGCCACACGAGACCTGACACATTCGACTGAGTAACTCCTAAATAATCACAACCCCGCTCAACTCGAGCAAACGCTTAAAATACAATAAGGCCACAATACAACCTCAATTTAAATACCACAATAAAATACAAAATTAGTTCCTCTATGAAGGTCAGTGAGGGAGGGAGAGGGTCGATCTCCCAGATGTCGTCCCTGGGGGGTGCTCGGTCAAAATTCAGGTGGCAACTAGCTAAGACGGACTCCGACCTTTGTGGTGCTTTTGATAACAGGAGCCGCACACTTCAGCCTGTAGTCTATATGGACCTGGTCTGGAACTTCCAACCAGGGGGGCATAAGAAACAACAACACAAAATTAACAAATATAAATACTAGAAACATAATTATATTACACTTTATCACCATAATCTACTGTTGCTGTTCCTTACATCAATGATTACAAGCATATGAACAATCGCCTGAGATATAAGGCGAAAGTACCTGCACAGTAGCTCATCCCCATACGGGCCAGTTGACTTGCCGTTAAAGATAATTGGATAAATCTGCCTTTGTTATAATCGAAGGAAACTCCCTTGTATTGTCTTCCACCCGATTGTCCGCGCACACTTCTCGCTGAGAAAAATTCTCTCGTGCCACTCGCGTTACGATGCTCTGTCGACATGATTTACCCACAATGAAGGGGAAGAATTATTCTCACTTCCTCCTTACCCTTACTTTTAGTATTGTTATTAGCACTAAGGTTGCTGCGCTAAGGCACTAATATTGTTATCACTTTTACAGATTTGCATTTCAAGTTTGCCAAAATTTTAAATAAAACAAGTAATGTAGCAACCATCCGGCCTTGGCGACATTTTGGAGAGGAAAAAAAATATAATAGTGAATTTAATCAATGACAGCTTGTTACGTATTCGAAATCACGAACCGAGTTCTTTTACAGGTTGTGGTTGTTTGCGAATATGGGGAACTTGTCGATGAAAACTATAAGGTATACATAAGATTCGATTCACAAGAATCGAACTTTTGAGTGAATGAATTAAAGAAGCTGCTTGAGATATGTTAATTTCGGCATACGCGCTTGGTATAAATACCAAGCAGCTTGATTAAGTAAAGAGGTTGTTAAAGTTGATAGATAAGCGAGAGGGAGCTACGAGGTAAGCAGCTCCAGGTGCTATCCTGCGCTAGTGCTTAGGGGGCCCAAATTTTACGTGGCAGAACTGCTGGTTTGACTCTCTGCTGGTTTGTGAGTATTGCAAAGTGTATTTTTATTGAATGCTAATATATATTCCGTACAAGTAGTACGTATGCTTATTGCTGTAAAAGCAAATTCTATATGTGCAACGTATTCAATAAACATTGTTTCATGTATAAACTGTGCTTGTATCAAATTCATTTAGAGTGCCACTTCAAATTATATACACCCAAGTGCTGGTAGAAGTGAGATATACTCTATAAAACGTTCTCAATTTTACCACGAAATCGTTGGTTGCTTTCAATGGGGACACCGTTTAGGTGAACCAACACCACCCCTTGGTGCCACTTCAATTTTGACTTACCACCCTCATGGGCAACATCTGGAAGGCTCATACCTTCTCTCACCCAGTGACATCTCATAGAAGGACTTTCCGTTCTATGGATTCAACGCGCCTATATCCAACCTAGACACGAAGATACTTAATAGTGATCGGCGGATTCGAACCGAGCTCTCCTATTCCCAGGCCCAACGTGCCGCTACTAGGCTACCTCGGGCGTTTTTCATAGGTTGCAATTCCTTAACCATCGGATCGGATCTCAGCAAGGAAGAAGAGTTGATACGGAGGACTAGACAGGGAGAGAAGGGGGCTATGAATTCAACTGGACGGTTCTCGGCTATAACCAAGGAGATGATAGGCAGATTTCAGGTCACGAAGCGAATAGATGTGTACGCCATCCATTCGAATCGGTTATCAGCAAAAAGGAAAAAAACGAGTGAAGGAAAATAAAACGGGGGGGGAGTATAGATATGCATATGTGTTTTTTTTTCTCTTTTCCTGATGAATCTCTTCGCTTCTCTGTTTTATCTGGAACAGCCACTTTGACAGTTTTTGCTCTCTCTCTCTCTCTCTCTCACACACACACACACACACACACACAAAGAGTGAGAGAGAGAAAGAATAATGCAGTAATCATAATAAAAAATCACACCTATTAGATTTAAAATTCTATTTACACTAAAATTATTTACAGATAAGAAATTAACGTCACAGCGCGTATGCTGCCAGGACACGCCATGCCTCAACTAACCCGATTCTCTATCTCCCCAGTTCATCCTTCGCACCCCTAGTGGCGCTGTCGTCTGCGTGGTAACTCATAACTCAAAGTTCTCAGGCGTCATGGGTTTATACGATCACACACACACACACACACACACATATATATATATATATATATATATATATATACACTCAAGAGCCAAAATATTATGACCACCTGTCAATAACGAGTTTGCCCACCTTTGGAACGCAACACAGCTTCAACCCGCCTTGGCATGGATGCCACAAGTCCTTGGTAGATGGCCGGAGACAGATTGTACCAGATGTTTAAGCAACGGACACGCAAATCCGAGATATTGCGAATTGGTGGTCTTTGAACTCTGAGCTGCCGTCCCATGACATCCCAAATGTGTTCTATAGGATTGAGATCCGGTGAGTTAGGCGGCCAGGACATTAACTGGAATTCAGCATCATGTTCCTGGAACCACTCCAACACAATTTTAACCTTGTGACACGGGGCGTTGTCCTGTTGGAACATTCCATTTCCAGCTGGAAAAACAGAGGCCATGTAAGGGTGCAACTGGTCCGCAATGATGTTCAGATACCCTGTAGCATTCATGGTCTGCTCTACCACAACCACGGGTCCCAGAGACGCCCAAGAGAATGTCCCCCAAAGCATAATACCGCCACCACCGGCCTGTGTATGACCTACTGTACATTGAGGGAGCAACAGTTCGCCTGGAAGACGGCGTATCCTGACACGGCCATCGGCGTGATGAATGACAAACCGTGATTCATCTGACCAGGCAACTCTCTCCCACTGATCCATGGACCAGTCGCGATGTTCCCGGGCCCAGCGCAGGCGCAGTTGGTGATGACGCTTGGTCAGCAAAGGCACATGAGTGGGACATTTGCTGCGTAGCCCCATATCCAACAGTGTCCGCTGAACAGTGTGCTGCGATACTATTCTACTTGGCCCTGCATTGTATTGGGCTGTCAGCTGAGCCACTGTCTGGCTCCGGTTTTGCTTCACCATGCGAGACAGTCTCCGACGACCTTTTTCTTTGATAGCGAGTGGACGTCCAACACCATGTCGTCTACTGCTGGTTTCACCGTCATTCATCCACTTTGCATAAGTACTAACAACAGTAGGTCGCGAACAACCCACGATTCGTGCAGTTTCGGAAATACTTGTTCCGAGCCTTCGAGCCATTACAATCTGCCCTCTATCAAAGTCGCTTTGATCCGCAGCCTTTCCTATCACACACAGAAGTAAGTGAAAGAATGATTCTTCAGACTCTCCAGCAGCAGTTAAATACCACTTCCACCTGATCACGTGCCTTCCACGTCATCCAGGCGAATTCATTGCAAAATGTAGGGGTGGTCATAATGTTTTGGCTCTTCAGTATATATATATATATATATATGTATATATATATATATATATATATATATATATATATATATATATATATATATATACAGTGGAATCTCGATCGATCGTTTTCGGATCCATCGTTTTTCCGTATGTTCGTTCATTTTATCCAGTCCCAACGATCATATTGCTTTGTTATGTTTCCGTATCTATCGTTTTCCTGCATTTATCGTTCATTTCAATCGGTCCCTTGGAAAATGATAGATCGAGATTCCACTGTATATATATATATATATATATATATATAGATAGATAGATAGATAGATAGATAGATAGATAGAGAGAGAGGGAGAGAGACAGTGGCGCTCCCAGGATTTTTTCTTGGGGGGGGGGGCGAGATGAACGGATAAAAATATTTAAAATGCAAAATCAATAATCATAATGCAATTTCTATTTCTTTAGGGGGGTCACGGCCCCTTGGCCCCCCTTGGGTACGCCACTGTATATATATATATATATATATATATATATATATATATATATATATATATATATATATATATATATACATATATATATATATATTATTTTCTAGGTTTAGCGCTATCCCTAAAAACAAAATTCATTTTAAAATTTCGTTAATGAAAGCAAATATAGTAAAGATAAATGTTTTATCCATTATTTTATCCTAAACTATCTAGGATCACTAAATTTAATAAGCATGCCAATAACAGATTATTAATTGCAAAAACGTAAGAAAATGGATATAATACAAACAATGAAAAGTACACACATGGGTGTTATTGATAAAATTCATCTGTTTTGTCTTCCTCTATTAAACTTTGCAAAGGTTTGCTTTATTGCTTGTTTCATTGGAAATTTTGGCGCCAACTAGAAAAAGGAAGAAAAGGAAATCTGTGAAAGGGAGAACAACATCACTTTAACGCTTGTTTGTAATAAATAGAATTTTTTTCTATTTGCTATGATCTATTTTCTAAGTTAAGAAAAAAATTTCTTTCTATTGGTTTTATCAGAAACATTAAAGTATTTGAGCTGTGTAAGATTTTCCTCATTGATTTAACTTAGCTGTCTTTTAAGTTATTTTATTTTCCCAAGTTTATAATGTTAACTATTAACAAAAGTAAAAGGAGAATTTAACCTTCCTAACTCAAGTATTTTAACGTATAGATTGCAAAAATCCATAACCGTTGATAGAAACAATTGATAAAACTAGAAAAAAAATCTGCTTTAAAATACATTTATTTTTTATTCATAAATATTGAGTGCAGATGCATGATTATTTCAGTTCAGATTTGAAATATTGTGGTTATGATCATTATAATGGATACCTTTATATTATAATATTATAAAACTAGGGGCTTCGCCCCTAGTTCAGAAAATATGTGCTACATCAGAAAATATGTGCTCAGCAGTAAAATAAAAATATAAAAATTAAGCCCTCTTCAGATAAGTAAAATAAAAAATATAATAAGAATTAAAAGAATAAAAATCAAATATTTAGAATAATTAGTAAAAATGAGTGTCCACCGGGATCGAACCGGGGACTATCGCATACGAGCAGCGCGCTCTAGCACAGTGCCAATCATGGCACAGCAAGTTGAAGGAATAAGTTGCTAATAGCGAGATACATAGGGGTGATTCTCGGGCATTGCAACAGCTTCCATCCATTTACTGTTGTCACCCTTATGCGAAGGGGAATCACTATTGAATCATCACTGTTTCAGCTTTAAAATTCAATTAAAAATCGAAAATTTAAGTTATAGACTTGAAATGAGATTCATATGATAAGAAAGCTTTCAGCTTCCAGATGATGTAAATATTTTCTTTGTAAGATAAAAACTCGAGGAGCATCGATATTACATCCACTTTGGGGACGATATTTCTTGAAAAACTGTGTTTCATTTTTTGATGACAATATTAGTCTCTTTTAAAATATCTTTTAAACAAATGAGGTCTTGTTTGAAAGAGAAATGTCTGTAGTCTTAGATTGTAAAAAGATCAAAATTCTACGATCATTTTTTGGCGTGTTGTCGTAATTTGAAGATGAAAAAGTCAATATTTTCCCACAAAACATAAAATAATAAAAAAATTTTAAAGTCCGACATGTCTTACTTTGTTCCCCACGTTTTTCTGCATCTATTGGTATCGGTCTCAACCCCATACCCCAAACGGTTTCGGAGGAGATAGCGTGACAAGCTTTTCACAGTGGTGGTTACTTTTTTTTAGAATAGAGAGATTTACTCTAAGTATCATTTTGTGGCAATATACGTGTGTGTGTGTGCATGTGTATAGTATATATATAGAGAGAGAGAGAGGAGGGTAGGGGAAGCAAATAAATATTTCCTCTACAAAATTTCTCTACTTCGTTTTAGCAATTTGGTTAATAAGCTTACAAGATGATGCATTTATTTCGTCAAAATCTGAGTTTTATGAAGTACCATCCATACAAGTTTAAATTTCTTTAATATTTGAACCAACAGCAAGAACAAATGCATATATTTTTTTAGAAAGGCGTCATTAGAAATGAAGCTATTTTTAGATTATGAATTTTTAATTATTATAATTTCGAGCTTAATTTCTTCCATTTAGATTTTTATAACTGGGCTTGCTTCAAGTAAGATTTTGTAATTTTCGGTATCTTCAGATGCTAAGATTTACAGATAGGTTTTAAATTTTAACAACCTCTGTTAAAATTGGAACTTTCCGAATAGGTGAGCTGACCACTATATTTTTAAGCTATGTCATGATTTTCTTTGAATGAGCCTCACAGCATGACCTTTTAATTTTTTATTAAATATAAAAGGAAAATTGATCAAAAAATGACAATAATTTCAACTTAGTAAAAACAAAATATAGACAAGGTAAGAAATATTTTTCACTTCACAAAGTGTATATGGATCAGATTCATATTCACTGTAGGAGAGTCCATCATATACACTCAAGAGCCAAAACATTATGACCACTCCTACATTTTGCAATGAATTCGCCTGGATGACGTGGAAGGCACGTGATCAGGTGGAAGTGGTATTTAACTGCTGCTGGAGAGTCTGAAGAATCATTCTTTCACTTACTTCTGTGTGTGATGGGAAAGGCTGCGGATCTAAGCGACTTTGATAGAGGGCAGATTGTAATGGCTCGAAGGCTCGGAACAAGTATTTCCGAAACTGCGCGACTCGTGGGTTGTTCGCGACCTACAGTTGTTAGTACTTATGCAAAGTGGATGAATGACGGTGAAACCAGCAGTAGACGACATGGTGTTGGACGTCCACACGCTATCAAAGAAAAATGTCGTCGGAGACTGTCTCACATGGTGAAGCAAAACCGGAGCCAGACATTGGCTCAGCTGACAGCCCAATACAATGCAGGGCCAAGTAGAATAGTATCGCAGCACACTATTCAGCGGACACTGTTGGATATGTGGCTACGCAGCAAACGTCCCACTCGTGTGCCTTTGCTGACCAAGCGTCATCGCCAACTGCGCCTGCGCTGGGCCCGGGAACATCGCGACTGGTCCATGGATCAGTGGGAGAGAGTTGCCTGGTCAGATGAATCTCGGTTTGTCATTCATCAAGCCGATGGCCGTGTCAGGATACGCCGTCTTCCAGGCGAACTGTTGCTCCCTCAATGTACAGTAGGTTATACACAGGCCGGTGGTGGCCGTATTATGCTTTGAGGGACGTTCTCTTGGGCGTCTCTGGGACCCGTGGTTGTGGTAGAGCAGACCATGAATGGTACAGGGTATCTGAACATCATTTCGGACCAGTTGCACCCTTACATGGCCTCTGTTTTTCCAGCTGGAAATGGAATGTTCCAACAGCGCAACGCCCCGTGTCACAAGGCTAAAATTGTGTTGGAGTGGTTCCAGGAACATGATGCTGAATTCCAATTAATGTCCTGGCCACCTAACTCACCGGATCTCAATCCGATAGAACACATTTGGGATGTCATGGGACGGCAGCTCAGAGTTCAAAGACCACCAATTCGCAATATCTCGGATTTGCGTGACCGTTGCTTAAACATCTGGTACAATCTGTCTCCGGCCATCTACCAAGGACTTGTGGCATCCATGCCAAGTCGGGTTGAAGCTGTGTTGCGCTCTAAAGGTGGGCCAACTCGTTATTGACAGGTGGTCATAATGTTTTGGCTCTTGAGTGTATATCTTGATTAAATAAATAAAGAATTTTACAAGGGGTAATGCAAGAATAATTCTGAACAATCGTATTATTTCTCAAATACAGCTTTACTGTACTAGAAAAGAAAAGATAACACCTTTGTGCTCGAGTAATAAACAGGAAATCCAACGTAAATAAAGCACAAATAGCAGTAGTAAAATGCAATTTTGCATACGGCCGTTTCGAAGCTACAAAGGAGCTTCTTCATCAGTTCAAAGAACTTAGTGGCAGCTCAAAAAAGCCGAATACTAAGCGACTAGACACATGCGCATGCACTTAGGTACCCGCACGTATCGAGCACCTGAAGGCGCGAAGCAGCGAAGAGACAGAAATAGGGCAAGCAGCGCCATCTAGTGGCAAAATGAGAGAAAGAAGTGAAGTAACAGGCCAACACGGCTAAATAAACCCTTTCCACAATTGAGGAAAAACAGGGATGCTTGACAAAACATTAGCCAAAGAACCCGAAATTTTAAAAATGTGATTTGCTTCCCAGAAATCAAGATCGGCAGGCGAGCGACATTTCTGAATAATGGAAGCAGAAGAAAAACTGTACTATTGTGGATAAATGCACTGCTGTTCGTTGAAATGCAGCACCAAGAAAGAGTTATTGCGTTGTCCTGAAATTTTGACGGGTAATTGATCATGACAAATGCAGTTGATGAAAATCTCAGCTGAGTAGGCAAATACGACGCGGGCGCAATTCGGTCCGCAATGGGGCCCGGAGAATATAAAAGAGCAAATCTCAAACGTTGCTCCGGTAAATTTTATTGACATCGATCTGATGGCATCGTCGTTAATTGGTTCCAGAATAAGGTACGAGAGTATCGAACGAACTTTTCACGTAAGAAGTAATGTAAACTGAATTAATTCGTTCCTGAAAACCAGGAATTTCACATTTTACCGAGCAATTTATAAATTGATGGGGTTATTTTTTTTATACAAAATCTTCAAACAAGACAGACATAACATTTGTCTGTCTTGTAACATTTGTAACAAACCTGTCAAGATAAATTGACTTCTGCTTTCGCTTCAAAATGTTTCTGAAGTGCGACATTGTTTGATCACGCAACAAGTCTACATCTCGGCTTGCTATAGCTTTGTCAGAGTGATATTCTTGAAGAAAATGTTTGTAATACAACCTATTTCGGCCTTTCTTTTCGTCCGGAGAGTCAGGACGTGGGGTAGCCTTCATATCTCATACATGTTTTAGTATGTGGGATGAGTGCCGTGCCGTCAAGTCGTGACGTTTCGGCACAAGCCGTGCCGAAACGTCAAGTACCGAAGCAGACGAGTAGAAAGGTATGACTGTATTAGACTTATTTTAATTCCTATAATATTTCCTTTGATAAGCCGGAATATTCGAAAGATAAACACATCGTCCAGTAATGTGGGTTATAATTCATAAATGTTACGTCGACCTCAGCTTTCGCTTATCTATATATATAAAACATTTCCGTAACTGACTGACTCACTGACTCACTCACTGACTCACTGACATACAACGCACAGACCAAAACGCTGGACCTAAAGGGCTGAAATTTTGCATGGCGATTCTTCTAATAGTGTAGGGGTGCACTAAGAAAGATTTTTCAAAAATTCTTCTTAGATTTTTTTAAATTAAATTTTTAAGCTGTTTTTTAAACTTTTTTTACGTTTGCATTTAAAATAATACATTGAGGGTTAAAAAATTTATATCACGAGAAAGATCATAAAGATTCCTTCAAAATGAAATTTTTTTCGAATTTTTACCTCCATTTCCTGATTTTTGGTGAATTTTTAAAGATTCATTTTTAGAATTTAATTTATTAAATGCCGATCACGTGATTTCTTTTTCTGGTACTTTCAATAAATTTATCGTCACGTGCGTAACAACTAAATAGACAAAAAAAAACATTTTTTCTTTCTAATGCAGCAGACGATTGGATATTATCCAAAAAAAATAAATATTCCTTATGATTTTTTTATAAATATATATATATAAATATTTTTTTACATCAATTGTATATATTGATCGTCTCATTTATTATAAATATATATATTTATTTTTTTTTGGCATTAATTGAATACATTTACCGTTATATTTAATTTGAATGTACTCCGTAGCGAAGCGCGGGTTTTCAGCTATATATATAAAACATTTCCGTTAATGACTGACTCACTGACTCACTCCCTGACTCACTGACATACAACGGACAGACCAAACCGCCGGACCTAAAGGGCTGAAATTTTGCATGGCGATTCTTCTTATAGTGTAGAGGTGCACTGAAAAAGATTTTTGAAAAGTTCTTCTTAGATTTTTTTAAATTAAATTTTTAAGCTGTTTTAGTAACTTTTTTTAAGTGTGCATTTAAAATAATAAATTGAGGGTTATAGAATTCATATCACGAGAAAGATCCTAAAAATTCCTTTAAAATCAGATATTTTTCGAATCTTTACCTCTATTTTCTGATTTTTGGCGAATTTTTAAAGATTCATTTTTAGAATTTAATTTATTAAATGTTCATCATGTGATTTCTTTTCCTGGTACTTTAAATAAATTTATCGTCACGTGCATGACAACAACTAAGTAGACAAAAAAAAATATTTTCTTGCTAATGCGGCAGACGATTGGACATTATTTTGTCTATAAAAATATCCCTTACGATTTTTTTATAAATTTATATATATATATTTTTACATCAATTGTATACATTGATCGTCGTATTTATTATAAATATATATATATATATATATATATATATATATATATATATATATTTTGGCATTAATTGCATACATTGACCGTTGTATTTAATTTGAATGTACTCCGTAGCGAAGTGCGGGGTTCAGCTAGTACGACCATAAGAACTTGAATTCCGCCGCTGCGTAGCAATATCTACAAACTGAGCCGATGGTTATGCACCCTTTCGGGTTATTAGTATGGGCATGGGCGCCGAACGGACAGTACAGACCTGCCGACCAATTGGGCAACCCGGGACCCTTAATGTGGGTTATAAAATATGGGTTATAATTTTAATTTTCATTCATATGAATTTTATAATGTGGGTTATAAAATTCATATGAATGAAGATTAGAGGAAATTCCGTAGTAAAAACATCTGTTAACTGATACAGGATTTCAGGATGCAAAAAAAAAAGAGAAAAATGGGAGATGGTTTCGAAAAATATAGAAGTATTTTACAATATGTACCGATTTGTGTAAGCAAAAAAAAGAAGGGAAGTTAAAGCATCTAAAATAACAAAAATGGCAATAAAATTAATGATGTTAGAAATACGATTTCGGGAGAAAACTATTCTGATTGTAATTAAGATTTCCAAAGTAGCACAGGATTGTAGGCCGCTTAAGAGAAAAGAAAGTTGTTGCATGGAAGTAATGGACGAAGAAAATTGAGAATTCGTTTATGAAAACAAATAGCATTCGAACAAACTGGTTGCAACAACAGAATGGGAAAAATCAGTAAAATGATGATACATATGCATGAAATTGGGAGAAATTTTTATAATAATAAATAAATAAGAATAATAAGGGATGGCGGCGGAAATAGGAAGAGCAGAAATATATAATGTTAAGCAAAATAAAGGAAAACAATAGGATGCTAGGAATCTACAGAGAAATTGGGTGATTTCGGCAATATAAATTACAAGGGAGAAAATTACTATGAAAATGAGCATAGAAAGATGCGAGTCGATGATCTGAGACAATTAAATCGGAAAAGTTGGAAACAGTATCATGTATAAACAACCAGAGGATAATAAATTGTCGTCAACACATAGCAGAGAAGGAAATAATTTACTTTGGATGAAATAGGCGAAAAGATGATTTAAATTACATAATAAATAAACGAATGAATAAAGCATATAAGAAAAATTTCATCGGTAATCTGTATGCATACACGAAAAACAAATTAGGGATAATACGCTTGAAAATGAAAGAGAAGCATATGTAAGAATAAAAACATATACAAGAAAATGAAAGGAGGTGTGAATAGGGATAAAACAGTTGTGGAAGGAGAAGGAAATGTGAAGGAGAAAAGACCTTCATGTTCATTAATTTGATACAAAGATAAGTACGAGTTGCATTAAAGAATGATTACATTTGACAATTACAATGGCTTGTTAGATTCTAGGTCAGCAATATCATTGATTAAAAGGGAAGTATTTGATAGGATAAAATAAAATACTGAAGTTATGTTATCTTTTGCATCGGGTTAGCAGGTTAATTCAGACTTTGACAAAACAAAATATTACATTTCCAAAAATAGCCCAAGAAGCATTAAAATTGTAAAATAAAAATTGTCAATTTTTTTTTTAGTGATGAACCAAAATATTAAAAAATATATCAAATCACTATAGGAAGCAATTTTACGATGAACTATAAAATCATCTCAGATGTTAAAATAATGCAATTACAATTAATTACATATTTCCGTTAAGTAAGATCACAGAATAAGTCGAACCAAAATTAAAAGATAAAAATAAATGCATATAAAATAACAGGAACAGAAATATAGTTATGCTAACAGACCTTAAAGATCCGTAGGTTTACTAGAGTTCTTTCCTCTTTTGAAGTAAAAGCCTTTTACATTTTAATGAGATTTTAATTAGAGATGCAATTTTAAATATAGATGTATTTAGTGAGAATGTATTTTAAATACAGTCGAACCTCCATATATCGAACTTCCACATATCGAAATTTTCTATATATCGAACTCTTAGCAAATCTCCATGTTCATTACATAGAAAAATTGTTTCTATATATCGAAAAAATCTCTATATATCGAAATTTTTTGCAAGACAAATTGAGAAATTTTATTCCACTTTAGAATAAAATCTCCCAATTTTTGGCATTTGAAACAATACGTCGTGGACTTCAATTCGCCGAAAATATCCCTGATTAAGTTTTTAGGGGACTGAATAAATACGAACATTTCTTTGAACTTTCCGCAAAACTGGCTGTTCAGCAAGATATTCCTAGTTTTTTTTTAAAGAATGAAACTGTGATCATTGTAACCACTGTCTGGATTATTGTTTTTTTAAAGGTATGTAGTACTCAATAAATCTTTCATATTAACTCATTTTTGAGTTATTAACTTTCATTTAATGGGATTCGCATATAAATTAGAAATGGAGTTTCGTATACGAAAATTAGATTTATATTTTTTTTAAAGGAGAATTATGGTAAAACTAAGCTCAATTCTATATATCGAAATTTCTATATATCGAATTTTTTTCCGGCAATTTGCTACTTCGATATATGGAGGTTCGACTGTAGTATAATCAGAAAATCAAATTTAATATCTTCAAATTTTGCGAGAAGGAATTCTTTAAAAAATTAAAAAAACTGCTATGATATTAGATTTCTATTCCTAATTAAACTATCTTAAATGATCCGCCTCCCTTATCCCACAATGATGTGGAAAATTTTATGCATCTGGGGCCAGAAACACGTACACAGCATTTTCCATGCATTCAAATATGTGAGCCAATTTGTAACTTTAATTTGAATCCGCAACAAATATTTTATCATTATTTTAGATACAAACCAGAAGTGTTCCGTTTGTGTCGTAAGATATAGCTACATCTCAGTGGACAAATAATAAATGATGCAATACCACTACCCATGAAAAGGGATTTAAGCTACGCTGAGCGGCTATTAATGTCATCATCTTTTTGCTGAAATATATGTGTTTCTCTATCCGCCAGAATTCCACCACGTTCTTGTGACCTATTTTTCCAACACATTCACTGCAATCTCTTTTATTTGTGCTTTGCAATCTGAAATACAAAATAAAAATAATATGTTTATCAGTTATTATTCAGATTCCTTTCATATGTTAAAATAATATGTATGTTTAATCATTATTAACGAATTAAAACAATTGTTATTTAGTAGCCTTTATTTTTTAACTTTTATGGATGTTCTTCCATTTGTCTCAAAATTTTAGAACCTTTAAAAAAACTATAAAGAAAAACTGGATTCAAGATTTTATATACTTGCCAATGTGTTCACTGATTAAGTTCATTATTTTTCCTCTATTAAATGTCACCAAGGCATTGCTATATTACCTGATATATATATATATATATATATATAATTAATACAACGATCAATGTATGCAATTTATGTAAAAAAAAATATATACATATATATTTATAAAATAATCGTAAGAGATATTTTTATAGACAAAATAATGTAGAAGAAAATATTCAAATTAAATCTAATAGAATATACTAAAGAATATAGTACAGTTAATGTAGTACAGATTGAGGAACTTATCTTTTACTGTATTTTAATATTTTTTTAATAATGTCCAATCGTCTGCCGCATTAGAAAGAAAAAAAATATTTTTTTTTGTCTATTTATCATTCACGTGACGATAAATTAATTTAAAGTATCAGAAATAGAAATCACGTGATCAGCATTTAATAAATTAAATTCTAAAAATTAATCTTTAAAAGTTCACCAAAAATCAGAAAATGAAGGTAAAGATTCGGGAAAGATTTCATTTTAAAGGAATTTTTTTTATGATCTTTCTCATGTTATAAATTTTATAACCCTCACATTATTATTTTAAATGCAAATTTTAAAAAAGTTACTAAAACAGCTTAAAAATTTAATTTAAAAAAATCTAAGAAGAATGTTTCAAAAATCTCTCCTAGTGCACCCCTACACTATAAGAAGAATCGCCATGCAAAAATTTCAGCCCTTTAGGGCCAGCGGTTTGGTCTGTGCGTTGTATGTCAGTCAGTGAATCAGTCAGTTACGGAACTGTTATATATATATATATATATATATATATATATATATATATATATATATATATATATATATATAAAGAGAGAGAGACATATATGTGTATGTGAGTGTGTGTGTGTTTGTGTGTGAGTTAGTTAATTTCTGTTTTGTTTTAATGAAACTATTATTTTTAATTTTATATAGAGGACACACACACACACACCGTATATATATATATATATATATATATGTGTGTGTGTGTGTGTGTCTACTATATATGTATTTCTATAGAAATAGAAATAAATAATTATTTAGAAGTTTTAAGCTTTTGAAAAGTATGCGGAAAAGTTGGACTATGTTACTATGAATTCCTTTACAATGTTCATTCAAACTTAGCAACAAATTCTAAATGTTCAAGAAATTCTTTTTTGAACTACAAAATTTCAGTATTTATTCAGTTAAAAAGAGGAGACGTATCCCTTTAAAAGGCAAATACTTTTCTCGTAGAAACATAAACTAATATAAGCTTGTGCAGTAGCTTCAATGCTAAAATTTTAAGGTAATATGTTTTATGTGTTCATCATAAAATTTCAGCTGGGAACTTTAAATTAGAAGTTGTGTGCGGTTTTAAAGATTATTCAACATGCTTTCTAAACGACTGAAGTTTCGTTGAAATTTTAGCCCCGTTTACATGTAGATTAGTTTGTTTCTCAGAAAAGTGAGAAACTTTCCAGCATAAGATTTGTGAGGGAGAATTTAAGGTTTTCATGAAAGTAGAAAATATTTATATGGTCTCGCCAAATCCTAAAGAATTTTTTTTTCAGTGGTGTATGTAGCGATAAATGTTTGGAAATATTTTCCACACAGTTTAAGACACTATTTTATTTTAATTTTAGCAAATTACTTTGATTCTTTTATATATATCTATATATATAAAACAGTTCCGTAACTGACTCATTCATTTACTGACTGACTGACTGACTGACATACAACGCACAGATCAAACCGCTGGACCTAAAGGGCTGAAATTTTGCATGGCGATTCTTCTAATAGTGTAGGGTTGCACTAAGAAAGATTTTTCAAAAATTCTTCTTAGATTTTTTTAAATTAAATTTTTAAGCTGTTTTTTAAACTTTTTTTAGTTTGCATTTAAAATAATACATTGAGGGTTATAAAATTTATATCACGAGAAAGATCATAAAAATTCCTTCAAAATGAAATTTTTTTCGAATTTTTACCTCCATTTCCTGATTTTGGTGAATTTTTAAAATTAATTTTTAGAATTTAATTTATTAAATGCTGATCACGTGATTTCTTTTTCTGGTACTTTCAATAAGTTTATCGTCACGTGCGTAACAACTAAATAGACAAAAAAAATATTTTTTTCTCTTTCTAATGCAGTAGACGATTGGATATTATCCAAAAATTATTAAAATACAGTAAAAGATATGTTCCTTAAACTGAAGTATATGGTTTAGTATGTTCTATTAATTTAATTTGAATATTTTCTTCTACATTATTTTGTATATAAAAATATCTGTTACGATAATTTTTATAAATATAGTTTGTTGGGTTTTTTTTGTCATTATATATATATATATATATATATATATATATATTTATTTATTTATTTATTTATTTATTTATTTATTTTTGGCATTAATTGCATACATTGAGCGTTGTAATTAATTTTAATGTACTCCGTAGCGAAGCGCGGGTTTTCAGCTAGTATATATATATATATATATATATATATATATATATATATATATATATATATATATATATATATATATATATATATATATATATATATATATATATATATATACGTACTCATACAAGTCCGTGGCGTCGTGGTAAGGCACTCCAACACATTAAATACATACAACAATGTCCATTTTCTTACGTTTATTCTTCCATTTCAGAGCTAAACCGCTCTACAATCTCATATTGAAAACCTGACCTTCCGGCCATCTCAAAATACGGAACGCTTGAATACGCGTCCACCCTACTCGCTTACATTCCCCGTCTGACTGATTCTTTTCCCGCTACATCGAAATAATGAGCACGAAATTCTGCTGAAACATGCAGTTCGAACCTCCTGGAATAATCCCTTCCCACCAATTTCTTCAAGGCTGCTCAATTCTATTAATAGCTCTTCGCGTTTTCCCGTCGCCTACTCGCGCTTGTCTTATTAATTGGGAATAAAACTGGCGTTTGAATCCTTAAAAATAAGATCTACTCTGAAAGATTCTTTTAACTATTCTACCCTCTCTAAAAAATCTTATATATATATATATATATATATATATATATATATATATATATATATATATATATATAAAAATCTCGGTGTCTGGGGTGTAGTCACTTGATCGAAAAAAGAAACATCACACAGATTGAAAGTAAACGCAGCATTTACACTTGCAACGCCCACACAGGACAATATAAACACAGGAGTAAAAGGAATACTTCTTAATACTCTTAATTTTAATTATTTAAAAGCCAAAAACGAGTGCGCGGCGCTGCTGTAGAGGCGAGTTGAGGATGCGAGAGCTTCTTCTGACCGCGCACGAGATTCTATGACAAACCATTTATAAGTAAAACTCGCACACACACACACACACACACATATATATATATATATATTCTATGTCCACTTCTATCATTAGTCAAGTCACTTAGCCAAAGACCGAAATAATCGAGACTTGAAGAATACATCGGGCTTTGGTCGGCCAATTCGAGATGCTCCCGGCATTATCTAGCATCGTTTCACCAAATCTAGATATTTCGCTGAGTTGGATCATGCAGTTACGGGAGTTGACCATACCAGTTCTATCTCGTATTATTACCACTGTGAAAATTCCTGTTCAGTGCAAGTAGAAAAAATCACTTCAAATTCAAAGAGAAAAAGGACAATTTTTCTTATATAAAAGGACAATTTTTCTTCGTCAAGTGGCCATTGACTGGTGAATTCGCCGGACAAAGCGCGAAGAAATTATAAAATCGTGATTATTTTGGGCCAAGTGATTTGGTTTGGCCAAGTGACTTGGCCAATACTAGAAGTGGCCAGCCATTTCGTGAAATGGACAGACTTCGGACATTGGGCGCAACATCTGTTTATAGTTTATAGACAGGTGGTTATCAAAATAATGGAAACACATCAATATTAGTGGTGTTTATGGAAGTGCTTCGTATTCCTTAAAAAACAAGTTTAGGGACCAATATTTTTTTATAGAATATGGTGTATACATTATTCTACTCTAAAGTAGCTGTAATGAAACTATGGGCATCAGGCTCTTTGGAGGATAGCGTAAGATGTCAAACCTTGTAGACCGTGCAGAAGAGCAAATTGTTGAAGCGCGTTTAATTGGAGTATCTGTTGCAAGAGCCCCCATGGGTTTGGGTGTTTACCGAGCTATGATACCGGATGTCATGATGGCATAAAGAGTTCACGGAAAGACATCCTCTGTGAAACAGAATAGTGGGCGAAAGGGAAAACTAAGTGAAAGAGATTGACGGATGTTGAAGCGGACTGTGACATCAAAAAAGAAGACAACTGCAGCCAAAGTGACCGTAGAGCTCCATATGAATCTGCAGGCTCCAGTACCAGTCATTACAGGTTAGAGAAAACTTCAAAAAAAAAAACGTTTATGGCAGAGTAGTAATTCTCAAGCCACTTGTAACAGATGTGAAAACAAACCGTCCTCTACAGTGGTGCCACGAGCACAAATCCTGGTCGAGTGATACGTTGAAATATGACATTTGATTAGACGAATCATTGTTCACTTTGTTCCCTGCAATAGGACGTGCTTATGTCTGAAGAACACCTACACAAGCTTACTATCAGGCTTGTCTCATGCCAGCTGTCAAACATGGAGAGGAAATTTCTTACGGTTTCGGCGGCCATCTGATGGTTTTCAAAAGGGATCTATTGTAACCCCGAAAGGGAGATTGACTGGGAAGGACTATGTCGAACTTTTAGCCGACCAGATCCATCCTAAGGTTCAAAAATTGTTTCCTGCAGGAGATGGCATTCTCCATGATGATAATGCTCGGATCCATACAGCTAGATGCGTCAAGTCGTGGTTTGAGGAATATAAAGACCAAGTCAAACACCTTATCTGTCCCGCACAGTCCCTAAACCTCAATATTATGGAACTGCTGTGGTCTGTTTTAGGGAACAGAGTCAGGAATCAATATCCAGCAATAGCATCTCTACAGGAACATTGACGATTTATCCATAAAGAATGGTATAATATTCCCTTAACCACTATCCATAACTTGCATAATTCAATTCCTTAGTGAATCCAGGTGGTATTAAAGGCCATAGATGGTCCTATGCCATATTAATAAAGAATTTCATGTTTTTCCTAATTGTTTCCATTATTTTGATAACCACCTGTATATATATATATATATATATATATATATATATATATATATATATATATATCTGTGTGTGTGCGTGCGTACAGTGAAACTTTTCGGCCAGTAATGGTTCCGAAAAAGAGTAGCCGTTTTTATGAGTAGCCGGTGAAAAAGTGTTTCTTCCGCAATATTGGTTTCTGTGAATCTTTATTTGGTTCTGAACTAAATATGGCCGCTTACAGGGGTGGCCGGTTAGAGAAATTTCACTGTGTGTATATATATATATATATATATATATATATTATATATATATATATATATATATATATACATACAGTATGCCCACTAAAGTCCCTTCCCACCCTCTTAACTTCGGAACGGCTGCTGCTATATTCATAAAAGTGGTGTCTAGGTATAGTAAAGTAGCCATGCGCTACTGAATGAAACCACCTACCGCGCCACTTGGTGGAAAACTGCGGAGTTAGCATTCCTATCTCGAAAACGGAACGAGATAGGGAAAAAAGTGATTTACAAAGTTGTAGAGCATCATCGATTTAGTAAGAAAAAATACCTTGTGGACATTAATGCGAATAATAGAACGGTTAAAACGCGCATTTGTTTTTTCGTGATTTCCTACTCTGTGACGTCACGAAACTTGAAAGGAAGGAGAAATGATTATGTTTCGGGCAAAACACGACACCGCAATGTGCACAGTGATATATCGCTTGTGATCCCCAATCAAAAGGACCGCGGTTCAAACCCCGAGGGTTGCATCCTTGTACTGATTGTCTTTATAAACAGAGTAAACAATATGTAGATCGTATAAAATAGTTTCGCATCAACTCAACGCAACTTGTGCTTGGTGTTCGAAATTTTTGCAGTATGCAAATACGTAAGAAATGTCACCCCTGTTCACCTGAGGCAGCTATAAAAGAGACATCTTCTTGGGGTTGTAGTATGTTGATGCTTATGGTCATGGCTGAGTATTCCAGAGCTGAGTATTGTGAGGTGGTTTTACTGTACGGTGAATGTGGACGCAAGGCACGATCAGCAGCAAGGTTGTACCGAAAAAGTTTCAATGCAGGCCCGCATCCTTCTCATCAAACCATCCTAACTGTTGTAAAACTTTTAAGGGAGACAGGCTGCGTTACTAGTCGACCTCGGTCTGGCAGACCAGCTAAGGTAGGACGGCAAGTTCAATCGAATGAAGTATTAGCATACGCCCTCGCATATCCGAAATGCAGCACAAGAGAGATCAGTCAACACTGTGGCTTCTCCAAAAGTCAGGTTTGGAAAATCCTAAGCGAATTAGGCACTCATCCATACCGACCAACGCCTCAACAGGTTTTAGTGGACGGGAATACCGAGCAATGTTTTACCGACGTTCGACATCAAATGTGGTATGCTATTAACGTTTGGTGTGCAATTTACAATAACAAGCTGACTCAAGAACTAAACAATTGGGTATGGCGGTTTCGAAGAGTAGCCTCCACGTTTGCCTGATCTGACTCCACTGAACTTTTACCTGTGGGGATACTTGAAACAGCAGGTGTATGCGACCCCTCCACAAACATTGCATGACCTTAAACGACGCATTACGGACCGCTTGTGCCAACGTGTCACGCTCTATGCTCCAACGTGTGTAACGTGACATTCAAACGAGGATCCAAATGTGCATTGCAGCTGACGGTGAGAAGTTTGAACATCTCAAATAAAGGTATATAGTTATAACTAGTTGTTTTTTTTTTTTCGTTCTCAGATCATTTTGTCACGTCACAGTGTCGGAAATCACGAAAAAACAAATGCCCATTTTAACCGTTCTATTCTTCGTTTTATTGTCCACAAGATGTCTTTTCATTCTAAATCGATGATGCTCTACAACTTTGTAAATCACTTTTTTCCCTATCTCATTCCGTTTTCGAGATAGGAATGCTAACTCCGCGGTTTTCCACCAGGTGGCGCGGTAGGTGGTTTCATTCAGTAGCGCATGGCTACTTTACTATGCCTAGACACCACTTTTATGAATATAGCAGCAGCCGTTCCGAAGTTAAGAGAGTGGGAAGGGACTTTAGTGGGCATACTGTATATATATGCGTGCGTTTGTGCGAGAAAGAGAGGGAGTAAGTGATTACTGGATGCTAATACGCAAGTATAATAAAAAATGGCACTACACAATTCCTAATATTTATCAATATCAGTTTAAAACATAATATTGCATAAATATAAATTATAACATTTAATTACTTCCTTTTGTACAATTTCTTTGAAGAGAAAAAATTATTGTACTGTTAATCAGAAATAAAATGCAGATTTTGAGCTTATTCAACCTTTTTCCTCTGAATGATTGCAATACTCGTATTTTTAAAGCCATAGTAATGTTTTCAAAATAAATTGCAAGTTGGCTGTCAGAGAAACGAAAAACTTGTTAAAGTATAAAATTTTTGAGAGGGAACAATTGTGAAAATGTGCATGCATTCTTTTTATCGGAGTACCAAAGAATAATCCACTTTTTGCCATGGGACAAGCAAAATTATTTTTATCAATAAAAATATTAAAAATCCTTTGTATTTTATGACCGTTTAAACTGTGAATAAAAATAACTTATTTGTTTACTCGTAAACAATTTTTATTTACATTTAACTTTACTTATTTACGTTAAACAACAAGGAGGGGGGTTTATTAATATACTAGCGGCCCGTCCCGACTTTGTCCGGGTTGAACAAAATATTATACCAATAAATTTCCAGTTGATAGCCAATAAATTGTAAATCATTTTTTACCTTAATAATAACCTAAATAATACCTTAAATTAATTTTACGTTAGTTAATAATTAAAATAAATTTTTTAAAAGAAAAAGGCGTGCCGGAGAACGGCTAGGTTCGAACCGCTAGCGTCAGAACAGAAGCCCACCGCGATAGCACCACGCTAAGGATCGTTGAAATCTTCGGAACAAAAAGCGGTAGAATACAGTAGCGGAAACAATGGAGATTGTTAGGATTAAGCCCCTAACTTTATTTCTACTGATCAGATATACATAATATATAGCCTATGTCCATATGGAATAATGTACCTTTCAAACAGTGAAAGAATTTTTCAAATAGGTACAGTGGTTCTGAAGATTACCCTCCATGTACAAAATCGCTCTCTCTTTATATATAAGTATAGATTTATGAATTTAATATTCAATGTTTGTCAGTACATCAATAGATATCAAAATACTAGAATTGGTTTTGAAATAGTAAATGTATTTCAAACTAAGTTAGGACTCCCCAAAGAATAAAACAATCTGCCCAAAACTCCTCAAAAGCTTAATATATCATTGTTGTTACACATTTAGTTTAAGCCCGCTCTTCTGTCGCATACATTGCAAAATATATTGCAACACTTAATGTTATTTTTTCTTGGGCGCGTAAAGAAAAAACTTTTTTATAAAAAGTAAGATAGCAACGCACGTGTGTAGATGATGATTTCAGGCAGCGGCCAATGAAAGAAGCCAACGAAGGGCGTGGAATATACAGGGTGCGGCAGAAAGAACGTTCTGATTTGGAACGTCAATAACAAAAATACAAAGCAAGATATAGAAAGAAATCTTTTATACCTGAAAAGTACACAGTACGCCATTGTCATCCAATAAGTTTTAAAGATTACATCTGTTAAATGGAGACCGTCATTTTCGATGCAGTTTTGAAGTCTCTTTCGGAAATTTTGAAATTTTGCATGGATCTGCGGACCATGTCCCGCGAAATCGCCGTGATTTCTTGCGTAATTGCTGCCTTGAGTGCTTGCAAATTTGTTGGTCGGTGTTGGTACACTTTTAATTTGAGATAGCCTCACAGGAAAAAAAAATTGCAAGCACTCAAGGCAGCAATTACGCAAGAAATCACGGCGATTCCGCGGAACATGGTCCGCAGATCCATACGAGATTTCCGAAAGAGACTTCAAAATTGCATCGAAAATGGCAGTCGCCATTTAACAGATGTAATCGTTAAAACTTAATGGATGACAATGACATACTGTGTGCTTCTCAGGTATGAAATATTTCTTTCTCTATCTTGCTTTGTATTTTTGTTATTGACGTGCCAAATCAGAACGTTCTTTCTGCCGCACCCTGTATATTCTCCGTCACTGATGTACACAGAGACTATTCCTCTACAAAGTCTACTGATGTTCAAAACAATATCAGGGAGATCGAGAATTGAACAAATTGAAGATAACTATTTGAGGTTAATAACTTGAGATTAGCGGTATGAGATCCTAGAATGCAAGATATATTTAACAAGTTAGATATTAGGTGTTTTTTTATTATTGTTATTATACAGAAACTCTAATCTTAGTAAATTGTTTTGTTTTTAGTTTAGGCTCTGTTTAACTCGTACCATTAGACATGTGGAGTAGTTTTTTAGGTTAAAGGTTGTATTTAAAATATTTGTTTCACGGTAGTCATTTTAGTTCATATATTATGTATAATAATTTGTGTCGTATTTACGGGACATATGATATAGTTAAGGCAAAAACACCATGTTGCTTCAATAAATTTACATTATCACTCTGCTAAGGTTCATCGGACATAAGATGTGGACTTTCATTAAATTTTGTTGTCTGATAAACATCCATGTGTCGACTTGTTTCTTACGAGGAAAAGAAATCTAAAGTAATAAGAATTATTTTTAAGTGAGACAACTGATATAGAAAAAGAATGTTTACGCTTTTGTTATTCGTTTTGAAGAAAAAAAGGTTGTACTCATAATATTGTCTATTTTTTTTTTTAGACCCACGTAGAAGAATCTTGAAGGGAATAAAAACTCATGTTCTTTTCTTAGAAACGCGACTACTGCATAACACAAATAACAATATCTCATGCAGTAGTGAAATTTACAGCAACTAGAAACCATGGTTTGCTTTACTTTAGCCAGGCTCAGAGAGGAATACATGGTGTTTTCCTAGAAAACATAACATTTTTTAAACGTTGCTTGCTCGGAACGTGGAAATTTTCTGAGAAAAAAAGTTCATAAGCTGAATAAATGTCACTTTAATCTCCGAGAGTTTGAATTTTTCTGATGAAAGAGAATGTATGGCATAAACAAAATAAAATTTATCAGAATGACACCACATAAAAGTGATAAAAGTTTCAGGACTGTTTTGAGTAAATAAAGAACGTAATTTTTTTATTTTCTGGCAGCTGAGTGTTTAAATAAAAAGTTTAATGGTAAAAAGGTCAACTAACATTTTTTTCACATTGAGAATATTTTTTATAAATGACAAAAAAGGAATATTTTTATATTTTTTTTCTAGTTTAACAGCTTAGCGAGAGTAAAATAAAGTATGTATAAATTAAGTCTTATTAAGTGTGTATAAATATAATAATTAAGTATGTAGAATTTAAGCACGGCTCTCTCTACTTTAATTTGTATTTTTTAAATACTGTTGAGAAAAAAGCATTTTGAGAAGCCTAAAGTATTAGTAAAGAGTTACGCACCGTAGTATGCAAATAGTAGGTAATCGAAGTTTTTTAGAGATGTTATAAATCCTCATTTTAAGCTATATTTTCTGTCTGACGCGAGTTCCCATAAAAATTTATATAAATGTATAGAAGTTGGGAATTCGTTGAGATATGGTTGAAATTTCTCTCTTTATATGCAGATAAATGGTTTATAAACTACCGCTTTGGGAATAAAATGGGTTTTTTTTTGTTTAAATAATTTGTGTTTGAAGATGAATGCCTTCGTAGATCAGATATATTAAAAGCATAACTACGCACTCAGAATACGGATAAAATATTTGGCAATTTATATATTTATATATGTGTGTGTGTGTGTGTGTGTGTAACATCTTAAATATTATGTCCTCCAGTCTAGCATTTAAACACCCTTTCCTAAATCTAATCCCCAGTAATATTAATTTATCGCTTTAAAACCCTTTGTGCCTAAGGGAACTTCCCATGAATCGCATGCCTTTACATTTCTACACGTGTATATGTCCGAATTCGGGAGTGGGTTAGTTTCTCGATCCCCAAAAAACTGCTGACCCTACAAATATTAGTCATATGTCTATTATTATTCCGAGCCGTTCTTCTGGAATGAACGGATGTATTTTCGCGCTAATAAACGATGTACTAAGAAGTTTGACCCGACTGCATTTAAATCTAACTTTTATTCCTTTCAGGCTGAGTCTAGCTCCAGCCATGCAGATATGAACTAATTTTTCTCTTTCAGGTTCTAATTTAAGGACGTGATGTAATTGGGATATATATATATATGTAATATAAAAATAATTTTTATATTAATTATCTGACTTGTCTATATTCCTATAAAACATAATTTATTCCATTTCTAATAATGATATAATAGCTCTTAAAGTTTGCAGTAGTTAATCCCTTCGTTCCCCTATAGACAGAGAAATATCCTGATAGACTTAGAACAGCCTCTGTCTAGGGAGACTGAACCGATAAGAATCATCGGACACGCCCTAGTCCATGACGTAGCATAGCGTCATAGGGATTATTGCTTACACCAAGTCTTCTGTATGTTCCCGATATAAAATGTGTACACGGCATGAAGCCGGGCTCTTCTTGATAATGATTGTACATATAAGATGTCACACGGTCTAGCTCCCTCCCTATGGGGAAACTACGTAAAAAATGTCAATAAAGCTGTGTTAACCCAATCGCCTGTTTACTGCGTCCCAAGAATTCCTTTACAGGTATTCCAATATCAACTGTTCCAACGATGCCTATTGCTATGGTATTACAAGCCGGCAGGATTATAAAGGGGGCTAGACAAAACGATTAAATTTTGTGGGACGCAGGCGATGGCTGAAATTCGTTCTTGGAGGAATGTGTTGTGTCTACCCGCCAAATTCCCTGCTAAACCGAAACGGAAGCTGGAATACAGATGGAGGATGACAGACAGCGTTTTAAGAGGTGTTAGTTCCGATGCAGTATTCCTACGGCCACTGCGACATCAATAATGTTTTTGCTTGTGAATACACTTGTTTTGAAAAGGACCAACATTCTGTTCGAACTGGATCCCAAAGCCTGGATACTTTCCTATTTGAGTGCTACCTGTGGATTAATCAAAGAACAGTGCGAGTCCAATGCTTCCAGGATTAAAATACACGAAAGTGAACAATCTAAGCCGATTTTTTTTTTTCGTTTCGTGCATGACGATTCCAGTGAAATATGAACAAAAACTGTACATAAGGAGTAAATTTTTTTTATTATTATTTTTTTTTTCGTTCAAGGAAGTGGTGAATCATTACGTGAGTAATTTTTCTTTCTTTATTAAGTCATAAATAAATGTGGATAGGAATTTTTTTTGAATTGAATAATGAATAATTTTAACAAATGGTTTATATCTCAATATGCTGTAGTTTTATAATGGTTTATAACTGAATCTGCTTTATGTGTAAATATTTTGGAATTTGTATATTAATATTGTAACCATGTTACTTAAGGATATTGACGTAATTTGTAAAGCTTTGAAGAAGCAAAAAGCTTCAACGGTCAAGTTATTAGATAAACTCATATTCCAAAATGGAAACACGAGATTAGATCGTAATAGAGTTTTAAATTTTTGTGGCTTTAAATATGAAGTTGGAGATAAAGAGTTTTTAGCTAAAGTGAATGAAATTTCAGAACAGTTTAAGTTAGCGGAATTGATTAAGATTTGTGATATTTTAAATATTTCGGGAGAAGGTGAAAAAGAGGAAATTACTAAACATATTATTTCGTGCTTATCTAATTTCGAATTTCTTAAAAATTCGATAATTGCAGACGACATTTCAGAAGACGAAATTAGTCTCGAAACAGAACATGCTGAATTTCAGTCCGGATCCACAAATAAAGTCAATAATGAAAATAGTACTCAAACCGAAACAGGTGGGGTACAACTTACAGATATTACCGCAAATACTACTCAAACCGAAAACCTTATAAGTAATAACGAAAATGATACCCAAACCGAAACGTTTGGAGTCAAAATGAAAAATAATACAAGTAGAGAACATGAAATAAAAAGCAGTAATGACGAGGAAAACAGTTATTCTAAAATCGAAAATGTCGATAAAAATTCAAAATTGTCAAACATGGGAGAAACAAAAATTATGGTAAACTTCTCTGACATTGAGGCAGTGATTCCTCTCTTTAAGGGAGAAAAACATGAAAATATCGTACAATGGTTTGAAACTTTTGAAAATCATGCTGCATTATTCTCCTTATCTGAGTTTCATAAATTTTTATTCGCAAAACGTTGTCTTAGGGGGAACGCACTTCTGTTCATTCGTAGTGAAACTTCAGTCAATTCTTTTGACAAACTAAAGAAATTATTAATTGAAGAGTTTAAAGTAACATATAATTCGGCGGAAATACATAACATCCTACAAAAACGTAAAATAAAATATAATGAGTCAATGCAAGAATATTTTTTAACCATGAAACAAATTGCTAATCAAAGTAATATAGACGAAGGTGCTTTAATCACTTACGTCATTAACGGGATTAATGACACTACACAGAACAAAGCCATTTTATATGGATGTGAGAATTTAGTTGAGTTTAAAAATAAATTGAAAATTTACGAACAAATTCGCAAAGATATGGACAAAGTAAAAGTACCGTTCCATCGGGTACCCTATACGAATGGAAAGACAGAAAAACTGAAACCGGAAATCCGTTGTTTTATTTGTCAACAGCTAGGACACAAATCTTTCCAATGTAGTAAGGACAAGAAAATTGCACCACGAATGTATAATAATTCAAAACCAGCTAAGGCTCAAACGACGCATGCGGTGCAAGAGATGCCCCCCAACCCCTGTAAGTTTTGCGCAAGCATAGGGATCATGAATTCTTATCATTGGGGATTCTCTTGCATCAATAGACCATCTACGTCTGAAATTGCAGCGCCTAAGCCACAACCCGAAAAGTGACAATTAATAGTATCCGGATACACAAAAAACAAAACGTACGTACATAATAAAAGAAAAACAAATAATGAAAATAACTCGAGTTCAAATAATAAGATATGGTTAAATATTGATACGGGATCTTCGCTGAATATAATTCCAAGTAAAATTGTTGAAAAATTAAATGTTCCCATTAGAGAAAATAAAGTGATAAACGTGAAACAAACAAAAGGTCTAATACAGCTTCACAAAACATGCAATCTCTACCTTAAAATTGGTAATATTGTTAAATCGGCAGAGTTTTTCATACTTGACACCGATTTACCATATGCCCTCTTGGGTTTAAAGAGTTGTGTTGATTTTCGTTTGGTAATTAATTGTGCGAACCAAATTGTTGAGCAGGATGGGAGAAAACTGATCACTTTCTCTAGTTCTGAATGCAGCGATTTGTCTTTGCATATCGTGCCCGAAAATCATGTTGAGCTAAATGTTAATAACGTTAAAGAGAAAAAGGAAGTAAAGACAAAGTCTAAAAATAAAAAAGTTTTAACATTTTCGAATGTTTCCGAGATGGATTCTGGTAATGGGTGCACACATTATCAGAGTACAGTCGAGGAAAAAACGAAAATGAGTGAAAATGTAGGAAGTTCCGAAATAAAAGAACTTTTAGAGGAATATGAAGACATATTTGCGAAAAATAAATATGACGTGGGATCAGTAAGAATAGAACCCCAAAGAGTGATATTGACTTCCGATTTGCCAGTTTCGTTACGCGCATATAAAACTTCACCAAAACAACAAGAAGAAATTGATACTCAAATTGAAGAGTTATTAAAAGCCAATATCATAAAAGAAAGTTCGTCTCCATTTTCGGCACCAGTAACACTTGTTTATAAAAAAGATGAAAACAAAAAGAATAGGTTATGTATTGATTTCAGGAAATTAAATCAGGTGACGAAGTCGGATGCCGAACCATTACCTCTGGTCGAGACATTGATTGATAAACTAGCTCAAAGTACATATTTTTCAAAATTGGACATGGCCTCAGGTTACTGGCATATCCCTATTCACCCAGATGACACAGAAAAACTCGCTTTTGCAACCCATAATGGATTATATGAATGGCTACGTTTACCTTTTGGTTGGCGCAATGCACCCAGCATTTTTCAGAGAACAATTCGTAGAATTTTAACTAAATATAAAATTACATTTGCTGCAAATTATTTTGATGATATTTTAATTTTTTCAGATAGCTATTCTAATCATATTGAACACATTCAACAAATTTTTGATATCTGCAGACAGGAAAACTTAAAACTAAAATTTTCTAAATGTTCCTTTTTACAAAAACAAATTCAATTTTTAGGATATGAAATTACCAATGGGATTGTCACTCCGGATAACACCAACATTGAGGTTATTAAAAAGTTAAAACCACCCAATAATGTAAAATCTTTACAAAGATTTCTCGGTTCAATTAATGTGTATCATAAATTTATTGACAAATATGCCACTATTAGACAGCCACTAAATAACTTGTTAAGAAAAAATACACCTTGGCAATGGACTGAGAAATGCCAAGAAGCGTTTGAAATGTTAAAAAGAACTTTAATTTGTAAACCTGTGTTGAAAATTTTTAATCCAAAAGCTGAATGTCATATTTATGTTGATGCCAGTCACACTGGTGTAGGAGCGGTTTTAAAACAAACAGATGCTTCTGGTGTCCTATACCCTGTCGCGTTTCACTCCCGCTCATTAAAAGATTATGAAAAAAATTATTGTATTACTGAGCTGGAATGTCTCGCTATAGTGGATTCTTTAAATAAGTTTCATCATTATCTTTTCGGACAAAAATTTACCATACATACGGACCATGCGGCTTTAGTGTGGCTCAAAAATGTTAAAAACTTAAAAGGAAGATTGTTCCGCTGGTCTTTGCAGTTAAGTATGTATGAATATGATATTAAATATACAAAGGGCACCACAAACATCGAAGCAGACATGCTCTCTCGTGATGTACCAGATAACAATGTACAAAATGATGTTATTGTAAACAATGTTGAAACTCAGGTATCACATCTCTTGCAGTTGAGTGAAATTACCGAGGCTCAAAAAAATGACAATTTAACTGGAAAGTTTGTCGAAATTAACAATGTTTTATGCCTTCGTAAAAAAGGGTTTACAAAGATTGTAGTACCTTTTTCTTTAAGACTGAAATTACTCAAAATTACTCATGAAAAATTTGGCCATCCTGGTATTCAAAAAACAATTAATTTGCTCACCCCTGTTTATTATTGGCAAAATATAACTTCTGATATTAGTAATTTTATTAAACACTGTCATACATGTCAAGTAAATAAAAAACCTCGACAAAAAAGATTTGGACTTTTGCAATCAATACCTCCGGTTGACAAGTCATTTGACTTGATTGCAATTGATAGTGTGGGTGGCCTTAACCATTACAATTCAACTAAAAAATACCTGACGTTAATTATTGACCATCACACTCGATTTATATGGGCTTTTGCTTCAAAATCAATTACAACAGAAACTTACACTAACTTCCTAAACCAAATTTTTCAAATTCAAGTGCCAAAGAGTATCTTAAGTGATAGAAATCCAGCTTTCACATCTTCTCATTTTAAAAAATTTCTTAAGCATTATAACGTTAAACAACTATTGACTACAGCACACAGACCAGAAACGAATGGCAAAGTGGAGAGATTAGGCCAAACAATAATCACACGTTTAAAATGTAAAATTAATGAATCATCTACAAAAGTTCCATGGCCTAAATTACTAAAGGAAGTAACTCACGAATACAACTTGACCCCCCATTCCGTTACTAAATTTCCACCAGCCTATTTAATGTATGGCACAATTCCATATACAAATCCGTTAAAGGAAGGTATTTATCCTCCTGTTGAAGAGGCGAGAAAAATAGCAGTTCAGAGAACAAAACATTACCATGAAAGGAATAAAATACATTATGATGCTAGATTTGTGGATATACAATTTACACCTAATGAGTCAGTCATTTATGAAGAATTTAAATACCCTAATACTAGGAAACTGTCTCCAGTTTTCAGTGGTCCTTATAAAATCCTTAGCAAAATTTCTGACGTTAATTATGAAATTAATAAGAAAAATACCCACTCTCAAGAATCTTCAGAAGTTGTGCATGTTTCGAAGTTACGAAAATACCATGCACCAGAAAAATTAAAACTGAGTCATGAATAATGTAAATAAAGTATGTATGTTTGTATATTATTATAGGGTTGTATTTTTTTTTACGTATTGTTGTATTGCAATTTTTTTCAGTATTATGATAGTGCATTTGTATTCAGTTTTATTTGGCTCAGCAGTGAAAGGACAATAATTTCTCTGCAAAAGACTGTATAAGCCAAAAAACAAAACAACCATGGTTGTCACCACTTGTTACCACATGTTTTTCTTCAAGACGTCTTATATTTTTATATTGTATTGTGCTTTTTGTAGTATACGTTGCGATTTTTATGTTGAACTTGCAAAGAATATTGAAATTGGAGAGAATATTATACAAAGATTGTTGTTAAAAATTTTATAAGTGAGCATTCAGAGATTTGAATGTTAGTTTTGTACACAGAAGAGTTGGTGGATAGGTTCAGTTTTAAATTGTCAGAATAGGTAAATTAATTTTTCTTTTGTTTGGCATGGGGAATTTCTTTTCTTTGAGGGGGGGATGTAATATAAAAATAATTTTTATATTAATTATCTGACTTGTCTATATTCCTATAAAACATAATTTATTCCATTTCTAATAATGATATAATAGCTCTTAAAGTTTGCAGTAGTTAATCCCTTCGTTCCCCTATAGACAGAGAAATATCCTGATAGACTTAGAACAGCCTCTGTCTAGGGAGACTGAACCGATAAGAATCATCGGACACGCCCTAGTCCATGACGTAGCATAGCGTCATAGGGATTATTGCTTACACCAAGTCTTCTGTATGTTCCCGATATAAAATGTGTACACGGCATGAAGCCGGGCTCTTCTTGATAATGATTGTACATATAAGATGTCACACGGTCTAGCTCCCTCCCTATGGGGAAACTACGTAAAAAATGTCAATAAAGCTGTGTTAACCCAATCGCCTGTTTACTGCGTCCCAAGAATTCCTTTACAGGTATTCCAATATCAACTGTTCCAACGATGCCTATTGCTATGGTATTACATATATATATATATATATATATAAGGAATTGTCACAATACTCTCTCTCTCTCTGTCTCTCTCTCTCTCTCTCTCTCTCTCTCTATCTATCTATATATATATATATATATATAATAGAGAGAACGTATTGTGATAATTCCTTTATATTAATTCTCCCTAATCTGGGGTTATTGAAATTCTTAAGCCAAAATTATCAATTGAAAGGCTCTGTGTCGTTGATACTTCTCTTATAAATAGCTTACCATTGATACTGACCTCTCTATATGTTGCTATCTACAAAAAAAAAATTATCAACTGGAAATGGGGCCTGAATATATAACGTGGCTAAATAATCAGTTTGTTAAAAGACATCCTCTACCACAGCTACCAAGGAAAAATAAATCTGTTATCTAGTCTTATTGCATCGCTTCGATAATCCTTAAAAGTCCGAATCTGAGCCAACTCGTAATTAGCGGAATTCCAAAGCACGAATTTACAAGCTTGTTAAAATGAACCTAAATCCCGTAGAAATTATTTTTAGTGATAAATGAACAACTCTCGTTGTAATCTCATTGCCTTATTGTCACAACTCTCAATGTCTTAATCAAAAGTCCAATTAACAAATATTTTAATGCTTACATTACATTAATATAAAAATATAATAATCTGACATTCTTTGCTTTTTCGAGCAGCAATTCTTACTCCGAATTCTTTCCGACTATTTAGAAAAATAAAATAATTTCTGGTTATTCCAGTTATTGCTCTTTATATCTAAGGACAGTCTCTATCGCCTCCATACTGTTCGTAAAATAACTTTTATTTATTTCTTTATTCGATCCCGAAGCATTTTTAACATATAACGACCTGTTCACATAGGAGTCCAGTAGCGGAAGCGTAAAAGGAAAGATGGCGCTGAGACGGAAATAAACCAATCATAGACGGTAAAAATTTCGTTGCTAATCGTTTGGAGGTTCGTCATTGGTTAAGTATATTTCAATACTCTAACGCTTCCGCTGCCGGACACCTATGTGAACAGGTCCAAACTTTGCGAGGAATTGCTTTATCTGTAACTAGCTGAAAACCCGCGCTTCGCTACGGAGTACATTCAAATTAAATACAACAGTCAGTGTATGCAATTGATGCCAAAAAAAATATATATACAGTGATTTCCGCTTATAAGAATCACGTTTGTTATTACTGTTTTTGATTCTTATAAGCGGTTGATTCTTATAACCGAAACTTCCCTTTGGACAGGCACACATACACAAATATATACTTGTACAAGTATATAAACACACAGGCACATATATACATAATTTACCATTAAATACTCTTTAATTTACGTTATCATTTATTAAAACTATTTTTTATAATTTTAAAAATACTCAATTTCTAAACAAATACTATAACTCAATTTCTAGACCTATAAGTAACAACACATGATTATAAAATCAACAAGAGGCAGCTTCTCTTTGACTACACTTTGGAAGAGCATCATATCTAATTAACAAGTTCTGTTTTTCAGAAAAACTAAGAGTTTTCCTTGTTTTTATCATATTTGAATTCGACTATCAAAAAGTTCTAACACTAACTGGCAATTTTGTTAGAAAACTAAAGTGAATACTAGCGACGTATGCTTATTACAGTCTCAGACGAAGATTCACTTTATAGCTTACGTTTCACGGTTTGATTCTGAATCAAACCGTGAAACGTTTGATTCAGCATCTGGTTCATCTGATTCAGCAAAATGGACCCGTTTACGTTTCACGGTTTGAAGTGCTGAATCCACTGTCCCGTTTGCGTAAGTGATGGTGGACACTTCGCGGAAGATTTATGTGTTTCAGGGTCCAGAAATCCGCAACCACGAAGTAAGTGGTGGGAAAAAAGGAGTGCCTGTCTGGGGAAAAGTGAAATCGGACCCGGGCGGGTTAGATGCCCCTTGGTAAAGCTAATAAGACAGTGTTTAGCAAAAACGTATAAGGAGAAACTCTTATGTTATGTCTAAAGGAATGTATTTTACGACTGTTTTCCACCCCAAAGTTTTATCAATCTTTCTTTTCAAAAACTTAAGAAAGAATTTCGTACCTTTTGAGAGTTCAAGTGGCATTTTTTGGAAAAATGAAAGGAAGGCAAAGATTGCAAACTGGTTCTTATAACCGGTGGATTGATTCTTTAAAGCGGAAATTTTAACATGGAAATAATACATTTGTTTTTGTTTTTGTGATATTGATTCTTATAAACGGTTGATTCTTATAACCACTGATCACTATAAGCGGTGGTTACTGTATATATTTATAGTAAATATGACGATCAATGTATACAATTGATGTAGAAAAAAATATATATTTATAAATAAATCGTAAGGGATATTTTTAAAGACAAAATAATATCCAATCGTCTGCCGCATTAGCAAGAAAAATTTTTTTTTGTCTATTTAGTTGTTACGCACGTGACGATAATTTTATTTAAAGTAACAGAAAAAGAAATCACGTGATCGGCATTTAATAAATTAAATTATAAAAATGAATCTTTAAAAATTCACCAAAAATCAGAAAATGGAGGTAAAGATTCGAAAAAGATTTCATTTTAAAGGAATTTTTATGATCTTTCTCGTGATATAAATTTTATAACCCTCAATGTATTATTTTAAATGCAAACGTAAAAAAGTTTAAAAAACAGCTTAAAAATTTAATTTAAAAAAATCTAAGAATTTTTGAAAAATCTTTCTTAGTGCACCCCTACACTATTAGAAGAATCGCCATGCAAAATTTCAGCCCTTTAGGTCCAGCGGTTTGGTCTGTGCGTTGTATGTCAGTCAGTGAGTCAGTTACGGAACTGTTTTATATATATAGATTGTCTCCAGGTCATTGCAGTAAAACCTATAGGTCCCCGCAATTTTCCTGAACCTTCTCGCATCGTGGTATAGACGAAGCTAGCTTATGAGGAAATTTGTGGAAGGTTTTCTTAATGATTCAACTTATCTTTATGTTTCGAAAAAAAATTCCTTGAACATTTTACGAATCTCAACCTCCATGGATTCAGCGGAGCTGGTTAAAAATTCGACGTAAGAGGTAAAAAGAGAAGAATAGGGTCAAAGTTAGTAGGTTTCAAAGTTAAGATTTATATTTTCCAACATCTTTTACTGTGTACTTACATCCATTAAAAGGAAGTGTATTTTTTAAGCCACATTCACATTGTTTCTAAATATGCGAGTCCAATACCCAGAAGAAGACTGCTTTATTCGGATACAATTATTCTATTTCAAAAGGAAAATCCGTTGCTTTTCATGCATGAAGTGCGACATTGAAAAAAGGTTAACTGTGACTATTTTTAAAACTATGACAGATAGAGCTGTTGTGTTCGACATTTTGTGTGTGGGGGAGTGCGTGTACATATATCATATGGCAGCCAAGCCATGCCAAGAAAAGTACCATGCCAAATTTGGCATTCGCTTTATGCATCACATCTGTTTTATTCTTTTTCTTTTTGTCAGCAAAAAAGCAGTTGTATTTTGAGAATAGTTGGAACATCTATATGACCAGCATTATCAGTTTTAAATAATGCATTCCTCTTAAAACTTTCTTTAATATCAACAAACGACTCCACCATCATCCATTTGAAAAAAACGGTATCTCCATAGCCAAAAATCACAATTAACGAATGACAGGGTGGAACAGAAATGCCTGCTTTACGCTGATATATCTCCAAAAGGGAAAGCAATTGTAATTTCATTCACTCATGACCAGTGGTTCATTGAATCAGGTTTTTATTTCAGAACCTAGAGTTCAAACTAGATCCTCGAGCAGTGTTTTGATTTTTTCTCTCCTGACATGTAATCTATAGACGAATTATTTTTCCTTAGAACGAATATCATCCATTCACAGATTGTCCCTACGAATCAAAACTATATGGAAGCACCCTCGCTACTTTTGAATGCTACTACCGCTGTCTCGACTGCAACCCATAGAGTTGCGTTTCGTATTATTTCCGATTCTTTTTCAAACATTTTCTTTTTTACATTTAAAAAGCCTCATTAACTGAAAATGTAATACCGTCATAAGCTTCCAGGCAACAGAAATATTCACTTCGTGATTAATGTATTGACGAACCCTGAAACAAATACAATCTTGTCTAGACGTATGTTTACAAATGATGCTTGCACACAGCATCTAGATAAATATTCTCCATAGTCATATAAATTTACTTTCTAAGCCAGTAGAAGCATTATCTTTTCACGAATTCTAAATATATCAACTTATAAAATTTATCTTTGTAGTGCTCGTTAATAAATATGGGTTTTTTAAGAAGATTTTTTACATCCATTTCTTCAGGTAGTCATTATCTATTTCCCCCAAATTTTATTTAGCAATAATAACAAACGAATAAAAGTTAAGAAAATTTGTCTGGAAACTTTTACTTATGGAGCATCTTTTATTGTCTGTATCTACCTCTCAAGAAATAGGAACGGAAAAACTAACTAAAGTATCGACAGGATTGAAGAAATGATTATTTCTCTTCAGGTAAAATCAAAATTTTGCTTTCAAGTTTACGTAGCTTACGATAAAGAGCATTTGTTTTATGTGTAAAACGATGGGGCTTTCACAAGCACCAAACTGAAACTGATTCTTTTAAAATTAATGCATGATATTAAATAAATCATCTCATTGATTTTTCGCGATTGGAAAATTTTCTAGATACTTCTATTAACTGCAACTGCAACTACAAATAATGAAAATCAATGTACTTGCTTTTTTGGCTCTTGACTAATTGATTTCCATGTTCAATATATTTCCTTCTCTTCCAGAAACAATAAAAAATATCGTTGGGGAATGGTAATAATCAATATGATTGAGTTATCAGCTGTCTTGTTGAATGATATACGTGCAACTTAAATGTAATTAGTTTTCTTCATATTTTCTGTGAATCTAATAGTAATTAGATATGAATGTTTCGTATTTTAGGATTTTTTTATTTATCTGAAATTAATTTCCAAAGTGTATCCACACAAAAATGTAAATTAATTAATTATAAGTTCGTGGAATGTTGAATGTCATGGGATGTCAACATTCGGTTAATGACTCTTTCAAGGATGGAATCTATTAATTTGTCAGTGATCGAGCTTCTGTAAACGAACAGAAAAAGAAGCTATATTTTACAAAATGCTTTCAATGGACTGATAGCAGCTTTTAGCAGATTGAACAAGTCTAAAATATGTAACCAACCTTTTGTCTCTACTTCAGGTTTTTTGACAACCTTAGAATTAGTTTGGTATGAATACGGTACTAAAAATTACATAGCACATATTTTAATAACATTACATAAAACTCACTAAAACAGATCAATCCACCATTTCAAAATATTTTTAGACATGTACTGAAAATTGGAATACGCGTGCATGAGCTTTGTTGTGTCCCGGCGTTTTCTTTTATTTTGTTTTTTCAGTCCAGTTCGTTAACGTTGAAGAAGGGAGTGAAATTCGTTCGACGGCGACAGTAGCGCACCAGATAGCGATGTCATAAGGGATTGAAAACCTGGCCAAAAAAATATTGACTTTGTAATGCAAGACTTTGTAATGCTTTTTTTTTTGGGGGGGGGGGGGCAATTGCACCTATTGCCCCCCCCCCCCCCTTGGAGCCGCCAATGGGTCGATACTCATACCATTGTTTATCCATTAAGATATATAATTCTTTTATTTAAGGGGGAAGATCACCTTTGCACGCGCAAAATTGCACTGATTTTACTACCAAGCTTAATGTGTCGTCAAACAGTTAATT
The DNA here is from genome assembly GCA_907164885.2 of Dolomedes plantarius. Classification (NCBI taxonomy): domain Eukaryota; kingdom Metazoa; phylum Arthropoda; class Arachnida; order Araneae; family Dolomedidae; genus Dolomedes; species Dolomedes plantarius. The sequence continues at coordinate 33,111,745 of OU015491.1, forward strand.
TGTAATTAATTTAAACCAAGGAATTGTACAAAGCTTTATCTATTAGAAAACAAAAGCAGAATTGTTGGGAGATAATTAGAAATTATTTTATGTAACAAAAAGTTTTATGAATCATGAATCTTAGGTCAATGTATTGCGCGCAGATTTTTTTAAAACCTATAGGAGATATATATTAAATTATTTGTATATATTCTATCCATAGGTTATGCTTTAATCTACATCTAAAATAATTGCCATATTTCACATAAAAAAAATTTTCAGGCAAATGTATTGTAATGTACGAAAAATATCATAAATTTTTAAAATTTTTTGTAAGAAAATTAGTAATATGTACATACTTAAATTTAGGTTGAAATTGTATAAACATACAAGATATACATGTATACAAAATTTTAGCAATTTGTGACGATTAGTTTTGAATAAATAGTGCGCACAAGTTTGAAAATAACAGTTTTTAAAAAAAAGCCATTTAAAGTTTCTATAAATTACTATTAGCTTTATACATTTGGCCATAAAATTGGTTCTAATTGTAGTATCGATTTCATTTTTTTCAAAAGATTCCTTATATTCCATTCTTCAAAATTAAATCATAATAAAAAATTGAGTTTTTTGAAGGTTTTAAATTGATCTTCCCCCCTTAAATCATATACGCAAATACGAATAATTTCATATACATTTAACTATTTTCCTGATTACTCTAAAATATTTTTTTAAGGAAGATGGAAGGAAAAAAAATTTCTTAATTATATAAAGAAAATCTTAAAGAATAAATTGCAAATAAAACTGTATCGTTTATTTTCTAGACGCTCAATTTTTTTTCTTGGAAATGAAACATATCCGAAATGTTGGGTTTCAAAGTAAATTTCATGAACAAAAACAAACACAATGGAAAAGTTTTTATCCGCCTTTTCAAAATTCCGTTCAGAATTTGAAATTAAATCCGAGCATACAATTTTTTTCCTCCTGTTAACAAAAAACACTGATCTTGTATTTCCCTTCTTTTTCAAATCTGATGCAACTTGCACTAGAATCGGTCAGGACTTCTGAAAGGCAGAAAAAAGGAAAAGTCGAATTAAAAAAGAGTAAATAAAACGCGGAAAGAAATTAGTTATATCTAACATTCTGATTTTCGATAATATTTAACAGAGAGAAAAATAAATAAACAATAAAATAGCTTGGTAAATTCATGAGTTAAATTTTCTTTGTGATTTTTTTTTTTTTATTTCATCTCCATACAGGGAAATAGATTCGTTCAGAGCTCCCATTAATTCAAAGTTGTTAAACTAATCGAAATCGCATTTATGTCCCTTTATTGTCTGAATTCTTTCTTTCGAAACAAAGAATTCTTCTCCGGTATTCCATCGCTTTAGTATTATTATCAAACGTTAATTATAATAGATGGCGGAATGCTTTTTTATTACACGTTTTTAAACGTTTTTATTTAATTAAACATTTCTCTAATTCAATAATTTCCTTTTGAGAAATATTTCAGCTGCCAATTAACTCTGATGCCTGTTTTATACGTGACCTCTATTCACAGATTAAAAAATTTTACAAATTCAATTATATTCAATTTGCTTTATTAATATTTTACATTTTTATTTTATTTTCAACAAAAGAAACTTGTACCACTCACTTTGTCTCTACTGCTATTGTAAAAGAATCTTCTACTTTTATGATCTGTTTCAGAACACTTAGCAGTATATTGTCACCGCAATATAATTAATTGTTCATGGTACCACTTTTCAATTAAATTAAAATCTGCCTCACTTGAAAAAAAAAAATGCAACCCTTAGAGAATAACCCCAAATGCAGCCCCCTTATGGGAAATTAATTAAACCATACTCCATTAACGTCTCCTTGTTCTGTTATCAAAAAAATTATTATAGCTTGTTATTTGAGTTTACTGTTTTTCCAAGTCAAAATTATCATTTTCTCTGTTTTCTTGAACCATTCAAAAACGTGAGAGAGCGTTCTTGAAGATACATCCTTGACGTTCATTAAGGGGATGGTGGACCTTTCAAAACGATTTTTGAAATTTTTACCACAGAGATATGAAATTTTGTACATATATTCATTACAGTATAACAATATTAAACACCTTATAAAATTTTATAAATATTTTTTTTAAAAATATTTTATAATTAAAAAATTTAAATTAAATTACCCTTCTTTAAAATGCTCCTTGCGACTCAATTTTAAACTTTTCCCCTTAATTTTGCATTTATATTGCTTATAAATACTTTCTGAACAAAGTTATGTATTTTTTTGTACTTTCGTTGAATAGTTAATTTTTAGAAAATATTTTTATGCTTGTACTCTGAATTTTCGCGAAATTTTTGTACTTTTCTACACTAAAGTTAAACTTTTATAACCTAAATGACCTCGAATCCTAAAATGGATACATAACTTTATTTTGATGTATTACAGGAATCTTTATTATAAATTTCATAAAATTTCGTCAAAAATTATGACGCGAGGAGTATTTTAAAGACTTGCAAATCTGGAAATTTCTCATTTTGAGAAAAAGTCATTTAAAAGGTAATTTTTTATCTACCTTTAATACTTACTACTCTAAAGCCACCAATTTTTCATTTTTCTTTTCACTACACATTTTAAATGCATTTCATTCCAATATTTACATGTTTTTAAAATATTAATACACCCCCAAAAAAATTCCAATTTTTGCTCGATTTTTGGTAATTTGAAAGTCCACCATCCCCTTAACTAAAAAAATTATCACTGTATTATTACTTTTCGTAGTGAAATAATGTGAATTACTATTATAAAGATAAGTGCTTTAAATTCAAACTGAAGAATGTGTGTAATTGTAAATTTTATGTCATGTGCCGCAACAAACGTAATAAATTTCGCTTTAACTGTTTTTGCACGTTTCTCTAGGTACCGAGTGGTGCACGACATCCCAGGAGGAGAACGGTCCCTGACTCTGAAGCGACTGGAGCCAGCGACCGAATATCAACTGTACCTTGTGGCCTTTGCAGGATCAGGACATCCCACCAACATCAGCGGGAAGGTGCACTTCGTCTCACCAGACGTCACACGTTAGTATAAATCTCACTTTCAGCTCGAAACCTCTCACTCAAGCGAAATAGTAATCGATGGAGGTTATAGTACGGTTTCTTGCTGCCCAGTGCGTAGAAATACAGTCGAACCTCCATATATCAAACTTCCCCATATCGAAATTTTCTATATATCGAACTCTTAGAAAATCTCCATGTCCATTACATAGAAAAATTGTTTCTATACATCGAAAAAAATCTCTATATATCGAAATTATTTTTCAAGACAAATTGGGAGATTTTATTCCACTTTGGAATAAAATCTCCCAATTTTTGGCATTTGAAACAATACGTTGTGGACTTCAATTCGCGGAAAATGTCCCTGATGAAGTTTTTAGGGGACTGAATAAATACGAACATTTCTTTGAACTTTCCGCAAAACTAACTGTTCAGCAAGATATTCGTAGTTTTTTTTTAAAAGAATGTAACTGCGATCATTGTAACCACTGTCTGCATTATTGTTTTTTTTTTTAAGATATGTACTAGTAATCAATAAATCTTTCATATTAATTAATTTTTTAGTTATTAACTTTCATTTAATGGGATTCGCATATAAATTAGAAATGGAGTTTCGTATACGAAAATTAGCTTTATTTTTTTTCCGGAGAATTATGATAAGACTAAGCTCAATTCTATATATCGAAATTTCTATATATCGATTTTTTTTAGCGCAATTTGCTACTTCGATATATGGAGGTTCGACTGTAATTCCTCTGCCTTAAGGCCTGTTCACATTGCCTCCGGAGAGTTGCGTTACGTTACTACGTTGCCTCCGAGATTGTTGACATGACCTGCGATTGGTTTGACGGATCACGTGGTAAATGAATTGAGCTCTGTGATTCGTCAGAATTTTTAACACTGACGCTACGTAACGCTCCGGATTCAGTGTGAACAGGCCGCTATCTAACTAATTAGATGCCATAACGGTTTCATACAAATCTATATAAAATACCTGGTAGATGCTGCCAAGAAAATTATTCATGATATGTATACTGTCTTTTGAAAAGTAATTAGTCCCTATGTTTTTCTTTAAGAAAAGGCTTTATTTAGCATTTAAAGGATTGCGTTGGCCCATTTTAGACTTAAGTTACTGGGAAATTCCCCGGGGCACTTCAACACCAAATTTTGTTAGGATTCCGTGAAAATGTCCTTCCATTATTCCTGCATTAAATCTCCGATATACGATATGCAAGAACGTCGTTATGTGGTCATTAGTTAATCCAGTACAAAATGGAATTACCTCAAAATATTGATACTGATTAGATTTTATGCTTTCGATTTTACAACAAAAACCGAGTCTTAACCCGGAGGAACCGCACTAGATGGTGACAAAACATCAGCCCCTGTAATTGAGAACAACATAATCCTTCATTAATCGTTCTCCAGATTGTATCCACAACATATACCCATCGAAGCATAACGAAGGTGCAGAACACTGCATTAATTTGCTTGTATTGAAACTGGACGATATTATGAGAGTGTGCTCTTAACCAGTTTTCCTCTGTATTTTTATTTTAATATCTACATCATGACGCGAAGTGTGCACCAATGTTTTTTAGCTACTTTTCGATTATATCACAAACCTGTACTATATCTCTGAAAGAAACGATTTCCGACCTTTACTAGGCGTACGTCAAGAGAGAAGGCGGGCTCATTTCGCAATAAAACCGAGGTAAAAGTGAAACCGATCCAGTTTCGTGTTCTGCCCATAATACCCACGTATTTCGTACAAGTACGCAATTCCGGCAAAAAGTCGGAACAAAAGGCAACGGCTTGGCGTTTACACCAAGCTGTTTGTATAGCGAGTATGCGATTATATCGCTGCTATTCTGATTGCTGAGGCTGACCACGATATCTCTTTCACCGAATAGACTAAGGCAAACAATACATATGTAGAGTAGGTAAACAATACATATTAGTGGTTCACATACATTTTTAGATGAATACTGCGCAACTGCAGTAATTTTTACAGCATCGAAATATCTACTGTGGTTGCACAGATAACCCCATCGTCTTGGCGCTACTATATTTTTTTTTAGAGTAAACAATCAATGTTAAACGTTACGTGCATACTCCCTATATATATTATTTTTTTCGTTTAAGGCTGAAAATAATGTCAAAAGTTCCAATTTAAAAATATTCCGAAAGAATTCAGTTTTATTCTATGTTATGAAATAGCCCTCGATTTAGCTTAAAAGTTTTGGAACTAAATTATAAACTATTCCCCCACCCCCTACCCCAACCAAAGATAAAATAAGCAACAAGCCGGAATAAAAAGCAGCCACTTGGCGATTATATTTTCCCTTCTGCTTTGACGAGTTTTTGGCCGATCGCGAAAAGCACAAGCAAAATCTTACCTTGCTGGCGTATTTCTCGTAGCCATGTATATCTAATGCACATATTCGCTGAATCTTACTATACTCTCTTCTTCGTTAAGCCTGTGGATAAATTTTATAACAATATGCAACATTTCCTATAAAAAGAGCAACATTTAACTTCATACAAGCAGTTATTTAGCACCAACGGTAACAATGTAATTGGGCTGATCTTGAAGACATCATCTACTGGGTAGCTGGCTTTAAAGCACCACGCCTTCACTTGTGATGCACGCCTATACATTTAGGCATTTTACAATAGCATATTCGGCGCAGCCATAGCTGAGGTATTTTGTTAGATACATTAAAAATACTATTCCCGATTTTAGCAATGTAAAATCTGCCTTTCTTTCATTAACATTAAATATGTATTCTCTTTAGAGAATGAGAGCTGGAGCCAGAGAGGCGATCCGACACAGCTGGAAGAGGAGGCCCCCGCACCATTCACGGTCCGCGAAGAAGAGGTGGTGATCGTAGTTCTCGTTCTTGCCGTCTGGGTCTTCGTCATTGTTCTCTTCTTCAACAAGTGGGGCAAAATTCGAATGCTCGAGCCCTATCAACCGCAGTATCACTCACATCCAGTCATCGCAAAACCCTCACGCTTGCCTCTCAATGACGCCCTCGCACCTTTGGAGCGTTTCAACTTGGAATTCGGGGCGGCCGCAACACCCTACCACCTCGCTAAGATGAGAACCAGACAAAATTCCGTTTTCGTTGGCAGCCCTTATAGAAGCAGAAGTGGTTCAGTGTTATCAGAGCCGAGGATGCCCAGAAAGGTAAAAAGCGCAGAGGATATCAAGTCATTAGTGATACAAGTGGGAGACAGAAGTCTCCAGCAGTCAACAGCTCTATGAAATATAGAGATATTCGCGTGTGAATGGAAGTGAAAGACTTCGGATGCCTATGTTTTGAAAAATGTTGGTGACTCTACACCGATGTTTGTTGAATCGGTTCGTTCGAAAGCAAAGGTTTGTGAGATTTTGACGATAATTATGATGGAAATTACTAATGTCTTGCTATACTCAGGATGAGAACAATTATAACTGTACATGTTGGTTCCTATGAGGTCGCTTCATGATTGAAAATGAATCAGCACAAATAATATGTGGAAAAAATAGTAGAGGTAGAGCAAAACGGTCATGTTTTTTAAACAAGAAACAATAACTGATGTTGTCATCTCGTTATTGTTCCTAAATAGCAAAACATTTTTGTATTTATACATTTCATGTGTTCTTCGTGATACAGGCACAAATGTTGAAATCTCTTGCAATACTTATGGAAAATTCTTTGGCAAATTTAACTGATGACCATTTACTGTCATATATTTTTCAGTCTATGTAAGAGGTGCACATGTATTTCCTGCATTATGTGGTCTGAAATTCAGAATGTCAAGAGCTCCCGGCAAGAACACTTGAAACTCGCATTTGTACCACCATGCTGATTGTTTTCATACAATTGCCATGCATATCCATGCACTTGTATTTCCATAGACTTATTGCAGGGCCTGTAAGACTATATGCACTAATAAGCAAGCAACTTGCTTTCTATTCATCTTATAAAGCGTAAACCAGTTGAAATTTGAGAAATGGACGACTATACAGTCTAATGATGATAATAAGGGAAAATAAGTTACAACAAACAAGGTAAAAACGTCTTAGGTTAAATATAACAGCATTATATAGTTTGCCTTGAAAAGAAGCTCGTATACTTGAGCCTGCCTCTCAAATCATGCCTTTAAAAATAGATATGATATAGTTTTTCATACTCAATGGCTAGTCGAGACATAGGTGTTTAAAATTTCAATTTCGAAAATATATATTCTGAGTATATGACGATTATATATCCTAGAGATATAAAAACACACGAATGTATAAAAATACTAGTATAACTTTATCAAATTTTAGTGATATTACTTTTGCATTTAAAAAACCTGCCCTGCTAGATTGTGTTGTTTCAGATGATATTTTAAGATATACTGAGTTTGATTTTTGCTTAGATTTTTGAAAAACATACAAAAATTAGTCTCTTGTTCGGCAGCTACACTTTCAACACAATAAATTCTCATTACTTGGAAAAAAAATGTTCGAAATTTATGACCATTTTCGAGTTAAAGTATATGCCTCCATTGTAGGTGCGCTGGAGATTATATTTTTGCAATTGCCACCGCCCGGCAGAGCGTGTTCTATGCATTTTGTTATTTCCAAGCTAATTAATCCCCAAAAGGAAACTTGATAAATTTATAAGAAAATAAAGACACAAACGAATTACGACCAATTGAACATCTTCACCCGAAGAGCAAAAATAACAGTTTTTCCATCTTAAAAAAATATATATATTCAGACTACACAAAACTCTCTTCTCGAATTTAATTTTAAAAGCGTTTTTAAGGTCTAGTTAAAGCTAAAAATTTCTAGTTCAAATGCAGTAATTAATCTTTTAATCAAAAATAGATTAAATTCTTCAGAAAATCCAGAGAGACATTTTACAAACTTTAAAGAAATTACAACTTGTATTTTTATATAACATGGAAGAAAACAATACCCACAGTCATTTCCGTTAATTATTTTTGGTATAAGATGGATAGCAATAATGACTGGCATTTGCTGATGACTTGATATTAAACCCGTAATAGCAATAAATTTATACCTTGATACAAGAGGAAAAATAACATTAATTTGTCAAATGAGGAACTTATTTCTGAGTGGAACAGAGAATAGCAGATGCAATACGCAAAGTTAGGCTCTCGTAGCCGACAATACTTATCGATATAAATTCACTCGACATTGCACTTTGATATTTCGTACAGTTTTCCCCCCTTTGCACCAACTTGCTTTTTGTGTAATGCAGCATAATGTGTTGGTGGTGTGCATTGTCTAGAAGCATTATGTGGTGTATCTATGTGCACATTACACGAAAATTTGTCTAAAATTTGTCGTTCAACATAGCGGTTTTTTTAAACCCAAATTACATTTAAACGCTTTTGAGATAAGATGTAATTGATATGTAATTTTTGTCGAAATTGCGAGTGAAATGAGCTCATCATACCATAAAACTCAAGGCATCGATCGAGAGTACATCAATAAGCTCGTTTAGACGTCCCATGGACTTCCAATTAAACTTGCGTGGGTGCCTTGAACAATGTGGCTTGGTTAAGCTTACAGCAGAAAATTGGTTTTCTGTTGTACTGAACTTACCGTGTTTGAAAATAAAAATCACTTCTACCAACGAAAAAAATACTGTTAAAAAGTAAATATATTTTCCCAAAAAATCACTCTAATAAGCATTATAGCGAAATTTTATTCATCTTGTTTACTGTAATTACCTTTTTTTAACTAACTTATTCCAAAAATCCCCTCTTACTATTTTTAGCTTCCCCATGAAATTCTGCAATTATCTCAATACGAATTTTTTTTTTAATTAAAAGCATTTCTTTCTTGAGTGTGTTTTATTTTTTTCTTAACATCTTTGTATTCTGCTAAGGGCCTATTCATTATCTTTGAGTTTTAATACCTTGATAAATTAATTTTTCACATATTATTGCATTAATCTTAATTTTTTTTAATTTTTTTTATCTCTCAATTTAATTTGCTACTAGTTTACATTTTTAATTATCTTTCCTTTATTAAAATTTTTAATTTCTCAAGTCCTTCTTTTGAAATTTTTTCTTAACTTTAAATTTTAATTACTGAGCATATGTACCTTGAAATAACTATCTTGCAACAGGAGATAAAGTCGTCAAAACCCAGGAACTCCACTTCTGAACTTCAGTTACGTCACTCTAATAAGCAATTTTAAATTTTCTTTTCTTCTTAAAATAAGTCTTTTAGACCTCAAACCTGTTACCTGGTATTTTAGAAAAAAAATTCAGAAGGAAAATAAAAAAGCAATTTACTTTCGAGTGAAAATTTTGTCCCAATATAAAATGGTTTTCTCTGTTATGATTTCTTGTCCACATAAAATTTCCATTACATAAATACAGAGTAAGATGTTTAAATGATTAGATATGTCTTTCAAATAATATTTTAGCGGAGGATTCTTACCTTTACACTAATGAAGTATTACAGATGAAATCGCTCTTCTTAGTGATCTTTAAATAAGTATAACTATTTAAAAAATGACAGTGTGGAATTGCCTATTATTTCGAAGCGAATTTGAATTCTATCACTCCCGCGTTTCTAAATCAATTAATTCTGTGAGAACATTCTGGGAGGTAGCTGAAAATCTTATGAATTAACGGCATACGTCACAACATACCTTTTTGGAACAACATTGCATTTAGATATTATTACTAATATTTTTATTGCTTTATACCTCTTTTTAAAACGATTTCATCCCAGAAATAATGGAATGTTTCATTTTAACGTAGGATTACGTTCCTCCATAACGGTCCTCCGGAAAGCAAAATTTCAGACGCTAAAACCGTCCGTCGTCGAGAGTTATAATTTTGGAAGCACGTCAAACCCAGTCTGTATCGCTTGGGCAAGCATTAAACAGTTTAATAGAAAAGTACCAAAATGTGTCAAATATTTTGACATATATATATATATATATATATATATATATACATAACACATACATACATATATACGTACAAAAGAGGTAAGCAACGATAAGTAATCATACGTTAATAACCCGCGGTAGTTTCGTTAGAAGAGACTACCTGAAAGTTTTTTACCAACGACATCCTTTGCCATCAGAACCCCTATTATTTCCTGTATCAGTTACGGCCAAATTGCGCTTAAGACACTGAATCAAAATAAGCATGCTGAGAAAAAGTTTTATGAATTTGAGTATTCCCGCTTCGACATTTTGCTCTAACTTGAGAAATTAATGAACTTAGCTTCTTATAGAATAATTTTTCTCCAATGAATATTTTTGATTATCGTTGGCTTAATAAACCACGTAACTCCAAAAAATGTGATTTGGGGATTATCATGCTATTTCATTGGTTTACCGTCCCTGTACAACTAACTCAAACCTCATAACTCAAAAAAAATTTAATTCATCCAAAAAAATAATGTGAAAAACAACACATACAACGTCCCTCCAACCTCTTCTAAATTCTAAATTACAATTAGGGATGCGACATCGATAACAAAACATCGATGGTTTGAAACATCGATATTCAATATTAAAACATCGATGCTAATAAAACATCGCCCAAAAACCATCGATGTTTTTAAACATCGATGTTTTAGAACATATATTTTTTAAAACTGGTTTAGTAATCTCTAGCATTAATGTTACTTCGGTCAGTGGTGGTGAAGGGGGGGGGGGGTGATTTAATTTTACTCTCTGATTGGGCTGACACTAATGACAAAAACTTTTGCCTTGGGCTACACTGATGACTTCAAAATTCTCGTTGTAAATATCGCCATGTTTTGCCTTCAAATGTCCAGATAAATTAGTGGTATTGCCAGAAGTTTTGAGGGACTTAAGGCAAATATTGCATTTCGCCAATTTGTCAGAAGTTTTGCAAAAATATTTCCAAACGGTACTTTTGAGAGGCATCTTACTAATAAAATTAACGTCAACTTATATATAACCAGAACAAAATAAAAACTTGAATGGCTGCTCTCATGTATATAATATTTGTAAAATAAAACCCCATGGAATGTTCTGGAGTGTCAGGAACATTCCAAGCGCTCTGATTGGTTCATTGGTTGTTGATTGTCATTAGTCTGTTTGCTAAGGAATCGTTCCCCCTTTTGTATTCGTCCTTTTCAGAATTCAGACTTACATTTACTGAGTGGGAAAATTATGCTACATCGTAATTTTTTTTTTTATTATGGTACTTTATCATTCAAAAAAAAAACATCGACTCAACGTAAAACATCGAGCACAAAACATCGATGGTAAAAAAAAACATCGGCTTCAATAAATCGATGTTTAAAACATCGATGTCGCATCCCTAATTACAATAGCCCGGCGCTTCTGGTTCTGACCTGTCATTCTGTGATGGATCAACGTCAAGGCTCAATCCTCTGCCACCGTGTCTCCTTTTATTAATTCTGCCACATTTAATAGTTGTCAAACTTATGTTTATTCATTTATTTATTTATTTTTATTTATTTATTTATTTTAACTTTCAATGTCAACCTTTTTCTTTAAATCCTAAGAACGGAAATATAGCGACAAAAAATTATCCATGCCGAGGATATAGAGCTCTGCTCTCCGGTGCCTCGTTAACGTACCATGTCGAAACATGCAACGTAACTCCTTAACTCAACTGTTTGCTAACCTTGTAACTCCATTTTAATTATGAAGATGTTTAATTACATAACAATGCGGCCTATATATATCTGAGAACACTTTAACATTTATTTTTAAGAATAAACGATAATAATTTATCTTTTCACTGTCGAATAACTCAGTTGTCGAATAAATCACTGTTGAATAAAATCAGTAGGAAATGTGAGTTGCGTGGTTGGTTAATTAAGACAACGTTATGCTACATACAATATTTTTTGGGGGGTATTTTATCACTTATAAGAGTTATTTACTTTCTATATTGCCCTATGGAATCCCCCTCCCCCCCAAAAAAAAGAACAAACACACACACACACCTCTAGAATGGAATCTGAAAGCCTTGTCATTGCGTGTTTGTCATTCATCGTACAAGACATCGTACATTCTACCTACCGTAGAAAAATAGGTAAGGCGTGCTCATTCGCCGAAAACCGCTGGTTTTGTAGCAAAAAAACATCTGCACCAGTTTAAACTGAAGCAAAATTGTACTAGTTACCGTAGCACTGCGGTGGCTACGAGTGTTACTTTGTGACACGCAAGCTATCCTCGAGTAGCACGCCATTCATCCTCGATGTGCGAAGAAAAAAAATTTAGAAAATCTGAAAAATTGGCTGAGATCTACAAGTTTTTATAGATTTTATATGGGTTGGGGGGGGGGGGGTTTAAAGTTGTTCTCCAATAAATTGAGATACACACACGCAACAGTTATTGTAAGTTATGGTAAAATCAAACATTTTTAATACATTTTCAGGCGAAATAAAAATTAATTAATCTAAGAAGGATTGATAACTAGTACATCTTCGTGTTCACAAAACATTAATTTTTTTTAAATATTGGCTTTAAATATTGATATTGCTTTGTAACTATATTACTATTTTATTTTCATTAATTTTTTTTCTTGTTTTTATAAAATTTTCTGTGCTTAAAATATAATTTAAAAATAATTTTAAATATTTATTTTTGTGTTCCAGATAAAATTTTAAAAACTACTTCTCTATTAAAAGCAACTTGAAAAATGTGTTTCTGTGATCTATACTTCATATTTATTTTAATGTATCCAAGTATATTTTCATTGTGGTACGTTGAATTTTCATATTGTTTTGATTTGGCACGTATATTAGAAAGATTGGCCACCACTGCCGCAGCCCATCAAATTATGCTTTTCAACTCGTCTATTATTTGGTAAACTTTAATGCCTCTCTTGATGAACTGGATTGTGAATCGCTATTTGTATTATGTGCGCCATGCTTTGTTGGCCAGACTGTATTGTACGCCATATACGATTCCTGTTTGTGAAGGGTTTGAAATGGCTAGGAGGTTTAACTGCAACTGAGAACACGCCTTACCAATCTATGTACGCCTAAACACCGTGTACAATAACTGATGCTAACTTGTCGAGTTGAGCCAACACTTTAGTCGACAGGATAATACGTAAATTCCAAATTGCTTTTTTGATATATTTACTGTTGATATCTGTATAATATTTTTGTGATATCTTTATGATTGTTTTACCCTTGTTTATCTACCTACATGTTCGACAACTTTTCGGGAGAGAGATTTTAGATTTCAAAATATTGTTGGACGGTATTTATGGTTTTACATAGCTGTTTCATTTGATTTAGGTAACTCATTCCACATTTGGTAGATATTTAATTGTATTAACGACTTGAAATTATTCTGCTTTTAGACCTTGAAATTTACTAGACGGGGAAAATCACAGAGAAAACCATTACCAATTTTCTTTAAGAAAAGCATATTTTCTATGAAATTTGGATCGTTATACTATAAAAGCAACCGAAATTTATCATCACAGATTGGGGAGTCTACAATTGTACATACTTATACAATGTAAATATGGACGTATCCAAGCTATTAAGCACGAAATCGCTTATGAGTGTATGTCATTATAAATATTTAGCGATACTTTCTAGATGGCTATATTGCAGCCATAAGCTGTTGAGGAAATTTTAATCTGTCGTTATTTTCCCTAATATTCTGTAAAAGTATGAAGTGATTCTATGATACAAATTACACCACTGAAGTAATATTTGTAATACCTTTTTTACCACGGAATGTGTGTCACATCGACCAAAATGGCTATTTTATTTCCATATCCAAATACGAAGTCATGATTAATAAAAATATCGATATTTCCCGATATTTAACGTTCATAAAAAAACTTGAAAGTAGTTACCAATTCATTAAAAAATTAAAATACAATTTTTGTTCGCATGATAATATTTTGTTTAACAATAACAAAAAAAGTCTCTCGTCTTTAGAGCAAAAACCATAGTCATCAATATCTCGCACAATAGCATTAATTTCCTTGAAAAAGTAAATAACATTTCACTGATTAATTCAGAATAACCAGCATACTGAGTACACTCAAAATATATACTGAAATTGAGTATATGTAGGCAATACTTTTTTATTTATTTTATGACAAGTAAATGAGCATAAGCATTGTTTACTATATTTCATTTTATAAATATTCAAGCGACGATGCAAATAAATATATTTATGGGTAATACAAAATAATTCGTCCAAGCTAAAAACTAAATTAAAAACTATGTATACATATATATATATAAATATATATTGAACTATGCAGTATTTAGCATTTTTATTCAGAGTAGCTCCAAGAAAACACAGTACTAATAATGATGGTAGAGGTATTTTAATCTTCATATTTTTACTACAAAGTATAAAAATTATAGTGTTTAGTAAATTTGAGAGATATGTTTAAAAAATGTTTAATATTGACGACTGTCTTGATGAACTTTCCAATGCAGTTTAAGGTGGTTTAATAACAATAAACTTATATCTAACATTTTTGTTTGTCTGTTTTATTTTCAGAACACAAACATAGGACAAATACATCACACGTTCCTAAATTCTGCAATCAATGACACCTTTCCAAATTGTGCTTTAAAGGATTTTGTGCTCCAAAATCCTTTAAAGCACAGCGAGCGTGATTGATAAGCCACCACTCGAGTACGTCACATGATCAACATAGTCCGGCCACAGCCAGTGAGATAAGTGACTCGAGAGTGATTATCATTCGCTTTGCAGGTCAGAGTTAATCATGTGATACATCAGCGCTTACCAGTCGCGTGCCTCGTGCCTATCATATTCATAGTCAGATTCAAAAGTCATCAAAGTCAGATCAAAGTCATATTTCATCGCGTTACATGTGTCTAAAATAATGGGGGTTTTCCCAAAATTTCATCAATAACTTTGGGTAGGATGGGGTGCGGGATGGGGAGGACTTTTCCAAATTTTCTTTGACCTCTATGTGATTCATTAAGGCCCGCCTAGTCAATTAAATACAAAAACTTCAGCTAATGCAAGCTTTAAGTTTCTACTTAAAGCAGAAATTAATAATTGCAAGATAAAAAGAACTTTTTATATACCATGTTTTTAAATTTTCTGTTGAATCATATAAACTTGACAATTCTATGTATTAATAAATACTTTTAAAAAATTTTTTTGATGAATTATCCCATCAACTTGAAAGAAAATAAAGTTAATCGGAAATTAACTTGCGTTTAACTTTTCGTTCCCGGCCCTGCCGATAGATGGCTGCACCAGTCTACAAAACAAAATTAACTGAAAATGGATTCAATTCTGCTTAAAGATGGCTAAAAGTATTAAAAAAATGCATTGTCATCGTGTTCTAAGCTATTCTAAAAGTTTCAAATGTGTAGCTAGTCGGGAAGTTAGTTAAAAATCGATTGCAAGATTCAAACTGGACAAACACAAGGCGATTCTCTCTGAGGCGTTGCTAAAAATTACTACCATGGGATCCATAACAAAGAAAGACAGAGTTCTAATTAACAAACGAAGGCCAAATTTTTAAAACAAAAACTCAACAATTTATTAACAACAAAAATTAACATTTAAACAGTGCAACATATTCAATTGAAATCCCGTGCAGATTCACAACGTACGGAGCCTAAAACACACATCCGCACAGGCCGCGTTCTCTAGCGTCTCTCCTCAATGTCTGGATTTTCAGACGGGGTGGAGGGGCCGGCAGATTATCGGCTGACAGCTCTTCTTAGACTCCGAACTTTATTACATTGCAGAAACGTTAAGATGACAGCTTTACTGGCTGCATCTGTGGGAAAAAACGTTTCTTAATCCCCCACGTGTTCCGAACTGGTGGGAACGAGCAACACATTCCTTGAAAATCACGCAGCTGTGTTTCAAGCTCTTGTGGGGTCTCGGGAAAAAATAAGACCATATTTCCAGTACGCTACAGCTCCTCCACGCTCCAGGAAACTTTTTCTTCGCAGAAGGAAAAGTTTGTCCATCGACCACACCTACATCACAAATAGCACAGTTTGTGCACCGGCATACAGAGGAGCTGAAACAAAAACACATAGCCAGCACCACCTTTAACACTCAAGTTGCAACCAAAGTTTAACAAAGCACATAACCAAAATTTTGAAAATTTAATAACCTATTAAATTCGCGTTCAGTGCATTTATTTTGTACGGGATGTCATTTTCAATAAAAACACTTAATTTCCATAAATCAATATTCATTCACTGATAAGCAACAAAAATAATACTAATAAACACTTAAATACACATACCAAAATACAACAATCATATACCTTTCTATTGCATAAAAAAAAACAATTTAATAACACATACAAGCAATACAAGGTAAAACAACCTCCTGTGTATTTAATCTAGATTTTCAATATGGGCTATCCACTTACCAATAATTAAAAAATACAAAAACATGATGCCCAAGCGAACCACAGGTGGATGCATGGTGCAACTCATTCCAGGCTTACAACCCGAAACGAAATACAAGTCAATCAAATTCTCTCCCGACCGATCTACCTCCGAAATCAACTCTTTGCACTTCCTCATCACCTCTCCCGACGCAAGATGTTTACTTCCTAACCCGAAAGAGTAACCGGAACTCTCAGGATTGGACAATTTGGCCCTGGCAGATAACCCTGATCTCTTAACCGAAATTCCAGCTTCTGAAACGACCACATCATTTTCTATCTCTACATCTATCTCTATCTCCTCTCCCAAATTCCTTTCCAAACTTAACACCCTTTAATCCTCATGTTTTTCACCTTCTCTCATATCTATTACCCCTTTTTCAATTCCGAAATTTCCTAACTCTCCCGGGATCACTTTCAATTCTCCTAAGTCTTCGTTGTCATCTTTCAAACGTGAGTCGTGTTCCTCGGGTTCATCGACCTCCTGCCTTAACAGTAAAGTAACTCTTTCTTCCCATCCCCACAAGTCTGCTGGCCTTTCTCAGATGCTCCCCGAATGTTTTCAAAACACAGCAAGGTTACTCCCTCACTTTCCTCTATCGTAATTTGAGCCAACGAAGACTCTTCTGTGAGTGAGTCACCCAACACTCCCGCCTGGGTCTGATCGACCGTAATTCTTACGGGGGTATTTTGTTCCCCCCTCTGCGAAACCGTCTCAATCCCACGTTCCCCCGATTGCAAAACCTCCCGCACTTCGCTCCCCTTGTCTGCGTTTTCGAAACCGTAAACCAACCTCTCCTTTCATTCCACACAATTTCGCGGAACAGGATCCGCTCCACGACTGTTTTCACAGCAAAAATCTACCTCTTTCTTCTCTTCTTCAATTTGCTCAGAATCATAATTCACTGTTTCTCTTACCGTATTCTGGGGATATTGCCGCTTAAAGCCTTTCCCGTCAAAGACTCTGTTGCTGAATGGTCAACGCACCGGACTGCTGAGCAAGAGGTCACCGGTTCGAAGCTCTACATTATTTTAATTTAATTTAATTCTAATTCTATTTCTGTTAGTTCTAGAAGTTGCTAGAACATTCTTTAATTTCCTGGAACGGCGTTCCAGAATATTCTGTTGATGGATAAAAGAGCAAGTAGCTCAACCTGTGAGTTCAGTTCTGAGTTCTATCAGCTAAGTGTTGTGTGCTAATAAACAGCGTTGTATCCCCTCTACGTGTGTGTTCAATTCATACGACTACCATCTACGCGACATCTTTGGTGGAGGCGCCGGGTACTCAGTTAAGTCTGGAAATAGAAGAAATACGAAGAAGCCGTAGACTTTTAAATCTTCCTCCGGAATACGGTCTTTACGTAGCCGCTCCACGAAAGCGATTCCCGGCAATGCCTGAAGGAGAAGTCAAGCCACAAACCGTCCTGCTGTCTCCAGCACTAATTAGGGAACCGAGAAAGCCGACAATTTTTAGAGGCGATCCTGGACAAGATCCAACCAAGTGGTTAAAAGAATACCTTAGAGTATCAAAATTTAATCAATGGGATGATACTCTATGTCTTGCGAACGTCTACTTTTTCCTTGATGGGACCGCCAAAATATGGTTTGAAAATAACGAAGATCTGCTGAATTCATGGGACGACTTCGAAAGAGAACTGAAAAAGACTTTTGGTGACTCTCAGCTATATATACGGCGAGCTAAGGATTGCTTAAAATGCCGAGCGCAGAGAGCTGGGGAAGCTACACAATCTTATATCCAAGACGTTTTAGGACTCTGCAACCAAATTGACCCGGCCATGTCAGAAGACGATAAAGTGTCCCACTTAATGAAGGGCATCGCAGAAGAGGTGTACCAGGCCTTATTAACTAAGGAGATAAAAACGACAGTCGATTTCAGTAAATGGTGTCAGTACATTGAGGAAATGCAGCAAAAGCGAATAGGACGTCAGAAATTCAGTCGCTTGCCGAATGTTGTCCCAATTGCCTCCGTCGACGAGGAACAGGATCTAACCTCACTGATCCGTAAAATTGTCCGTGAAGAGATACAGCGATTAACTAGACCCCAAATTGAAGAGCCCCAAACAGGCGTACAAACCATAGAAGCAATTGTGCGAGATGAGGTTGAGAAATCTTTGGCTCCCATATCTAGTGGAAGCTTCCGAAGGTCGACTCCCACATACAACCGCAGCATCCACTCGACGTATAACAGGCCGGAGCCGGCACAGGAACAATTACCCCGGAAAACCGACGTGTGGCGTACGACCGACTTTTATCACACCAGAAGGACTTTACGAGTTCAAGGTCATGCCCTTTGGTCTGTGCAATGCGCCGGCAACCTTTGAAAGAATGATGGATAACTTGCTACGACACCTAAAATGGACCATGTGTCTCTGTTATCTAGACGACATTGTCGTGTTTTCTGAGACCTTCGACGACCATCTTAAAGTCTGAATGTCGTACTTAAATGCATCCAAGAAGCTGGGCTTGTCCTAAATCCAAAAAAATGTCTCCTTGGGGCTGAACAAATTAAGATTTTGGGACATCTAGTATCGGAAGGAGGTGTCCGCCCCGATCCAGATAAAGTAAAGGCCGTGAAGTGTTTTCCCACACCCAAAAGTGTGCACGACGTCAGATGTTTCCTAGGACTCTGTTCTTATTACCGCCGCTTCATTAAGGATTTTTGTCATCAAGCTCCCTTACAAATGTTGCTGAAAGGTGACTCTAAATTTCGTTGGGGACGTGAGCAGTCGGATGCTTTCGACCGGCTAAAGGAAGCGCTGATATCTGATCCTATACTGGACTTTACGACGAAAACGCCGAAACAGAATTGCGAACGGACGCCAGCGGCTATGGTATTGGAGCAGTCTTGGTTCAAATACAGCATGGAAAAGAAACAGTTATTGCCTATGCTTCGCGGACACTAACCAAAGCAGAGAAAAATTATTCCACGACTAAAAGAGAATGCCTTGCCGCCGTATGGGCTGTTCACAAGTTTAGACCATACCTCTTCGGCAAACACTTTTCAATCGTAACAGACCACCATTCGCTGTGTTGGCTAACTAATCTAAAGTATCCCTCAGGAAGACTTGCGAGGTGGGCCTTGCGACTACAAGAGTATGACATCTCGATTGTTTACAAGAGCGGAAAGAAACGCAAGGACGCTGAAAGTTTGTCCCGAAATCCATTGGAAGAAGACAATATACCATCGGAAGTCATCGCCGCTATAGATTTTGCTAACGTTGCTGACGAACAAAGAAAAGATCCAAGACTTGCGGAGATAATACGGACTCTAGGAAATGGCGAAACAGTGAAAGGAGAATTTGAGCTGATTGAAGACGTACTATGTAAAAAGAGTTTCGATCCAACCGGCAAGAAATGGCTTCCTGTCATTCCAAAGCATCTACGTCAAGACATTCTTCAATGTTTCCATGACGCACCCACGGCCGGACATCTAGGATTCGTCAAAACGTACGACAGAATAAGGAAGCGGTTTCACTGGCCAGGGCTCTACCGAAATGTGCGACGATATGTCATGCACTGCCGGGAATGCCAGTGTAGGAAAGCCGTTCCACAGAAGCCACCGGGTCATCTAATGCCTATACCGCCTGCTGTTGCACCATTTCATCGCATTGGGATAGATCTCCTTGGGCGTTTTCCAAATTCGACCACTGGAAATAAATGGATCGTAGTCTGCACCGACTATTTGAGTCGCTATGCTATTACAAAAGCCCTGAAGACTGCTGAAGCTGCGGAATTAGCGAGGTTCCTCGTCGAAGATATACTTCTAAAACATGGAGCGCCCCGAGTTATCATCACCGATCGAGGGCAAGTGTTTCAATCAAGACTTGTTTCAGATATCATCCGGTTGTGTAACATTAGTCATCGAATGACGACAGCCTACCATCCCCAGACCAATGGCCTTACTGAGCGATTCAACAAAACACTAGGCGACATGTTATCCATGTACGTAGACGTAGAACAGAGAAACTGGGACGAGATACTGCCGTTTGGGACTTTCGCTTACAACACCGCTAAACAGGATGTAACCGGATTCACACCTTTCTATTTTCTTCATGGCCGAGAAGCCGAAACAACGCTCGACACTCTTTTCCCCTTCTGCCCTGACGTGGAGAACGACTATACTAAGCATCTTGTCGTGAAAACCGAAGAGGCAAGGCAGTTAGCCAGACTACGAACCCTAGAGGCGCAAGAAAAGGACCGTCGGCGTTATAATTCCAAGCACAGGGTGGTGTCCTATTCACCTGGAGATTTAGTATGGATTTTCACGCCTGTTCGGAAAGTAGGCTTGTCCGAGAAACTGTTTAAAAAATACTTCGAACCATACCAGGTGTTACGACGATTACCTGACGTAACCTACGAAGTCCAAGACTATGAGCCAACATCAAGACGCCGGAAAACGATAGACACCGTCCATGTTCTTAGAATGAAGCCTTACTACGACCCTGAATTACAAGCACAACATCCGAATGGTGATTCTTCAACATCTGAAGACGGCCATTGTGAAGAGGATCCGCCTACCAATGTAAAGAATGATTACACCGGACCACAGACACGTTCCAGATCAAAAGTTGCTAGCAGTTAGGCAACCTAGGACAGCGGGACGCTGTTCTTCTAAGGAGGGAGCAATGCCGCTTAAAGCCTTTCCCGTCAAAGACTCTGTTGCTGAATGGTCAACGCACCGGACTGCTGAGCAAGAGGTCCCCGGTTCGAAGCTCTACATTATTTTAATTTAATTTAATTTAATTCTAATTCTATTTCTGTTAGTTCTAGAAATTGCTAGAACATTCTTTAATTTCCTGGAACGGCGTTCCAGAATATTCTGTTGATGGATAAAAGAGCAAGTAGCTCAACCTGTGAGTTCAGTTCTGAGTTCTATCAGCTAAGTGCTGTGTGCTAATAAACAGCGTTGTATCCCCTCTACGTGTGTGTTCAATTCATACGACTACCATCTACGCGACAATATTCTGGGGTCGCCAAACGGGCTTGAGATATAATTCGCGATTTTTCCAATTCGAAAATCCTATACATTTCCGCTTTCTCAATAGCAAAATTCCTATCTCTTTCCGCCTTCTCCCTTTCCCTAGCCGCTTTTTCCTGCTGTAATCTATCTTGCATAATGGTCTCAAGAAGACCCCTAACAAAATTCTCCTCGTAATTTGGACTACTCTCTATTAATTTTTTAGATGGATTATTAATGCATCTGGGGCGGGCTGTTGATCCAACCTCATCGCCAAAATTTTCAAATCTGCTTTTCTCCCCCTGCTGAGATAAGCCATTTTTACACCCTGAATCAGTCACAAATTTATAAGCACAAATCGGGAAAATAAAAAAAAACTCAAAATAACTAAAACTCAAAATAACTTTTACTTCCAGTAGATCTTGACCACAACACAAAATACGCAGAAAATGAAACTCTCCATCAGACGGCAAAACATTCTCAATTTCACTGCGCCGGGGAAAACACGGGCCAGAGCCCTCTGAAAACACCCTCTTCTTGACCGCACCATGAAAACCACAGGAGCATCGGAATACTATCACAATTCCCCTACCTCGACACTGGGTCGATGACCTCACGCTGAAACTTCCACGGAGAAAAACAGTCACTCCCCCTTCTACGGCGGCGTAATAAAATCTGCACATTCTATGGGTCCGAGAAAATGACCCGCAATTTGGCATACTGAACTCTGCTTTCGGAATTAAGAAACAGATACGGATCCCACCGCTGCCACCAGTTAAAGTTATGCTGTAGCGTCAAGACAAGTAGGTAAGCCGATTCTCTCTGAGGCGTTGCTAAAAATTAGTACCATGGGATCCATAACAAAGAAAGACA
Organism: Dolomedes plantarius; assembly: GCA_907164885.2. NCBI lineage: Eukaryota > Metazoa > Arthropoda > Arachnida > Araneae > Dolomedidae > Dolomedes > Dolomedes plantarius. The sequence goes on from OU015491.1 coordinate 33,134,047, forward strand.
GAGTTCTAATTAACAAACGAAGGCCAAATTTTTTAAACAAAAACTCAACAATTTATTAACAACAAAAATTAACATTTAAACAGTGCAACATATTCAATTGAAATCCCGTGCAGATTCACAACGTACGGAGCCTAAAACACACATCCGCACAGGCCGCGTTCTCTAGCGTCTCTCCTCAATGTCTGGATTTTCAGACGGGGTGGAGGGGCCGGCAGATTATCGGCTGACAGCTCTTCTTAGACGCCGAACTTTATTACATTGCAGAAACGTTAAGATGACAGCTTTACTGGCTGCATCAGTGGAAAAAAGCTTTTATTAATCCCCCACGTGTTCCGAACTGGTGGGAAGAGCAACACATTCCTTGAAAATCACGCAGCTGTGTTTCAAGCTCTTGTGGGGTCTCGGGAAAAAATAAGACCGTATTTCCAGTACGCTACACTGGTTACTGATTTTCCACTACCACCATCTTTGGCTCAAGATGCCAAATAAACGGCTAAATCACAAGTTCTGGGATGTAGATGCTGTCACCGCAATTAAACCACCGCTGCTCCGAGAAAATCGGCACCAATGGTGACATCGAAAGGGATCATTCTTGATTTAAAAAATTATTATACAGTATTTTTCGGATTACCCCCAGGGCAGAATTTAGCAGACGAATTTGAAAATGCAGCTGCTAAGGAGATACCATAGCATTTTAAACGCGGCCTCTCCGTGAAAATCGGCGACAGCTGTGAAGTGAAATTCGATTTCGAAATGTTTCGATTCCGGTCCAGAAAAAAAGTTCTAAGAAATCTCCAGGGGCACCCCTTGTGTTCCAGAGCCTAAATTATCCATTGAATATGTAAATGGTGGATTGTAGCTGACATTTATAAAACAAAAAACCGTTGCCACTTCGAGAAGATCGGCAAAACTGAGAGGTGGAAAAATCCGATTTCAAGATCCATCCGGACCTTGAAGAAGTTGTTAGGGCTTTTCTAAAAGCAATCCCTTAAGTTCCAAAGCCTGGATTAACCGATAAATCACAAAATCCTGGGGAGCAGATGAAGGCATCTCATTTAAACTACCGGTAACACTGAGCGGCAAAAACCAGTTTCGAGCTGAGGTCATTAAGCTCCCTTTACACGTACGTTCTTTCGCGAATGCTTGGAGTGTACGGAATTGCGCTCACGCTCCAAGCACTTGCAAAAGAGCGTACGGTATTGAGCGCGGGAAAACTTGCAGTACGCTCAAAAGCAGCTTTCCCTTCCTCTCCGACACCTTCACGCGTGCACTCAATCGCGCGGTATCGTGGTTTCCAGGGAGAAAGAACGTACGTGTAAAGGGTGCTATTCACGGCTGGAATAGATAAAGTTTCTAAAGAAGTCCTCCGTTGAACTCCAGGGCCTGACATATTTATGGAATCAAAAAACGGTGGACATAAATGACGTTACTAAAAGAGAAACTGCCGAGCGTTCGGAAAACAATGCGTTCGGAGCAACTGCGATGTATGAAAATCAGATTTCAACTTAAGATCACACCGGGCTTCAGACATTTAGCTATTCGTGGACAATACCCGTAGGCTCCGAGACGAAATTTAACCGTTTAATTGCAAATTATGTTGCAGATGACAAACTCGAATCAAACATTGAATCACAAAATTCTAGGGCGCAAATTACGTCACCGCAATCAAACAGTCGACGCTTTACAAGATCGGTGACAGCTTTGAGTGGCTGATACCCAGGCCCTGATTTTTCATCAGACCCGGTAGGCCCGGGCCTAGCCCCCCCCCCCCCCCCCCCCCGAATGTTGGGGTCCCCAAAAAAATTTTTATTTTAAAAGAAAAAAAAGAAAAAATTCCCAATTCAATTTTTTTTATTTTACCTTTTTAATAGAAATTTTTTTTATATATCCCTTCAAATTTGATTGATTGATTGGTTCATCATATGTATGTTATAGTGTATATGAGGGTAAGTTTTTCTGGTTGCATTGTATTGGTGTTTTAATGATGAAGTTAATACACTGAAGTGCCACTGAATTAGGGATACCTAGTAACGAGTTGGGCCTCCTCTGGCCTTGATAACGGCTGCCACACGACGAGGCATAGATTCAACAAATTTCTGGAAACGTTCCACGGGAATGGCTTGCCAAATATTGGCTAAAGCTGTCCATAATTCATTAAGGTTCTTTGGTGCTGTGTGATGGCGTTTCACGCCTTGTTCCAAAACATCCCAAAGATGCTCAATAGGATTTAAGTCTGGGCTTCTAGGTGGCGAATTCATGACAGAGAAGTCAGAGGAATGCTCATCCAACCAGCCAGTAGCCAACCGGGACTTGTGAGAGGTACAGTTGTCTTGCTGGAAAACTCCATTACCGTGCGGATAACAGAACAGCATAAACGGATGGAGGTGATCACCCAGCAACTCTACGTACCGAATTGCATTGAGGGAGGTTGGTACACGCACCAAAGATCCCAAACTGTGCCACGAAAAAACACCCTAGACCATGATTGAGCCACCATGTCCTTGTACAGTTCCAGCCAGGCATGCAGGATCCATGGCTTCATGAGCCTGACGCCATATTCTCAGCCTCCCGTCGGCGTTAAGTAGTCGGAATCGAGACTCATCACTCCATGCTACTCGTTTCCAGTTCTCTACACTCCAGTCTCTGTGCTCTCTTGCCCAGGCAAGACGTGCAGCCCGATGGCGAGTATAGAACAATGGTACTCTCGTAGGTCGACGGCTCCCGAAACCCATACGGTGAAGCGAGCGTTGCACAGTCCGTTTACTGACTGTACGACTGGCACCATCATTAAACTGGGTGGTAATTTGAGCTGGGTGGTAATGTTTGGCTTCGCTGGCTACGTACAATACGCCTGAGCCGTCTCTCACCACGCACTGTCAAGGCTAATTGTCCTTTGCAGTTTGCCCGATCGCTAGTTTTTTTTCCACCATCCATGTATTCTTGGTATACTCTTGACACTGTCGACGTTGAAAATCCTAGCTGTCTGACGATTTCGGAAATTGAATGGCCCATGCGTCGCGCACCTACGATTTGTCCGCGATCGAAGGCGTCTATATCAGGCAGTTTACCCATACTGGCAATTCCAACAACTAATTCAGAACAACCACAGTACGCGCTATATATGCAGTTACCACAGCGCCCTCACTTGCGCATACATGATGCGCAGCGCTACACAATTTGCATAGGCTTTGCTATCCCTAATTGAGTGGCACTTCAGTGTATGTTGTATTGCTTTTTGTTATTTGATAATGTTCTAGGCTTCTACGCTTCAAATAGCCAATTCTTGGTAAAATGGTACTTTCACAATGATTCATGAATTTTTTTTTATTTATTTATTTATTTATTTTTGGTGTTTTGTGTGTCAATTTTGGAAATTTTACGCCCACATCAGTGTTAGGGGACCCCCATCTCGAGTTGTGCCTATAGTCAAGAATTTTCTAAATTGGGCCCTGCTGATACCGGTTTCAAAGTGACGTTATTTCCGGACAGGAAAATAGTTGAGGCTTCTCTCGGAGCATCTTCTGGTGCTCCGGGTCCTGAAATATTCGTTAAAGTGGCACATGGTGGGACGTAGATGATGTTACAAACCAAGAAACCGTCGCTTCGATAAGTTTGGTACATCTGCGAGGCGAAAAAAAATCCAGTTTCGGGTTAAAATTATACCTGACCCAGTGACGTAGCGAGGGGCGCCAAATAGTCCCCAAGGTCATGGGGGGGGCAAAAAGGTATCGTGCCCCGGGCGCCAGTTATGCTGGCTACGCCACTGACCTGACCTCAAAAGAATGTCTGACTTATCAGGTAGCATCCTTTGGGGGTTTGGGGGCCTAAATCAATCGCTGAATCTCAAACTGTTTGGGTAATTTAACGATTAATTTCGCGAAGAGCTATAACCACTGCTTCGCGAAGATTAGCGATAACACTAAGCAGCGAATTCCGGTTTGGAGCTGACGTCCTACTGGGAGAGGTAAAAACAAGTCTATCTTCCGCAGAAGTGCTCGGTGAAGAACTCCAGTGCCCAACTTCTCCATCAAATCAAAAAATGATAAAGCTTGGATGACGTTAAAAAACAAGAAACCGTCGCCGCTGCGATAAGATCGACAAATCTGCGACGCGGAAAAATCTAAAGCATTCCAAGAAGGAAAAATCGGTGATGATGTAACCAAAGAATCTGCTTGTGCAGCAAGGCTCTGATAAATCCTTAAATTACAAAATGCTGGGGCGTAGATATCACCGCCCTTAAAATGCCGATAATGCTAAACAGCTAATTTCGACTTAGAACTAAGGCCGCTCGGCCTAAATGGAAATTGGGAAAGGTCCTCCTGGAACTCCCTCTAGTGATCAAGAGCCTGCTTTATTCATTAAATGGAAAAGTAGTAGGTCGTAGATGACGGTCCATCCACCGCTTTTCGAAGGTAGGTAAAACTACGAGGCCGGTAAATACGGTTTCGAAATGATATCATTCCAGACCTAAAAGAGAGAGCAAAGGCTTTTCCCGGATCATCCCCAAGTATTCCAGGGCTCAACATAACCGTTAAATAGTAAAATGCTGGGATTCTTATAACTTCGTCTTATCTAAATAACTGCAGCTTCGTGAAGATCAGAAGTAACTCAAACAGGTGAATTCCGATTTCGAATTGAGATCAGGCCAGGCGTGAAATGCATGGCTGTCTTCTTCAGGAGCTCAACTTATGTGTCTGAATCCGTTAAATCAAGAAATGTTCAGGCATAGATGACGTTAGAAAACGGAAAATTCACTCACCTTGGCAATATGGGTTCGACTGGGAGGAGGGAAAATCCGGTATCGAGTTGAGATCCTCCCGGACCTCAAAACGAAATGGTTAAGGTTTTTTCCCGAGGCAACCTGTGGGGCTTCAGTACCCAAATTAACCATTAAATCACAAAATGCTCGGGTTCAAATGATGTCATCTTATTTAAACCGCTGAGCTTCGCAAAATTTGCTCACCAATGAATTCTAATTTTGATCTGAGGTCATTCCCGACATGTAGTATAAGGCTAAGGCTTTTGCAGGAGCATCCCGTTGGGTACCAAGTCTAGAATTATGATGTAACTGAAGTAGTTACGAGAGTTCTTTATAAAATAACCCAGATGGATACAGATCACAGAAATGCTTTATTGTACAACCTCTCTACATGCTAGCTACATTGCAACTCCGAGAACACCACACATCGGCGAAGACGACGCCCTCTATCGTGTATTTTCAAATGCACTTGCTGTGCTGCCAACAATTATACAACAAATTATCCTTTTAATCGAAAAATAGTGGGGATTGTGTAACTAAAGCGTGGGGATTATGTGATTAAAGCGTATAAGAAAAGAATTCGCCGCCACTGTGATCGACACAACTGCGATATGGAAAATTCTGGTGTCGAGTTTAAATCTGTCTGGACCTAGAAAAATGTCTAGGGCTTTTTACAGAGTAACCTTTGGGTTAAATTAATAAATTGGTAAACTGGTAAATAGTAACGTCCCCTTTAACTGCCGCCGCTTCGCGAAGATTGGTGGTAGCGGTAAACAGGGCTACGTCTTTCGAGCTGTCGTCATTACACTCCTAAATATACGAAAGGCTTTTACAAGAGCAACTCTTAGGGCTCCAAGGAATGAATTATTAATCTTATCGAAAGAGTGTAGATCACATTAGACACCAAGAAACCACTGTTACTTTGATAAAACCGACAGAACTGAGATGCAAGAAAATCCCGTTTCAGGTTTTGATTATTCCGTACCACGGGAAAAAAGCCAGACTTCCTGGAGTATATATACCCTGGTGAACGAATCCCGAATGAACCGTTAAATTGTAAAATGCAAGAATGCGCAGATGACGTCTTCTTATATTAGCAGCCGTCTCGTAGTGATGATCTTCGATAATGCTGAACAATTAGTTCAGATTTTGAGTTGACGTCATTCCACTTCAAAAAATAACTCGGGAGAGCCTCCTACACCTCCAGGACTTGAAATACCTTTACATTTCAATATTCTGTTGCGCAGATAACGTTATTTTATTCAAGCCAACATTGTTACCCGACAATTGGTGAAAACACCAAGTCATTCATGTTCCAAGGACGTAGCCAGAAAAAAAAAATGTGCGGTCGGGGGACCCCCGTCAGGAACGAAGTTCCTTACGTTATTTTTTCAACTCTAAACGTGATTTAATATGTAGATTTCTATTGATTATATTAGTGTATTTTTGTCACGCCAAAAAGCGCAGCCCTCTTTTATTCAACCAACTAACTAACTCTCTCTCTCTCTCTATTTTATTAAAATTAAAAATTTTAATATATAAATAAATTATTTTTATTAAAATTAAAAATTTTAATATATAAATTAATTATATTGATTTATATGTTACCTAGCATAATTTTTAATCGGATTAATTTTGTTATTTAATCACCAATAACAATAAATTAATGACACAATATAAATCCCGCGTGAATTAAAACAATAACAAACAAAAAATAAGTTTTAACAGAAAGACGCGATTCCATAGGGACGGTATGAAATCTTTCAAGTAAAGCATTTACAACTGGTCGAAGTTTATATAAACGATCATGCTGAGGGTCATCTTGTGGTGGTTGTTTACTGTTGTCATTAAAATGTAGAAATTCTCTTATCTTTTCAAAGCGTTTTAATGACATACATTCTTTTATTACATCATTGCCTATGGCAGGTGACCAATATGGCCTAGTGTTTGGTACATGTACAATAGACATCATTATACAAATTCCAATGTATTGTTTAATTTCTAAATTCGTTACATTGACACACTTTTCTGGGTTTTTTTTTTGCACACTGAATAAATTTCTTTCTTGAACTATATGTTCAATCAAATCTTCTGTAAAAAGATAACTAAAAAAATTTAGAGGTGTGTTTAAATTCATAATTTCAGGAGAGAGATTCTCGTCACCTCGGAATAAAATTTGGTCATCATTTAGAAGTAAATTAGTTTTCTTCCAGTTGATTGCAGGCTTTGTTCTCCCTCTATTATTTCTATTAGTGTTTGGCATGTTCCCACCATTAGGCAGATCAAGAACATCGCTATTATCAAGTAATGATACCTCATCTTTCGAATCACTACTACCATCAACAATTTCATCACAAACTTTGTTTGGTTTATAATTAGGATCACCTGTACTGCCATCGCTTTCTGAATCAGATCCATCTTCACTATGATGACTCCACGATCTGTTCATAAGTTCCTCAATTTCTTTCTGTTAAAAACTTTCTTCCCGCCATTTCCTTAAAAAAAATGGCATAAGCACACCATGTATCATTTTGATACATAAAATTGAAATCGTACTTGAATTTTTTTATAAAAGATTAAAGAAGTATTTTATTAATAATTATAAAAGCTACGTACCTCTAAAATATATTTATAAAACTTTCAAAGATGTAAACTGACTTTAAAATACTAAAAATATAGCAAATACTAAGGCAGGTCTGGTATGAATTGAACGGCTATCTTTTACCGAGATCGCAGTTGTATTCCTGCTGCCATCTATCCTACGAAAATGTAACTAACAGTGATTGAAAGCTTTGCTATGATGTTTCAAAATCAATACAAGGTGCACAAGTGGATAAAAAATAATGCTTTTGAATATAACGGGGAAAAAATAACTTATGTATCAAATTTGATACAGTGTGCAGTGAAGGGTTTTTAAATTGCTCGTAGCGCTTGTGCGTACTGGCTATCCCCACCACCTCTAATCTATGCCAACATCTAATACGTAAGATCCATGATGCTGCCTGTAGAAGTGGAATGGTATAATTCCCCACGGTGTGTGGCCAATAACGGATATATTGTAAAGGCTGCAGAGGCAGGGGTAAATAGAGGCTTGTAAACCAGGAGGTAATAGAAGAATAGCTGTCGGTGTGGCCAGTGATAGCGATCTAAAGTCTATAAATATTACAAGATGGATGGTCGCTATTTTATGGCCCACATTAAAAACTTCAGACGATAAGGGTCAAAGTCGTATTGCAAAATAAAATTATGGTGGGGAGGTACTTCGTAGACTATGGACAGAGGCTGTTTAATAAGGAACCAATTGGGGCCCGAACTACTGAAAGAAAAACAGCCCACTGCCCAATGAAAATGAGGGGCGGTCCAGAATCCCCCCCCCCCCTGTAAACGGACAACAGCCCCTCCAAGGACGAAAGGAATAGGAGAGGAGGTCCAGATCGATCTCAGACTTTTTTACTCAGAGTTTAGATGATAGAGAGTCTCGTCTGCCTCAGAGTCTAGGAGAAGTGAGAGTAACCCGCTAAGATGTTCCTCTACATGATGTGTTGTGTATCGCTTTATAAATTAAATAATTTAAATTAAATATACAGTGAATAAAATACCTAAATAATTTTCTCCATCTATTGTTTAACTTTGATAAGTGTCATTAGATTAATTCCATCTGGTTTAGGAATTTAAGAAATGTTATACTGAACATTTCATCTTATCCCCAGCACTGATATCAAATTTCAGGCAAAAATAATACAAGCTGATAATGGTACCATTATTAGCCTGAAATTAAAATTTATTATGTATACCAAAAACATTAATTTAGACACAGTGATCCTCTTTATGTAAAATTAAGTTAAAACATGTACATTTAATCCTTTTTCTACACGATCTTGAAATAACATGGTCAACATAAATATGCTAATCCTGTTTTTACACAATTAAAAAAATATCAATATTTTTGCTTTTGTTTCATTCAACATAACTCTTTTTTTTTTCATAACACCTTAACCGTAAACTCTACTTTCAATGCCTCTAGAGTAGGACAAAAGTAGACTGCAATTGTTTTATGTTTTTTTGAGATTAAGAATATGATTTTCGTTATGTTTAATGCATATAATTTGCATGAATATCGAAACAAATAATTTAATTTAATTTTTCATTTATCAATTTTTTCAATTTTTTATATGTATTTTATAAATAAAGAACATATTCATAATTTTATCATGTAACCTATGCCTTTTTTTACATGACACAATCTGGAATGCATCTCTGTAAAGAAAAGAGTAGGCGTATATTGCTTCATCTTTAAAAAGCAAGTTACTTGTAAAAAATTAAACAATTCTTTTTAGAAATTATATTCAAACTAGCTGAAAACCCGAGCTTCGCTACTGAGTACATTCAAATTAAATACAACGATCAATATATGCAATTAATGCCAAAAAAAATAAATATATATATTTATAATAAATGCGAAGATCAATGTATACAACTGATGTAAAAAGATATATATATATATATATTTATAAAAAAATCGTAAGGGATATTTATTTTTTTTTTTTATAATATCCAATCATCTGCTGCATTAGAAAGAAAAAAATAATTTTTTTTGTCTATTTAGTTGTTATGCACATGATGATAAATTTATTTGATGTACCAGAAAAAGAAATCACGTGATCAGCATTAAATAAATTAAATTCTAAAATTTAATCTTTAAAAATTCACCAAAAATCAAAAATGGAGATAAAGATTCGAAAAATATTTCATTTTAAAGGAATTTTTATGATATTTCTCGTGATATAAATTTTATAATCCTCAAATTATTATTTTAAATGCCAACTTAAAAAAAGTTACAAAAACAGCTTAAAAATTTAATTTTAAAAAATCTAAGAAGAATTTTTCAAAAATCTTTTTTAGTGCACCCCTACACCATAAGAAGAATCACCATGCAAAATTTCAGTCCTTTAAGTCCAGCAGTTTGGTCTGTGCGTTGTATGTCAGTGAGTCAGTGAGTTTCAGAACTGTTTTATATATATAGATTAAACTTTATTAACATATGAAAAGAAATCTTATGACAGAAGAATATGCTCCGATTAAAAAAAACATAACTTTTACAAAACTATGAGAAAAATACAATTGAAAAATGGTCTCGACTGTTCAAGAGAATGAAGTCTCCTGCAGGGCTCCACACAGCATTACTTACTGGAAAATCCTCTAGGATAGGAAGAGCAAAAAACTTCATTAGTCACAGCCTACCACAAAACTTACATTTTCATAAAAGCGATTGCATAGAACCATGCATTCTTTCCATACAGCTAATATTTCAAGAACAATAATGTTCCAAAGCATAAAAAGAATTTAAAATAAAACTATTACAGAAAATAATACACATACATATTTAAAATTTAAAAGTTTTTTTATTTTACAAGATTTGCAATCGATTTATAATCAAATTTTCTTTTAATTTTCACGTTTCCTACAGTGGTCAAAAATAGATTCACTTTTTATTTCACACAAGTAAAAAGGGCATCAGTGGAGTGGATATATATACGGGGTGAATCTGAACAAGTGGGCAAAACTTTACGGGGTGATAGAATGCAGCTATACGAGCAATATTCGTTATAGAATGTATGGTCGGAACGCAAACGGTGAGAAGTTAAAAGGTAGTTTTCCACTGTCACATTTAAAGAATTAACACAAGAATGAGAGCAGATACCGAAGAAAATATTTTATTACCAGGAATGTAATTGATTTACATGGTCAAAGAAATTGCTCAAAAGAGCTGTAATGCAGGCTTCACACCTGCAGGATAGGCACTGACGCACTTTTGCGAAGACACCAGGCATTTCCTGAATATCGCCGGCAACAACAGCGATCCTGGCGACTAGTTCCATATTGGTGTCAATGGGGTACTCGTAGATTAGGCTTTTCATATGTCCGCACAAAAGTCCAAACACGAGAGATCCGGCGATCTTGGTGGCCAAGCTATGGGACCACCTTGACCAATCAATCGCCCTGGGAATGTTGCATCTAAATTGTTCCGCACATCCAAGCTGAAGTGTGCAGGCGCACCGTCGTGCTGGAACCACATTCTCGACCTGATGGGGGTTGGAATCGGACACAGCAGCTCCAGCAACACCTCTCGTAGCAATGTGTGATACGATTCGCCGTCCAGACGGTGTGGCAGGAGGTATGGGCCAATGAAATGGTCATAGAGGATCGCTGCCCAAGCATTTACGGAAAACCGCCGATGGAACGAATGAGGATGTGTGGCATGCCGGTACCATTTACAGTGCTATCTAGCGCCTCGCTGTTTGCGTTCAGCCCATACTTTCTATGACGAATATTGCTCGTGTAGATGCATTCTATCACCCCGTTAAGTTTTGCCCACTTGTTCAGATTCACCCTGTATGTATATATATATATATATATATATATATATATAATACCAAAATTATATTCTTTATTCTCTAAGGTTATAAAACTAATTCCCTAACTTAATTTGACCAATAAGTTTCTATTTGTATCAACCCTTTTTTCACTTACTGTAATTTTCATATCTACCCTCAGGCACACTTAGAGCTAAACATGACCTTGAGAAAATAGCCACCCTGCAGTTTTAGACTACAGGGCATAATCTTATTTAGGCATATAAGTAACTTTGAAATCTGCTTACTATGATACTCCTGACCACAAGGAGAGTTCCATTTCAAGAATTTGGGGGTTGAAAGTGATGCATGATTGCCTTTTTACATTAACACTCTTCAGATGACTCGAGGATCACTCTCTTTTAGGGAAGACCTCAACTCTCTCCCAGAGTGGCTTTAATGATGGCATTTTTATGTATGAAACTCTGAATTATTATTGAGTTTTGACCACTTGTGCTAGCTACGACTTCAGGATGAGTTCCAATTTTAATATTTTAACCTAACATATATATATACATACAGTGAAACTTCTCTATGCTGGCTAGTTATGATTTCAAAAGTAAGTGGTCATTTTAAGGAGTAATTGTCGAAAAAAGGTTTCTTTCATAACATTGTCTCTATAGAGTCTTCAATCAGTTCTGAACAAACTATGGCCATTTAGAGGGGTGGCCAACTAGAGAAGTTTCACTGTACACACACGTATATATATATATGCATACAAGGTGCAGCTATTAATTTCCAGGGCTGATCTAATAACTCCAGAGAATATTACATGAAATACATACCCATTTAATATGTTTCGAAGTAACTCCCACCTGCCGTAATGCACTTCTGTGTTCGGCTGTATACGTATCGGGAACAACTTTTAAAGTTCTCCTTCAAAATGCTCTTTAATGTGGACATAACCGTTTTCTTGATGCTTCAACATCCTCAAATCTTGTTCTCTTCAGCAAATCTTTCAGTTTTGGAAACAAGAAAAAGTCTGCCAGTGCAAAGTTTGGAGAGTATGGAGGATGCTGCATCTTTGCGACCTCATGCTGGGCCAATTTGCTGAAGGGAACAAGATTTGAGGATGTCGAAGCCATCAAGAAAGGGGTGACATCCACCTTGAAGAGTATTCTGAAAGAGGACTTTAAAAGTTGTTTCCGAAACTTATATAGCCGAGCACAGAAGTACATTATGGCAGGTGGGAGTTACTTCGAAACATATTAAATGGGTATGTATTTCATGTAATATTTTCTGGAGTTATTAGATCAGTCCTAGAAATTAATGGCCACACCTTGTGTGTGTGTATATATATATATATATATATTTATATATACAGTCATACCTCCGTACTCATCACATTTCGACACAAAAAAAAAAGCTTCAGTACATGGTGTTTGCTCGGTACTCGTTGCATTTTGAAACCAAAAAAAATGCTTCTGTACTCAACATTTTCTTCATACTTGTCACATTTGGCACGAAAATATTGCTTTGGTACTCAATGTTTGCTCGGTACTCCTTGCACATGCTATGTATGAGACAAGTATGAGACAAGAAAACATGTATGAAAACATGTATGAGACAAGATGCTACTGATGTTTTATTGGAAAGAGATTCCCCTTCCAAGCAATAATAGCCCCTCTTCTCCTCTACGTCGCTACTATCCCATTAGGCTATCAACTCCTTTACATTAATTAAAGTAATTAGTATTAAAAGACTGTGCATTAGAGAGAGAGGTTACTCTTTCATATTCATATTGTACTTTTTTGTAAGAAGATAATAATAAAGCTATCACTTCCTCAATACTTTAAAAAATTCCCATAAAATATCTCCAGCAAAGCATATTTTCTAAGACAAACACCATTTTCTCTATACTATTTTCTACATCTTTGTAATTGATTTAAATCCCCCCTCCCTCAAAAAAAAGTAAAGTTTTTGTATTTTCAAAAATTACTAGAATTTTTTTTTCTAAAAATATTTGATTAGAGAAAAATTTCAAAAATAATTAGCATTCATTGCTGTTTCAAAACATCAAATAACTTAAATAAATGACAATTTCGATGAAATTTCACTGTACTTGTAAATGAAGATATATATCGAATGCAACCATTTGGAGTCCACATGTCAAATATATTAGAGCTACTGCAAATAATCAAGTAAGGCTTTACAGGATGCCAACAAATACCTAAAAATAAAAATAAAAGAATATGATATTAAAAGAACAAAACATGTTTACTAAAGACGACATCACATAAACATTTGTTCAAAAGTTTTTTAAAAATTTTGTTCTCACACAATACAATATTTCTGTACCTTGGAACAAAAAGGGCCAAAGTCCGCTTTGATCAAATGTCAGAGAACATCAGTTTCAGTTTACAAATCTTACTCACTTTTTACAAATCTTACAAACAGTTTGTGTATAAATATTTTTCCGAGTTTTATTTTTCAGTTTTAGTCATAGTTTTTGCCTACATTCTAGTATTATATTTATTTTGATTTCTTTTTCATTTATCACTCAAATTTCAAAGTTTTGGACATTGGCCCATTTTGTTCCAAGGTACAGATTTATTAACAATGATATCAAATTTGTGATATCTCTATAGAGACATTTATGGTTTCATTTATTTGCTCAAGTAGCGGCTACTGGTGATAATAAAAGGGTAAATAAAACATTTCTGAATTAGTTTGCTCTTATCAGGGTGTTAAGACTTCAAAACCAGTAATTCAGTTTCAATAAAATCTACTGGGCATCTACTATTGCTGCTCAGGCATAACCCAGAAATAGCGTGTTTAGTTGCAATCTAAATTTCACTGCATTTCACTGGTTTTCTCTTTTATAATACAATCTTACATAAACCATACATACATTTACATGGCTCTAGTAATACAGGGTGCTTCAAAAAGAATCACCCAATTTGAAATGAGTATATTATGAAAAATATTGAACATAGAAACTTGAAATTAATTTTATATCACATGGCTAATCATAAAGTTTGTTTACAAACCAAATTAAAGGTGCTCAATATGCCTACCTTTGGATACACGACATGTGTGTATACGGTAGGCAAATTAGTCCAAAACTTTTGAGAGCATGTCTGCATACACTTCTTCCCCAGCTGTTATGAGTACACAAACAACCCATGTCTTGGAATTGTTTATACCATTGCCTAATACTCTGAGAGGTAGGAATGTCAATCTACCAGGGTTTTGTCAATGATAATCACACTGAACAGTTGTTACGGATTCACACTTCGCCACAAAGCGTAGAACACAAAATGAATTCTGTTGTGCAGTCGCCATCTTTACAAACACTGAAGTGACGGGCAAAGGAAGAGCGTTAGCGCTACTTGTTGGCAACTGCATGAAACTCGAGATTTCCCTCTTTCTGCCTATACATTATTCGATCAAAGCGGATTAAAAGATGAATAGTTATGATTTTTTTAAAATCAGATTATTCTTTTTGAAACACCCTGTACTTTCAAAGCAGATTTTCAAAATTTATACCTTTTCTCAGTTCTTTTCTTCAAAAAAAAAAAAAAAAAAAAAAAAAGTTCCTTTAATGGGTAGTTATTATAATTAGGTAAATTTTTTTTAAACTTTTGGCTTAGTTTGTAACAAAACATATACAGTTTCATTAGCTATTATTTACTTCGATACATTAACTTTAGACTCAAATAAGGTTCAGGGATAAAGCACTTGTCTAGAAAAAGCATGTCATGCAGATGGTATCCATAGTAAGATGTCTCCAGGTTATTTCTGATGCCAGCTAGATATAGTAAATACCAAGAACAACTATTTCAGTCTGGGATGCTAAGAATTTTTAAGTTGAAGTTTTTGTTCTATCAGAGTTATTTAGTATTATTTAACAAAAACCTTTTTTATACAGACTTTTTTTACACAATTTTGAAATAACAAGGTCAAAAAAATTATTCTAATCCTGTTTTTACAGGATCATTTTTTTACCCAATAAAAAAGTCAAAATTTTTGCTTTTTCTTCATTCTACATAAATATTTTTTCATAACACATGCACTGAAAATTCTAAATTGGAAACATTTCTTGACAAATGATCCCAATATTGAGCATGCAAAAAAACTTCAATCAGATCTGAAATCTTGTATGGCACGCTGCAAAGATATTTACAAAGAGCTATCTGAGACAGGTTCACAACAATCTATTACCAAACATACGACTAGAAGTATCTAACCTCAGTCATCAGAAGTTTTGCCTAAAAATGCAAAATCATATAAAGCTACTATACGAATTTCATTGGACAAAAGTGATTCCGTACCAGAACAACACAAAAGGATACAATTAGTTCTGGCAAGCAAATTTGAATAATAAAACGTCTAATCACACATTTTTTTTAAATTTTGTTCCTGAATTTGTGATTTTTTTTAAATTTAAAATAAAGCTTTGACTAATCTGAATTTCAAAAGACTGAAATTTTTTGTTTTTTATTTAAGAGTGTTAAGAACATGATTTTCTTTATGTTTAGTGCATACAATTTTCACAAATATCGAAATAAATAATTTAATTTAATTTTTCAATTATTTATTAATTTTTATATATTTTTATATGTATTTTATAAACAAAAACAAGTCAATGAAATTACCATAATAATTACCATAAGTCCATAATTTTACCATATACCTTATATCTTTTTTTACATGATTTTTTTTTAACACAACACAGTCTGGAATGCATTCTCCGTATAAAAAAAGGATTAGGTGTATAATAAGAATTTTAATTAAGTTCCAGTTTTTGTTCTATCAGAGTTATTTAGCATTATTTAATGAAAACTTCACAGTTACACTAAGTTATACAATTCTTAATATAAAGAACTTCTTAATTTTCAACAATGGTATAAATAATGCAATAGATACAATACTGTAAAGTATTCTTTTTTGAGCACTAGTTATTCAACAAAATCACATAAGTAGTCAATGTTGATCTCAATATATTAAATAAGAATATATAATTTTTTTTTAATTTTGAATTTCGTAATTTAACATAACAATGTAATTCAAAAATTTTATAAATACAAGAATGAAATTAAATGTGAACATGAGTTATAGGAATGAATTTGTTTCATAAGGTATTAAATCAAGCAAATAATCATACCTCTCATAAAGATTTTAAATAGTTATGTAGCAAGAAGAGGAAAATATACAAAAATATATCATACTCTTAATGTTAGATCCTCTCATGATGACATCATGCAGCTTTAATTTTTCTGTGTCATATATAAAAACAGTTTTAGGCATATGACCTAGAAAAAGAAGCTTATTAATGAAAGAATATATGTTTTAATTGATGTCAAACAAAAATTATCCCAGAAATAAGATTTCAAATAATGTTTTAACTTTTCTAATCCGAGTAACAAAACTTAGCCAATATCTTATGACCATTTTAAAGATTAATTTCTCTTTCAACTGAAGATGTACAGTTTGCAATACCCAGCAAAATTTTCTTTAATTTTAAATTATAATAAAATTTATTTGTTGCTATCAAAAACAAAATAAACAATATTAAACACCCAATATTATGAATATTAGTACACAAATAATAACATTAGAAAATGATTCAAATTAATTATATTATACACTAGCTGCATACACGTACTTCGCTACGGAGTACATTTAAATTAAATACAACGGTCAATGTATGCAATTAATACCAAAATATATATATTTATAATAAATATGACGATCAATGTTATGCAATTGATGTAGAAAAAAAAAATATTTATAAAAAAATCGTAACAGATATTTTTATAGACAAAATAATGTAGAAGAAAATATTCAAATTAAATCTAATAGAACATACTATAAAATATAGTACAGTTAATATAGTGCAGTTTGAGGAACATATATTTTACTGTATTTTAATATATTTTTTCGATAATGTCCATTGTCTGCCACATTAGTAAGAAAAAAAATATTTTTTTGTCTATTTCGTTGTTATGCACATGACGCAAAATTAATTTAAAGTATCACAAAAAGAAAAGAAACCACGTGATCAGCATTTAATAAATTAAATTCTAAAAATTAATCTTTAAAAATTCACCAAAAATCAGAAAATGGAGGTAAAGATTCAAAAAAGATTTCATTTTAAAGGAATTTTTATGATCTTTCTCATGATGTAAATTTTTATAACCCTCAGATTATTATTTTAAATGGAAACTTTTAAAAAGTTACAAAAGCAGCTTAAAAATTTAATTTTAAAAAATCTAAGAATTTTTCAAAAATCTTTCTTAGTGCATCCCTAAACTATAAGAAAAATTGCCATGCAAAATTTCAGCCCTTTAGGTCCAGCAGTTTGGTCTGTGTGTTATATGTCAGTCAGTCAGTTAGGAACTGTTTTATATATATAGATTATGAATATTATAAAAAGGCTGATAGGACTCAACAATAAGAAAATAAGTTATTTTTTAAGTAATAATATTGTTCTGTAGTATAGTCTCTTAGAGTAAAACTTATTTAGAATTAATTTTTCTGACCACATAGTATAGTGGCGAGCTATGCAGTGGGCTTGGGTTCAAATCCTGAATACAGCTTGGTCATTAACATCCCCTCATAAGAGAGCAATGCTAGCTCTCCTAAATGATGCTCCCACAATAAACTAACCAGCAAGACTATGTGGTAAATAACAAAAGTTGAATGTCTCACAACAAGAAGCCTCCACATTAGAAAAAAAAATAGCACAGAGAAATGCAGTTAGAACATTACAGCCTCTCTATACAGTGAGACTCAAAAAAGAGAGGAAAAAAAAACTATTTCCTTTGACATTTTGTTACTTTAATTTGTGGCAGTGTTCAATTAACACCATTGATATATTTAACATATTTGTGTCCTTACAATCATAAATATTTTATTCTTTATCAGTTGGTTTAGGACTGCACAGTTTTTGAGGAAAATATTTCAAAACAAAACACTGTAGATATAAACACTTTATAGTCCTTCATACAAAAATTTAGTTGTCTTTTTGGTTTACTAAAATATAGAAGCCAATATCCTACTCAAGGTACTATATGAGGAAATGCATTTTAATATTTTTTGTTTAATTTCTGCTGATAAAATATCTTGGCTAGGGTTTTGGTTTCTGTTAAAACCAAAACCAAAACCAAAAATCGCAGTTTTGAACACCAATAACTGAAACCAAAAACTGTAGAAAACTGGTTCAGTTATTCGGTTTTTTCGGATAACTTTTTGTTCAAAACATCCTTGGAAAAACATCTTCATACACCAAATCAACAGCTTTCAAAATCTATGTTGAATTATGCTACATATATGCTAAAAAGATTGTATCCTGTCCATGTGCCGATCGTCAATGAAATAGCTAATAATCTGACCAAATGAGGAGCCTTGCTCAAGCAATAAAGAATATTGCAATCTTATGCTATGAGAAAAATTAAATTTGGCTATTGCACAAGCAGTAATGGAGCCAGACACCAAAGATAATTTTGATGATTTAAAGTAAGAGATTGTATTATGCAAAAGGACAAGCAATAAAACAAAAAATATTTTATTATTAGCTAATGTGATTAAAAGTATAATGCCAACGTCCACAGAAAGTAAATGAGCATTTTCCTTTGCATCTAATTTCTGTATGAGAATACAATCATGACTATCAGATATTTATTACATGAATTGGTATTTTTGAAGTTCCATTATTTGAAGAAAAACTGAAAATATTAATTATTGTTCTCTTTCATTATTTTTTTAATAAATTTATTTTATTTGAATTCAAAAACATGTAATAAAACTTTATATCAACAACCTATTTTATTTTTTTTATTTTACATGGAAACCCTGAATAACCTCAAAAACCATGGTTTTTAGAAAATTAGAGCTTGAAAACAGTGGGTTTTTAAAAATTTGGGTTTTCAGAAACCCTAATCCTGATATACACACACACATATATATATATACTAGCTTTATATACCCGGCGTTGCACGGGTGAACCCTTAATAAAGCTTACTTGTATGATATGTATATTTGTATTTTATGGCAATCTATACCCCTCTCCACTGGTCATCATCCCATCAGCATATTATAATAACCCACCCCCCATGCTAATGTCAACATTAAAATGTTTCTTTCAATTTTGATAACCCACTGGATCCCGGCCCTTCGAGGAGTTTGAGGGCTTCCCCGTAAACCCTTGTGAAAATCGCCGGTTTCATAAACAAAGAATTACCTGACGTTGCCCAGGATAATAAAAATGAATGGAGTTAACCTGAGCTCTAGATGTATACGTACTAACAACCGAAATATATACAATTCACACACACACACACCTTTCCACACTTCATTTAATTAAGGTTGATCTCTCTCTTTTCTCCTACCACCAATTTGGTGTTCAAAATAGTGATATATAGGAAATATAAATTATTGGATTGTTTCTAGCAATTTTTTCAAAATCTAAAGCGAATGTCGAAAAATCATGACATTGATCGTGTTTGTTACATTTAATCGTGTTTCTTACATTTTAAATCAAGAATCTTATGGATATCTGTTTCCTTCTTTGAGATATGACGGAATATGTAAAAAACGCGTAAAAACACGTTTAGCCCCCCCTAACCCCCTTGGGGGCCGAATTTTGAAATATCCTTAAATTGGTTTTTAGGTATTCGTATTCCTTACATTTTAAAGCAAGAATCTTATGGATATCTGTTTCTTTCTTTGATATATGAAGGAATACGTGAAAAACACGTTAAGCCCCCCCTCCCCATCCCCTGGGGCCAAATTTTAAAAAATCCTGAAATTGGATTTAAGGTATTCGTGTTCCTTACATTATAAAGTAAGAATTTTATGGACATCAATTTCCTTCTTTTGAGATACGAAAGAATATGTAAAAAACACGTTTTGCCCCCCCTCCCCCCTTGTGGGGCGAATTTTGAAAAATCCTGAAATTGGTTTTTAGGTATTCATGTTTCTTACATTTTAAAGCAAGAATCTTATGGATATCGATTTTCTTCTTTGAGATATAAAGGCATATGTAAAAAACATGTTTTGCCCCCCTCCCCCCCTTGGGAGGCGAATTTTGAAAAATCCTGAAATTGGTTTTTAGGTATTTATGTTCCTTACATTTTAAAGCAAGAATCTTATGGATATCTGTTTTCTTCTTCGAGATATGAAGGAAAATGTGATAAAACACGTAAAAACACGTTTTTCCCCCTCCCCCCCTTGGGGGCCTAATTTTGAAAAATCCTGAAATTGGTTTTTAGGTATTCATGTTACTTACATTTTAAAGCAAGAATGTTATGGATATAAATATCCTTCTTTGAGATATGAAGGAATATGTAAAAAACACGTTTTGCCCCCCTCCCACCCTTGGGGGGCGAATTTTGAAAAATCGCTTCTTAAATGACGCCTTCAGCACAAAAGTAATAAGCTCCTAAAATTTGATATCTGTATCTCCAATAGTTTTTGCTGGGTGTTGATACGTGTATGTATATATAAGTCAGGACTTCTTCCTTTATAGATATAGATATATATATATATATTTAAAAAAAAGTTTTTACAGTACTTCACAAAAACTTCTACTCATTCAAAATGCTAAATCAACACAAAACAGAATAAAATTAATGTGACACATACAAAAAAGCAGAGAAATTCTGTGTGTAAAAAAATTACACAAGTTCGATTTTAAGTGTTCACACTCAATAAAGCAGAAATTTTTATTGTTTGCAGTATCCAAATAAAGGGATTGATATATATTTAAGAACAGCTTCTTCGGGTGATGTATAAACATTCTACACTTCTATGTTTTTCTTAAAATAATACAATATTGTACTTGGTATATTGGTATATTGAGCTATGCAATATTCATAAACAGATAAGAACTTCTGTTTCAAAAGTCAGAACAAGTAGAACATGAATTTTCCTTTTTTAATATTTCCCCTCATATATTTTTAATACATTAGTTATCATAACTATCAAAATTAATGATAGGGCATAATTTTTATGATGCCTTCATGAAACTTAATACATAAGTAATAAATATCTAATATTTATTACTTATGGATTACTAATCTATTTACAATATATAAAGTAATAAATATCTAACTTCATCAATTTCAACAAACACAATAATATAACTACATGGATAAAGCTGATTAACTACTGTTCATTATTCTTTAAAACTGTTCCTATACCACAAAGCTCAAACTGTTAAAGATTATAACATGCAAATACATTGACAGATTATTGAAAAAAATCAATAACTTAAGTGAGTGCAATAAAAGGTTATACATTCAAACTTATGTATATTTTCTTCATTCAAAAAATATTATTTCCCAAGGTTAAATAAAATGTACATTTATCATAACTAACAGCAGTCATACATGCTGCCGTCACAATATTACCATTCACTGATGCAATGAATTTTCCATTAGGGCTAAACTGAAGAATCTGAACTCCATATTTCAAAGGATTTCTGCCTTTTCCTTTCTCATTGTCTGGTGTTGGCGGTACAATGGATATTGGCCTATTTCTTACAACTTCATCTAAAACATTAAAAGTTTTATAAAGTTTCTATAAAATTGACATTTAACATGAAACTGAAAAAAATCAACATTCTTTCTGTGATCTGCAACCCCTCAAGGGTCCACAATGAAAAAAAAATAGATGACAGAGTAAAAAAAAAAAAATTATCTTTAATAATAAAATAGAGGTGGTCCAAGAATGAGCTCAACACTGAAATGTAAGAACTCTGGTCTTCTCCATGAACCCCAAATTTAAATCATATCAATGCATCATACAAGACCAGGGCTTGAAATGGATATGGACCAAAATGAAAAGTTCCGGTCAAATTGGTCAAATCAGAGTAAAATTTCAAGGAACGAAATTTTTTCATTCCGAGCCAAATAAATTCAGAAAGAACAAAGAAAAAATATATTCTTGGGATTCAATCCATCTGGGAACTTTATCCTAAAGATCACTTTTTTTTTGCTTTGGTTTAGATAGAAATCATTTGAACCCTAATATTTCCATTCTGCTCTGAGAGATTTAAATAGGAGTAAATAGGATACATTCCTCGGATAGATATCTTCAAGCTCTGTACAAGACTAGAATCCTATAATTATCAACAGAGTAAATAAAATATTTATACAAATTTCATTGATGAGTTATATCTATTAAAAATAAACATTTTGCATTTACGAACTAAGTTGGTTAAGAGTGCTACAGTCATCTTTTATTTACACTTCTGAAATTTACTGGAAATTAAAATTCTCAATTCTAGTGTAATTTAGCACAGCTGAACTCAACTACTATTTATATGTATGACATTAGTTTTACCGATACTTTATCAAACATCCTAGCATAAGAGTTCTTAACTTTGCTAAACATACATTTCAGCTATGCTTGCCAGATTTGAAAATATATCATCAGTACTATATATTTCAATGCACAAACTTTTTGCCAAATGCAACTGCAGTGATTTCAATTTCAAACGCATGAAATTCATGGCTATTCCTATTTGATAAAATAAAAATTACAAAACAGTGATGTTAAGCACTTCAATGTTTGTTTTTTCCAAACACATAAAGTTAAAGTGCTACTGGATATGTAGGGTTAAATGGTTTCCTGCCACACTAAAAAAACAGAATTTTTTTTTAAATGTATATGTAATCTCAGATAAAGTTCCTTACTGGAGAAACTATTTATGTTCAGTTTTATTAGTAATAAACCTCTCATCAACAAAAATCTAAATCAAGTTGAAACTTAGCTAATAAACTTCCTAAAACATGCCAGAATTTTATTCATTTGAAGCAGCATTATATGGTATTGTCCAACTGCAGGGAAAATAGGAGTATAAATATACTTTAAAGACATGTCATGTAAATATTTAGGAAAGAATAGCACTATTTCCACTCTAAGATTGGTTGATATACGTTAAAACTAGCTGAATAACCGTGCTTTGCTACGGAATACATTCATATTAAATACAACAGTCAATGTATGCAGTTAATGCCAAAAAATTATATATATATTTATAATAAATACAACGGTCAATGTATGCAATTAATGCCAAAAGATTTTTTTTTTTGGCATTGATTGCATACATTGACCAATTGTTTATATATATATTTATAAAAAAATCGTGATGGATATTTTTTATAGACAAAATAATGTAGAAGAAAATATTCAAATTAAATCTAATAGAACATACTAAAAAATATAGTACAGTTAATATAGTACAGTTTGAGGAACATTTCTATTACTGTATTTTAATATTTTTTTGGATAATGTCCAATCGTCTGCCGCATTAGAAAGAAAAAAAATTTGTCAATTTATTTCATTGTTATGCAAGTGATGAAAAAAAAAGAAGAAAAAAAAAAGAAAGAAAGAAAGAAGGAAACCACGTGATCAGCATTTAATAAATTAAATTCTAAAAATTAATCTTTAAAAATTCACGAAAACTCAGAAAATGGAGGCAAAGATTCGAAAAAGATTTCATTAAAATGAAATGAAGGAATTTTTATGATCTTTCTTGTGATAGAAATTTTACAACCCCCATATTATTATTTTAAGTGCAAACTTTAAAGAATGTTACAAAAACAGATTAAAAATTTAATTTTAAAAAATCTAAGAAGAATTATTCAAAAATCTCTCTTAGTGCACCCCTACACTATAAGAAGAATCGCCATAGAAAATTTCAGCCCTTTATGTCCAGCGGTTTGGTCTGTGCATTGTCTGTCTGTCCATCAGTCAGTCAGTCACGGAACTGTTTTATATATATAGATAATGAGATAATACAAATCTGTTTTTTACTAATAATCTTTTAACTACAGTAACACATATATGTATTTGTAATAGATTCAAGAATTAAATTTCATAACAAATATTTAATTATTAAATGAACCATAAGAAAATTGATGATTTTTTTTTATGTTCATTTCTAGCTCCATAGTTATGAATTGTCATCCATAAAAATCATTGAGCAAACATGTAAAAATAGTTAGGTCTGATTTAAGAAAAATACTCAAAATCATTCATGCATACCAAGTTCAAAAAAAGATGAAATTGCTTCACCAGGCGGGCTTTTTATTTCTGATGGATTTTCAGCAACTTTATATAATGTCTGAAACATTCACATATGAAAAGACAGAAGATGAGAATGGGCATAAAACTTCAGTTCACTTTTAAAAATCAATCCATATTCATTTTATTTGACAGACAAACAAAGATCTAGAGGTTAGAACTTAAAACAATTAATTAATATTTTTATTTAAAATACATTGAAAAATTTCAGCTTAATGAATAATACAGAGTTAACAACTTTATTTGTCCTATTGTAATCTTATTGTACTAAAGTATTTTAGGACTTTAATGTAGAACATTTACCAGAGTAATAAAGAGTTTTCAAAACCTAAAAACAAAAATATTATATAGTTGAATGAAAAAAATATGTTTAATGTACAGTTATGAATCAGAAAAGTTCCATGAACTTAATTTATAAATTTCCTTAACATGAAATACATCTTGAACCAATCTTAGTTTCTTACCCTGATATTTAGCTTTTAAAATTTCTTTTAACCACAGAATTCACAATAAATCATCAAACCTCATTTCTAACTTATATTTGAGTAATATTCAAAACATTTGCAAGACGATAATAAATTAACATTAGTAATTACAAGACAAATGAAATATATACATCCATATCATTATGAAAGCAAAATATTACAGAATTAACATACACAATCCTAATTTATTCACAACATGCTCCCGTACACTTTATTTGTTTACCGATGGGGAATCAAGTTAGAAGACCATGTCCAATAATTTCCTCAAGAAAGAAAATTAACATCAAACATATGTGACAGATTCCCCACAATGATAGCTATTATTCATAAGCCATTTTACTATAAATTCAGAGTTTCATAAAAACACCTCACTTACAATTTCGTTAGATTCAACAACATCTGGATGATGATATGAAGAAATTGCTTCAAAATCAGAACAATCCAGAACCTTCACCTAAAACATAAATAGTGAAATCACATATATGCAAACAAAACACACAAAACATAGTAACAAACATAGCATACAAAACATAGTTAATTGGGTATCATCTACTACAGAGGCTGTTCACACATTTTTTAGACTATGTATATTGTATTCACAAAACTAAATTACATAAAATTCTTGTGTTTTAAATGTTCTATTTGACATCCCTTATTCTGAACTATCTTTCGACACCGCAATTTCCAGGATAATAATGCCTTTTGAAGTGTCAGAAGAGGTATTCTATCCCATTCCTCCTGAACAGCTTTCCAGAGTCCTGTAAGGGTTTTGGGACGACGTTTGGATAATGCAGATTTTAAAAGTCCGAAAGCACAAAAATCCATAGGTGATACATCGGGAGATTTAGTAGGGATATCAGTGAAGGGTATGGCCTTGATACCAGTTTTTTGTTCCATTTCTTTTAGGAAATTTACAATGGATTTTGATGTGCGACTGCTAGCTTAGTCCTGATGGAGTCTCACAGATTGATGGCACTGTGGGTAAAGCGATGGTATTTCATTCAGAAAAATTGGTGATAAAATATGTTCCTGATAGTATTTGGAGTTAATCTTGACATTTTTTTCCACTCTCTTTATTTTTAACTTGCCATTATAAGAAAAACCAGCAACAATCATGAATCCCTTAGAAAAACTTTCTTTCGATTCTTTGAACCATATACTTAAAATCTTTTTCTCCCCTTTTATGATAATAAATGGCTCTTTTTTTGTTGCAATCATTTAAATACACCCACGATTCATCTATTGTGACAATTGTTTTCCATTTTTCTTTGGATAAGTGTTTCTCATATAGAATTCTGCAGCGTGTCCTGCGTTCAGCGATATGATTTGGAAGAAGACGATGCACATTGCGTTTTTTCGCTTTCTTAAGATTTAAATCAACGTTTATCATTTTGTTTACAGTGGACACCGAGCATTTTAATGATTTTGAAACTGTCCTTTGACTAGGGGGATTTTCTTTTAACATTAAACAATGTACCTTTGCAATAGTCGAAGATGTCCGTTTTTTCCTTGGATACTTGTTTGGAATTTTTGTCCCACTTGAGGCTCCAATTTGGCGATTTTTCCTTTCTTGTTGACGATATTACCTAACGACGCTTTAGATATCACAAAACCATGACTCTCACATTGTTTTTGGATAACGGAGTATGCATATTTCTCTTTGGAAAGAGCATAAATGTAGCCTTCGAACCACTGCTTTGTTAAAAACTCCATTTTGAATAAAAACAAAACTTTCAAGCTGCAGACGATAATTTTGACTTTTAAAAACATAGTACAATTGCAATTATTTCTTTTGCAGCAAACGATTTTTTATTACCGCTTACCAAAATCGTCTAAAAAATGTGCGAACAGCCTCTGTATTGCTTACAATTAATCGGTTTACAAAGACAACAAATTTAGTTTATGTACCAACCTCACCTAAGCAATCTCCAACTGCAACAAAATTCTTTGCAGAGCTCCAACTTAATGAAATGGGACCAAAATTAGCTTCTGATACATATTTTCCTAGTAACCTCCCATCAATGGAATAAAACACAACTTTGTACTGGAAGGAAATATATGCTTAATAACAACACATAAAATACAAACAGGTTATAAACAGATATTATTCTTTATTGGTTAAGAATAAAGCCAATTATATATATTTTTTAAAATGTTAATGCAAAAGAATAATTAATAAATGAAGTATTACAAACTTCTATTACTGCACTTTCTAAAATAGCAACCATAAGGTCAGTGGGAGAGAAAATAATTGAGCCAAGATCTTTTGTTTCAACTGGAAAAATCTGCAACAAAAAATTATAATTTGACTCTAAATTTGCATTGAAATAACAGATTTCAAAAAGTTAAGCATCCACATTCAAAGAGCATTGTTATGCAATAAAATTATTTGAAGGCACAGATCAGTTCCATCATAAGAAATGTAACAAAATTTTACTCAAAGAAGAATATGATAAGGCATAAAACTTGCTGTCTGATAAAAGCACAGATAAATTAAATTACATATAGACTCTTAAAAAACAAAATGCTTTTATCAGACAAGAATCTACATACCTGAATAAATAAATAAATATATATACGGATGGTTATCAAAATAATGGAAACACCTATCAATATCAGTGGTGTTTATGAATGTGCTTCGTATTCCATAAAAAACAAGTCCGACCACCGGTATTTTTTAAAATAATATAGTGTATGTATTATTCTAGTGTCAGGTAGCAGTAATGAAGCTAAGGGCATTGTGCTTTTAGGGGGAACAGCGTAAAATGTCAAACCTTGCAAAAAGGGCAAATTGTTTGAGCATGTTTAAATTGGAGTATGTGCTACTGCAACCCCAGGCTAATCGGTGTTTTTCGAGCTATGGTATCAAAAGTCATGATAGCATACAGAGTGCACGATAAAACATCCTTTGCCAAACAGAATAGTGGATGAAAGGGAGAGCTGAGTGAAAGAGATGGACGAGGTATTGAAGCGGATTGTGACATGAAGAAAGAAAACAACTGCAACTAAAATGACCAAAGAGCTCAATCTGCATCTGCATGTTCCGGTATCAACTATAAAGTTACATTAATTTGTGCTGAAGATTCTTCTAAGGCAGCACACTCTTCCTCTTTAAGAGCTAATTGCCACAAGTTATCAAAGCTATTATGTGGCTGTGACATCACAAACCTCCTAACTGATGCTCTCATCCCTGCTAAAGCCTGAGTGAGTAGCATCTTCTGCCTTGTATTTTCTTCTTCAGGAAAACATTGGTATGAAAACCCTCTTATTCTACTTAAATAGGCTCTGGTGGATTCACTAGATCCATGACAAGCTGTTGTAAATTTTAGTAAACAATTATCTTTGAAGTTACTAGTGGTAAATCTATCCACAAGTTCCTTTTTAAATTTCTCAAAATTTGTTTCAGTTTTAATTTGGGGTTGTGATGATAGAAATGTATTTGCCCCACCTGTTAATTTTAATTTAGCTACAAATAATTTATGTTCATCTGCCCAGTTAGCTATTTTGGCTACCATTTCAATTTGATCAAAATAATCATGGATTGAGATGTTGGGGTTATCCCCTGAAAATATTGGGATCATACCAATAAATACCCAAAATTTGGTACTTGTTTACAATTTGGATCAGATGTTCCTGAATTTACACTATTATTAACAGCCATTTTCAAAACTTAAAATGAAACTTATAACACAAAATATCAAACTCTTGCAATATAATATACTGATTACCACATATAATTTGTTCAATAAATTAGTTACTATTATACTTTTAAAAATTCAAATACCAGTTATATTACACAAAAAACACATAAATGTAAATCAATTTTCCTTATTTCCAACATAAACACACAATCAATAAAAAAAAACGATTATATCACCCCTAATTTACACATATATGCATCTTAGAATTGTGCTCTTGATTTAAGACCTCGCGCCCTTTTCGCTCTCACGGCACCATTGTTGTACCTAATGGATTTTTTTCTAATTATTTAGACTAAAGAATATAATTAATTTTTACTGAAGATTTTATCTTATAGATTATAGATTTAAAGTTTGTTTATCTTAAAGATCAAAGTTAGATTGAGGCGCGTTGTGAAACCCTCAATAAAAATAAGAATTTAATTTTATCCGCAATATCCAGGTTCAAAGGGAGTAGCGAGTATCGAAACGAAACTGTAATTAAACCTAAAAGAAAATAAAAAATAAATAACTAAAACTTATTCTTCTAAAAGGAATTAAAGACAAAACACAAGCTTAGGGGTAATAATCACAAATTTTATTTAAACATTAATTTACATTCATGGCGTATTCACAAAACCAAGACTAAAACTTAATTTGTAATAATGGCACAATTCCTCAATGACACATTATATATTCATAATAAATACAAAATATCAACAATATATATCTTCTCGGCGAAGGAGTCTGGATAGCGACTCGTCTTCCTGTCTGCGGGACTATCTCTCTCAATCTCAAACTTTTCTCTCCGCGAATTCGGGAGCCCCTTTTCTCCTCGAACATTGTGCGTCGAAAAAAAATAGTTCTCCGCTCTCCTTTTTGCATTGGTGAGTGTTAGAAAAAGCCGTTTTCCCCCAAGCCATTTTTACTAAGTGAGCTGTATGTTTGACGTCACCATTACCGTCGATTACGTCATTCATCCATGGCGATGACGTAATCACCAACCCAGTGACGTACACCTCCGTAATGGTTAACACTGTAACCGAAACTTCAACCTCTTGAAAATATTTGCATATTTCCACAGCCAAGCGTGCCACCAGGCGGCGGCACACACCAGTCGCGTATAAAAGCCGCAGCAGCTAGGCAGTGGGGTGTTGGTTTTTGGTGTTGTTGGTTGGATCGTGGGTAGTTAGGTAGTGAGCTGTATGAGCTACGCCCTGCCGTTAGACCTCGCCCAGGCATCTCCAGAAGTCACCGAGTTCTCTCACATAGCAAGACGCATGATATGGGAAGATATCCTGGCACCGGCGGATCCCCAGCTGAGCTCCAGCAGTTTTCTACTAAAACCTTGAGGGGCCGTTTTCCGGGCAACTAGTATCGGAGCCCGGTATCTTCGTATGTTACCCGCGCAGTGATAAGATACATCAGCATCAATCAGGTTGTACCTAAGTTTAACTTTGTTTCTGCACCTCCGTTTAACTTTTACTTTAAGCAAATTTTGAAGTCAAGGAGCTTTTACCTTATGTTATAATCAAGACTGTTATTCTTTTTGAATGTTGCTTGTTTTTAATTTCCGTATCCGCTAATGAATAAACGTTAGCTTAATTTTAAACTTGTCTGGTTATTCTTGTATGTTTGCACACCACACACTATTTCCGGCTAATATAGCTAATTTTAAGAAAATCGTCAGGTTATCACCCACCTTCCACTGCGAGCCAATACGACTCTGTAACCCCAAGCTACATGTGTGAAGCTATTGGCACTTTTAGCCATATTACACTAGTAGGTATTCGGCATTCCTGCCAAATTCCCTAACAGTGAGTTTCGCCGAGCCTCTGCGTTTATCGTTGCGAGCCGAAGTCATAAACAAGATGCTCCTCCTTTTCGCGGATTTTTTTGCTTTGGTGGTCCTTTAGCTGGGGAGCCTGGGATTTGCGAAAAACATTAAAATTCCTATGTTCTGGCATTCTTGCTTCGTAATCCTTGGGATCATGGGAGAGTTCACAGTTTCACAGCAAAATGGTACAGTTGAACGTATTGAATTACCAAGAGATAGAAAATACATGGTTGAAAAAGAAAGGAGGAGAAACTATTAAGTATTTAATTTTCTATTATTTGGAACAAAGGTTCACCAGCCAATAATAAAAAATTTTAAAAACCAGCCACTTATATCATAATAATAATTTATATCATATTAGAATTTCATTTTTTTTTCACCACACTTAGCTATAATTTGCTTAAGCATGTTATGTTGGAAATGTATTTATTCTAAAACTTTAAATGTCAGCACAACAAATGTGATAACAGTCATGAAGATGCAATATTTGAAAAGCCATAAGGAGCATAAGATATAAGATGTATATAAGTGAACCCGCTGCTCTTCTAATTTATAATGTTGTGAGGGTATATAATTATTATAACACCTAATTTTTCAAACAAATGTTAAAATGTAAGGTTCCCCCAATATGGCTCTGCAAAGAATTTTCTTTTCATTTTACAATGCAGTAAGCACTTTGTACTAAAGGCATTCATCCATCTACACCATAAAGAATTTTCTAATAACTATTAAACTAATAATACTAATTCAACTACTAGTAATAATACTAATTCAACTACAACTATTATAGATAATAATAATAATAATGCACCACTTACATTGTACAGAGGTTGTCACTAATACTTAACTGCTAAACATTGCATTACAGTACAGTGCTTATATTTCTCATAAAGAAAGTTATATTTAGCATGAATATCAATGTAATTTATTAACTTTATATAAAGTAAAATTTCAGCAAAACATTATCATTTTGCAACTATTATCTAAAATAGGGAATAATTATACCTAATATCAAAAGGCAAAAATTAATTTTTAACAACAGACCATCTTAAAATTATATTTTGCTTTACATGTAATGTATATATCATCATAGGTCTTTATAATTGCATAAGGCAGAGATAAAACATCTGAAATAAAAGTGAATAAATAAATGAAACAAACTATACATTGAACTGATTAATCTCACTTTTATAGTCTCCCAGGTCTCAGAATTGTAAACTCCAATATAATCTTCAAAATTCAGTCTTTGAGCTACAACTACATACTTCTCACAAGGTGAAATTGCTAGGCAGCTTTCAACAGCTTTAGGATTATCTATCTCTGTAACCACAGATGACACTAAAGAGAATACTGTAGCTTTTATCTATAAATATATACAAGAGATTATTGTTGGAGTATTTATATACAGTGGTACGTCAGTTTACGAACGATTCAGTTTACAAACAAGCACTGGATATGTGCTGCCGATGCAAGCATTCACAACACTTGTTTCAGTTCGCGAACAGCCCACATGTCAAGCTCAGTTGGGCTTTCTCTAACACAGCTTAAACATTGATTGCTCATGTATTTCCCAGATTTCTTTTATAAATATTTTTGCTTAAATTAGCCCTCAATAAGGCTCTCAAGAAAATGGCAAGAACAAGAGACATTGCTAGCAGGAAACCTAGCCTAACTGTTGAGAAAAAGAAGGAAATAATAGCTAAACATGAGAATGGTGTGCGTATTTCTAATCTCACCATGCAGTTTGGGTTGGTGAAGTCTACCATTTGTACTATCCTCTAAAACAAAGAGGCAATAAAAGCAGCTGATGTGGCTAAAGGAGTGACTGTTTTAACGAAGCAAAGGCCTCAAGTTATAGAAAAGGTAGAAAAATTATTGCTAGTGGGGATATGTGAAAAGCAGCTTGCTGGTGATAGTATTAGTGAGGCTTTAATATGCGAAAAGGCTAAGTTGCACAATGATTTGGTAGCTAAAACAACATGCACAAATGGTGTTGAATGGGAAGATTTTTAAAGTCAGTAGAGGCAGGATTGAGAAATGCCACAAGTGAAGTGAAATTCATAGTGTTCTTAGGCATGGGGAGACTGCTAGCTCATATAAAAGACTGCAGATGAATTTGTTGATGAATTGAAAAAGTTTGTGGAAAGTAAAGGCTACAAGCCAAACCAAGTTTTTAACTGTGATGAAACAGAATTGTTTTGGAAAAAAAATCCCAAGAAGAACATACATCACCAAAGAGGAAAAGGCACTTCCTGGTAACAAGCCTATGAAGGACAGCCTTACCCTTTTTTTGTGTGCTAATGCAAGTGGTGATTGCAAAATCAAGCCACTTTTAGTTTACCATTCTGGAAATCATTGTGCATTCAAGAAAAATAATGTACTGAAGGCTAAACTAGAACAAATCATCATGTTTTAGTTCTTCATAATAAAGTCTATTTCACTTTATTTTCACCACTTCTTCATAACTAAACCGATAAAAACAAGGTATAAATAACTATGTTCTAGGGGGTGAACGGATTAATTCTTTATCCGTTAATTTATATGGGAAAACCTGCTTTGGTTTACGAACGTTTCGGTTTGCGAACCAAGTTTCGGAACAAATTAAGTTCGTAAACCGAGGTACCACTGTATTTTGAACACTTTTTGGTATATTACGTATGGATATAAAATTTTTTTCAAACATATAACAGAGTAAGGATACAGACAAACACTGTAAAATAAACAAAGGATACTAAGCAAAACTGCCAAAGATTTTACCCTAAAATTTAAAAATCATTTCAATTGGAAAATAGTTTATCCTAACTTTATTCATAAGAAAATGATTTTTTATAAATTTTATGATGGTTTGCTTTTGGAGCGCTACGGTCAACTTTTTGCTACATGAGGGCTAATTAGATCTACAGTTTAAAGCTGATTCCGAGCGGCTACAAACATCCATGCCAACAGTAGAACTCGAACCCACAGGATCTGAACCGAATGCCAGCGCCCTAGCCATTTGGCCATCAGCTGGTGTAAATTTTATGAAATTCAATATCTTAAAATGTATTTATACCATTATGTCAAACAGCATTTTTAGTATCACCAGTGTATGACATCATTCATGTATAATTTGAAAAAATCTAGATCAACTGCATCATAGTAACATTCCAAATAAAAACTTATTAGCTTTATTGATTTCTGATGATTTTTAAATCAAATACCTCAGAATCTATTCCCAAAAAATTGTCCCTTAATTCTTCTTAGAACTCCCCTTTTATGACTATCATTTGAGATGACTTGAAAATACATCATATTAACAGATGAAATCTAACTCATGGATTTTATCCAATATTTACCAATTTTAAAAACAAATATTTTAAAGGATGCCTTCCAAATAAATAAAAATATATATATATATATATATATATATATATATATATATATATATATATATATATATATATATATATTGATATATATATATATATTGCATGCACCATTATATGACTATCCTTCATGCATTATTTTTGAAAAATCTGAAAAATCTATAATGTATTAATATTTGAAATAAAAATTACAGATTTCATTATTTTTTTGCAAATTTAAAAATAAAATATATCAACTTTAAAATCAAATAAATTATCTTTAAACATGTAATAATAACACCTTAAATCAGCTGAAATAATCAAAAATAACAATTTGTACATTCAAAATCATAGAAAACTGCAGCATCAAGATGTCAGGTGCCACAGAAAGAGTTGAGGGATATAATTTCCTAAAAACATCCTCTTGTGAATAAAGCACAGTAACTAAAAACCTTAAAGATATAATTATTTTATTGAAATGCAAAAGAAAAGATTACACACATTCCTGACAAAAGTATGTAAAAAGCCAGTGGGAAAAATATTAAATTATAAAAATCTGTTCATTAGTTCTTATTTTCTGTGTAATTAATAGAGCTTTGTACTGTTTTCTCACATTCTAACAATTTTTGCTAACTGAGACAATAGAAAAGTGATAACTATCTGGCTTGGATAAGTTGGTTAGGTTGCACTGTTCATTTTGTCTTAAACAGAAGAATGCATTTTTGCTTAGAGAATTACAATGAAATTTCTCAATTTTATAGAAAACAAACTTTTCTGCATATATTATACTATTTCTCAATTTAAATGCTTGTTAAAAAAAATTCTAATATTTAAAATTTTACCTCAGTGAAACAATGACTTACATTAAATTCACTTATGACAAGTAAATGTCGACTATTAGGAGCCCAATGAATGTTGACAAATGCAAGACAACCACTGATTTTGCATCTCCAGTGAGGCACATCAAGGTTCCAAACCTTAAAAAAAAAAAAAAAAATTAAAAAAAAAACACAAAAGTAGCAACAACGAAAAAAGATTTTTTTTCTATAATTTGTGATTTTATCTGTAGTTTATACAATGAAGATGTTCATAAAATTTTTATTTATCAGCAATATTCCTAAGTTATTTCTTAAAGTACAAACATAAAAGAGAGAAATCTAATAAAGCCTACCTGTATAGAATCTTTTAACATTCCACAACATATTAACTCCGAATCTGGAGACCACTACAAAAGAAAATCTTTAATTTGTTTCAGAAATAGAAATAAATTATTATTAAAAGGGAAAGAAAGAGTTTTTTTTTAAATATCAACAATATATATCTGAAAGAAAATAGAAAAAAAATTACTAAGACAAGACCATGACCTTAAAAGATTACATGCATATAGAGAACATTGTTACATAATATTTTTTTTCCCTTGCAAAAGCACTTGATTGTACATCATTGGCTCTCGTGCATCTTTGGAGCATATAAAACAAAAATAGAACTTCTTCCATATTAATTTAAGAGAAGGGTGACTGAAGTAGCTTTTAAAGTCAGATCCTTATAAATATGGCAATGCTTTATCCACGTGGCAGTGATTCCTTTCTGTTTGCTTTGAGAATGTTGATTTTGAACATGTTTTACTTTATACTGATAGGGGATTTTCCTGTACTGAAGAATGAAATGAGAAAAGGAGATAACAAAAGATTTAATATTCTACATATCATAATATTCAGTGCCGTAAGTAGCCATTCCTGTGCCCTGTGCAAGAATTTGCATTTAAGGCCCTTAATTAATTAGGTTTAGGGAAATAACAAAGGAAATACATTACAATAGATTTTAATAAGATTTATTTTAATTGCTCTCATTTCAGAAAATCCATTAATTACATCATCATAATTCATATTTTTAGTGATATTTTATTCTATTGAAATAATAGAAAGATTGGAGACTAAGATTCCTTATTGTCCCGGCTGCTCGCTAAGATACTTTTGCACCAATCCTCGTTCTCTCGGCTCAGAAAACCTGCCTCAATGAGCTACGTCACAAGGGTTGCTGTAATAGTAAGCTAGCCAGTTCAGAAGGTCAAAAGTCAGTGCACAGATTTTTTTCTGCTGTATTTGCTGCTTGACCGCAATTGGACTATCTTTATCTATTGGATTATCTTTATC
Organism: Dolomedes plantarius; assembly: GCA_907164885.2. NCBI lineage: Eukaryota > Metazoa > Arthropoda > Arachnida > Araneae > Dolomedidae > Dolomedes > Dolomedes plantarius. The sequence continues at coordinate 33,169,750 of OU015491.1, forward strand.
TAACACGTTCTTGGTAACTATACGATTTTCTAATCTCATTTTTATAGTTTTTATATTTTATTAATAGCTTACTATATTAATATATAATATATTTACATTAAATTGAAATAAATTACACCTATTTTTTGCATGTGAATAATTTGTATGATTTTTTAATCTGATTTTCTTTAGTTTATATATTTTATTTTTGTTTAATATATTTATAGATAGCATATTTACACATATACAGCATAATATATTAATATATAATATATTTATATTAAATTAAAATAGACTGAATTAGATTGGTAAATTTGAATTTATTTTTACTTCATTTGTAGTGATTAAGTTTGTCAATAGATTATTTTAGAAAATTATTTTTACTTTGTAAAAAAATTCTTGATTTTTTTTAACTTTGTTAAATTAAACTATATAGTTATGTTACCCATTAGCAGGGGTTTCTAAATATCAGGCTGCATTAGTTAGACTGTCCAAGTCAGATTGCAAAATCAGCGGTAAGCATGCTTTTTTTCAAGAACGACTTTCTTTAAATAATAAACTTCAATATTATTTTTAAAAATCATCACTAGATATTTACAAGTTTTATTTATTAATAAATTTCTTTATACTCTTATTTTATTGAAAAAGTTTAATAAATAAGCTGTGTTGTATGTTATTGGACAAGTAGCACGAAGGGGTGGGGTTTAAGAACCAGTCCTACTCATTTGTCGTGTGGAAGGCTGGGGTAAACAACAATGGCGCCCGAGTTGGCACAAAACAATTGGTTTGGCCAGCAACCGGGACAATTGGAAACTGTTCCAGATTGGATAATAGCTCTTGTCTGATAGTGGATCTTAAATAACTCTTTATTAATTTCAACTTGCTAAAACTTCTCTCGCATGAAGCAATGGATATGGGAAGAGCTAGAAATATTCAAAGAGTGACATCTTATATATTATTATAAGATGGACTATTATATTTGGACTCAAACCAAAATCATGAACAGCCTGTAGAATATTAAATATGCAGTAGAAAGGCGGAAAAATTTTAAATTTAAAAATATTTCTTGTGAACAGCATTTTGGGCCCCCCCCCTTCCAAGTGGGCCCTGTGTGGGTATACCTGTTGCACCTGCCTAGTTAAAGCACTGATAATATTTCACAGGTAGTTTCAAAATGTTTTCAATTACTCCATATTCTGCCTATGTGAAAGCTATAATCACCCATTTTAACTATAAAGAAAATTTCACATAATTTATTTTTAAATATTTTCAAGAAAATAAATATAAGAACACATTAGATGAAAAATCTCTTTTTAAATAATATTATAGTTTTATTATTTCATGTATATAAAACAATACACACACAGTTGCATATATATACAAATATATATACATATATATATATATATATATATATATAGGTAACCCTCCTATAACACAGTAGATAGGTTCCTAGAAAATGCCGTGTTGTGTGAAACCATTTTATATGAGACCCAGAACCAATACAAAAAGGGGGGGTTTTGTTCCGAAAACTTATTAAAAACAAACATTTTTTTTTTTTAAATTCCATAAAAGCAACTAAATTTTTATTAAAAATACAAATGTATGTATAACACAAAACAAAAAGAAACAAAATTATTATTTTCATTTAATTTTTCACCTTAATTTAATAAATTTCTTCCTCATCACTGCTCAGTACAATCAAACAAGAACGTTTTTTCGGTTGAACGATATCACCTTCACTTTCAGAACCTTTTTCTTCATTTCGATTTTTTGCACCTTCTGTCATCTTTAAAAAATCTGTAATTTTGGTTCGTTTGCTGGTTCTTACAAGGTCATTGTAGATTTCACGGTATGGAGATAGACAATTTTGCAGCTCCCTTTTGAATTTTCGGCTTCTTTCAGCTGAAGGGTCTGCATTCAAGAAAAATGATTCAAGATTTTCAGCTAAGCTTAGGCCTTCTTGTAATTTTTTTAATGTTAAATTACTAACTTCATAATCTTTATTAGTGCTATTGTCCTCAAAATCAGTTTGAATTACAGCTTTGAATGCCATTTCCATTAAATCCGCTTTGTCAACTTCTTCCACTAATAAATCTTGAACATCCTCAATAGCTTTTTCCACAAAACCTTCGTCTCCGATTGATTTAGCAAGTTCTAATATGCCACCAATTTCATTTTCTGATGATTCAAGCACGTTTTCTATTACAACTGAAGATGCCATATTTTCTTCCAACATGCATTTAACGTTGATGGTTTTAGTTCTTTCAGCGACAAAGATATGATGTCGATGCATTGCTTAATTGAAAATTGTTACCAAGCTTCCATTACATTAATCGATTTCGAATCAGTTACGTCTAAAACCCACTGTAATGCTCTTCTTATGTAATAAATTTTAAAGGTATAAATAATACCTCGATATAATGGTTGGAGCAACGAGGTAGTGTTAAGTGGTAGGAACACTATTTTGACGTTGGGATGACAAATAGTGTGGGTGACATAGAGCATTATCTAACAGTAATAGTGCCTTGAAGCTCAAATTTTTCTGCTTTTAATAACTTCCAACGTTTGGCACAAAACAATTTAAAAACCAATTGTTAAATAAATTTCCAGTTACCCAAGCTAAACAAAAATCATGTTGTCTAGTGCTATAGAAGTACAGCGTTGTACACAGGTTTTTGCAATTTTTTTATCGTGTAAGAGCGAAACCGTGTTACAGGTTGTAGTGTTATATGAGGGTTCTCACAATTTATCCTATCGTGCTAGAGTGAAACCGTATTGTATGAGGGCTACCTGTATATATATATATATATTAAAAATATTTTTTATGCACAGAAGAGAGAAATAAATTCTCAAATTTATCAACTTTGATGCATAATGCATAGGAATAGCAGGCATGAGGTATCTATACCAGGGATGGCTGTCTCTGGCAGTACTTAACTGGCCCACAGCACTAAAGCAATTGAGAAAGAATATTTTGTTTTACTATTGTTGAAATACTTCACTCCATTATTCTCTGTTTGGCATTACTGGTATATGAAAGCACTGAGTACAAGGAAAGTAATAGTCTTACAGATAAAAATTTATCTCACTGCCTTCATGTTTCATCATCTGAAATCGATGTTGATTTTACAGCCTTGGTTCATCAAGTGTCCATGCAAAAGCATCTCATTAAATTTTTTCTACTTTTGATTATTAAGAAAACCTATTTTATGTTTTATTTTGTAATATAAGTATACTTTTGTAGATCAAACTTGATTTCATTTTATAAAGAACATTGATTTGTTTAGTTTTCAAAAATAAATGTTTTATTTTCCAAAAATCAAATGTATTTTTATTTTACATACAGAGATTTCGAAAAAAGACATTTCAAAACTGTTTCTTTGAAGTTGTTAGTTGCAAAAATGTTTTATAAAGTTGCATTTTAGAATTTTCAAACTTTTTTGAAAACATATTATATATTTTGATGTTACCAAATATTTTTTTTTTTCACTAAACAAACAATTTTATCAAGAATACAACTTTCTGAAAAATCAATCATAAATTTTTTCCCTATAAGTGGTCATTTTTTAGGACACTGTATTTATTTATAAGTATTTAAATTAATTTTAATTTAAATATTTAAAACTATTTTAAAGTTAAAGTCTGAAGTTTGATGAAAGCAATTTCGCCTTCAGCACAATAGACATTAAAATTTGCTCCAAAATGACAGTTTGCCTACCATAATTTATATTTTTCTGAAGTGGTCCACGGATTGTTTTGAGTTGGCCATCGTTGATCTATAGTATATCAAGCAATAATTTCATTATTTATATTCTAAAGGATCTTACATACCTGTGCACATCATAAAATTTTTAACAATGAACATACCTTTATAAAATCAATCAGACTGTCACACTCAAATTTCTGAGATATTTCTTTAGAATTCACATTCCAGATATGGAGTTGGGTCTGAACAGCAGAAGCCTATCATAGAAATAATGATGTCAATTTCACACAACTACAATTACAATAAAAGTATTAAAACTAAGCATACTAAATCTGAAGAGTTTCATGCACATTTTTAAAATGTATAAACTTTAGAAAACACTTCTTTAGATGAAAATAAATAAAAACAAAGTTTCAGAGGAGATTTCTTTGGTAAATATTTAGCAGTGAAATTTAACATGATTATTTATAAAGTAAATAAATAAACATTTTAAACATACAATAAAATTATTTGGGGGGGATACTCTAGATTTGTGTTCATGGCCACCATCTTGGATTTTTCCGCCAGGGTTTGGCGCGTTTCGCTTGGCAATAATTATTGCGTTCTGGTACTTCTGCTGGCAACCCCTTCTAACCAATGAAATTGCGTTCATTGAACTGAATTTTGCTGCTCTTACTCAATCTTTAATTGACATCACTTCACCAAAAGTTAAATTTATTTTGTCTCCATATCTTCAAGAGTATTTTAATAACCTTCAGTCAATATTCTTTTCTAAACTTAACTACCCATGTGGGATCAGGATTTTTATTTAAACACTGATGCATCAAATATGGCTATTTCTGGCATTTTGATGCAGAAATTTGATGATAAATTATTACCTATATCATATTTTAGTAAGTCACTTAAACAAGATCAGAAAAATTATTCCACCCTCAAAAAAGAACTGTTCGCACTTTACAAATCTATCATTGCATTTAAATATTATTTATACAATAGAACTTTTACTGTGTTAACTGATAGCAAACCTCTCATCAACTATAAGCATACAAATTCTCCTACTGATATTGTAACTAGATGGTTACTCAAAATGAGTGAATATTCCATCATTTACGAACATATTCCTGGTAAAGTTAATGTTTTAGCAGATTATTTTTCCCGCCTCACCTGTGACCCTCCTTCTCAAAATTTAGCCACTAATCCTGAAATTATTAATAGTGAGGATGTCCTCCCTATAACTTCTGTAAATGTTATAACTACTGACCATATTCAAAATTCTCCAGCTATTCCCATCACTAATGACCCTCTTGTTGATATTTCCATATCCACATTTTTGGCAGAACAGAGTAGGGATTCAAAATTGATCAAAACTATTAATTATCGAAATTAACCCTATTCTACTAAGTCTTCAAAATTTGCCGATTTTTATATTCATGATGCTTCTAAATTATTATGCTGGGATAAATCTAAAATTAATACTACTTCTCAAAAAGTTTTCTAAGTTTCATAATTTGAAAAGGTAGTTTTTATTAAGAATGCAAAAAAAGAAAAATAAATAAAATCTAAGTCCAACGTTTAAATGATTTTTCAAAATTTTTTCTAAATTTCATAATTTAAACAGGTGGTTTTTATTAAAAAAGCTAAAAGAAATTCTAAGTCCAGCGTTTTGAAAACACCGCTTAAAACACATTGGCGAGAATTTTTCCACTCTTCAAAACACGGTAAAATCGCCAAAGTTGGCACAAAAAAAATTCAAGATGTGCACATAAATCTAGAGTAGTCCCTTATTTGGTTTCATTAAAGTTAAAATAGTTTTTAAACCAAACTTTGTGGATGGTCTAGTTTTGGAGACAAAATGGCTGACCTCTATTTGGAACATTTTCTCATTTTATTTTATAAAAGCAATGATTAAAACCAAAAGCTCATTAAAACTAGCACTAACATTAAGCACTAGATGTATATTTCTAAATGGAAAGGGTTTCTTGCCAAGACTTATGCACATTCTAAAGCTAGACTAAAAAAATTTAAAATCTCCAAAAAGAAAAAAAATTAACGAGAAACCTAGAATGGTTCTTTCAGTCACAGATTTTAGAGACCATTTTAAAAACTTGATTATTTAAGGACTATTAAATGTATTCACAGCTATCAGAAGCTTCTTTAATGTCATTAGCAACTGTTAGGGCCTTTTCAGGAACTTAGAAATTATTTATAAAAAGTCAAATTTAATTCGTTTTTAGAGGAAATTGTACACATTTTGGAAAAATTAATGGCTAATATGAAGAACACTTTATAGAAATGATCTGAAAAATTAATTTAAATCCCGAATTATTGAAATTTTAAAGTTCTCATTAGAAATGTCTTTATTTGTATAATTTAAGTAAAAATAAATAAAAAATACTTGTAAACGTAGTCTTTATTCAACAACCAAAACAAATCTGCTCAAATATTACACGCAATTTCTAACTACACAAACAAAACTACACAGATTTCAAGATTTAATCCATTTTTTTTCACTTATAACTAAAATATTTTATTATCTTATTACAGGATTTAAAAAAAGAAGAAAAAAACTGCTGTTTCAACAAACTTAAAGGGAATTTCACTGCTTTACAATCTGTAAATATATTGAAATTTTACCGCTTCAATAAATAATGTTAATGAGGAACGAAATTTTAAATTGTTATTATAAAGATTCAACACTCACTACTAGGTATCCTTTAGGACTAAACAACGAAAAAACTTTAGGATTATGATCAATCAGTTGAGAAAATTGAACAATTTCTATATCCTGCAACATTGCAGAGGGCAAGATTTGAATACTTCTACAGCTTATAGACAATACATTTTCAGAAAAAATAACGGTGATTTAACATCTCTTCAAATACTGCGCCATAATAAACCGAGTAAATAGTAATTGTTTACATTACACTGTTGCCATTTTTCAACATATAATGCAATGAATATATCCCTTTTGCTTTTACGTAGATATCCATAACATACGCCATCGGAGTGTGACGTCACTTTTAGCTTTGGAGACCAGAACTAAGCGTTCCTCATTCTAATGCCCATACAGAGCAATTTCGATGTTTTTTAACTTCAAAGCGAAGGTTTTTCAACTCTTTAAACCTGTTAATATGTATACCGAATAACGTCAGCTTAATTTTAAAAATACTGTTAACCTTGTTCTAAAAGCAATATTTAAATAAAATTGAAAGGTCTCTTTGGAAATCGACTGTTTTAAGCTTTGTGAGCAAACATTTGGCAGAAAGTTGTCTGGTTGCCTCCAACAGCGAATACTTTTGTACACTTCAGATTAATCTCTGTTATGGTGATCAATATCTCACTAAGGCAATATTATGTTCACGTGCTGGGCGGAAACCATAATTTTGATGAGACATCATAAAAATTATGGTATGGGATATTTATTGGTTTATGGGATATTTATGTTTCTAGCTAAGGATTCCTCCTTCGCAATTACCGAAAGCATTTCGTTTTTAAATTTTACTTATTGTTTTTACATGCAATGTGAATTTATAAGTATTATTCCCAAATGCTATACAAAACTGAATTTGTTATCTCACACTTTATTTCCATGTTTTTATTAACTCGCTTTCTTGTTTGTTTGTGTGTTTGTCCAGTACAAATCTTGCAATCAATTTTTTAACTAACTTCCCGACTAGCTAGACATTTGAAACTTTTAGAATATCTCAGAACACGATGACAATGAATTATTTTGATAATTTTAGCCATCTTTAAGCAGGTTTGAATTCATTTTCAGTTAATTTTGTTTTGTAGACTGGTGCAGCCATCTATCGGCCAGGACGGGAACGAAAGTTAAACGCAAGTTAACTTCCAATTAACTTCCTTCTCTTTCAAGTTGATGAGATAATTCATCAAAAATATTTAAAAAAAAGTATTTATTAATACATAGAATTGTCAAGTTTATATGACTCAACAGAAAATTTAAAAACAAGGTATATAAAAAGTTCTTTTTATCCTATAATTATTTTAATATGCTTTATTTTGCTGTTGACTGCAGTCATCAGACTTTAAAGCACAATACTAATTTTTCCATTCCCATTAAATGTTTTACAGTAAAGAAAAAAAGTGAGCGAAATTCTGTCGGTATTTCTTTACTATATTCTGGTAATTGTTCTTTGTGTATAAAATTATTTTTTTCCGTTTTATGTTCATAATTAGTTTATTGATTGTTGAAATTATTTAGTTTGAGCTGCTTGAAAATTGACAAAATATTTAAAAGTTAGGTTTTAACGTAGGATTACGTTCCTCCATAACGGTCCTACGGAAAGCAAAATTTCAGAAGCTAAAACCATCCGTCCGTACCTCGCGAGTTATAATTTTGGCAACACACCAAACCCAGTAACTGTTTACCACTTGGACAAGCAGTAAACAGTTAAACAGAAAATTACCAAGATGCGTCAAAATGTTGACATACATATATGTATATATATACATACGTACATATATATAGATACATATATACATAACACATACATACATATATACATACAAAAGAGTTAAGCAACGATAAGTAATCCTACGTTAATAACCAGCGGTAGTTTCGTTAGAAGAGACTAACTGAATTTTTTTTTTGTATTTTTATTCGTTGTTAACGTCTCTCAAATATTAGTAAATTCAATAGTGTAACCCATATTTCATGACTAAAATATATAATTACGCCATTTTCTCATTCTGACATAAGCATCAAAGATCAAAATCTATGCAATCATGCTTCTTGCTCTTTCTGGAAGGTTCAGTCATGATGTCAGAATTATGATCCAACTTTCAAAAGTTTGCATTTACTTTCATCTGATTTCTAAAAAGTTAGGAACTTCATCAAAATTCGTTAAAGTCTCTAAACAGTTGTGGATTTTCAACATACTGCAATTAACTTTTGAAAATCTACGTTTTTAATATAAATATTTTTCAGTCAGTGTCAGATATTTCTGACGACTACATGAATAAAATATATTTTTGAATTAATTGTTAAAAAATTTGTAGTACTTAAAACTTTAATTATTGGTATTAACAGATTATTTGCTATCATTTTATTTCTCTTAACCCTCTAACGACCGGAGGCCCACTTTATAGCTTACCCCTTGTTGAGATTTGAAAGAACTTCACGTTCACCTTTCTCTTAAAACTTAATTAGTCAAACATTTTCTTTTTAAACAATCAAAAGATTAACAACATAGATGATTCCACCATCAACAGAGAAACATCTGCGTTCAATGTGCAGTTACATTTTCGCGTCAGGGAACAAGTGAGATGAAAATTAAAACAAGATATGACGTCACAAGAGAGTGTGTCTTCGTGTTTGTCCCACAAGAGTCCCATCACTTTCACACGCTGAGTATACGCCATCGGAGTGAGGCAGCCATCTTAAGGTTTTAAGAGTTAAAAATATTGGTTTTGAAGTAAAAATTCCTCGAAATTTTCCTCTATGGACGTTAACATGGGAGCGATCAGTTCTGGTCTCCAAAGCCGAAAATGGCGTCCCACTCCGATGGCGTATACGCTATCGGAGTGAGGCGGCCATCTTGGAGACCTTTGGCGAACAGAACTAGGAAACCCTATGGAGATTAGCATTGCCTCCTTTTTGCGGAGACTTTTGCTCAAAACCTATCCATACTTAAAGAAATTCGTACTATGTAAACCTTAGTTTATTTAAAATCTGCTATTTTTGATAAAAATTACGCCTGGACACGCCGTTTTCAATGAGAAAAACAATAAATATTATTCACTTTCGAATTTCTCTCTGCCAAACGTTGCCTAGTAAGCGATAAGCGTATTGAAATAGAAAATTATGATAACCCTTGGGAATAATTTTGGGATTCTTTAGATTAATTCATTTCCGGTATCTGTTAGCCGTGTGCAATGACGACAACTTACGATATTTGTTCTTTTTTCAGCGGGAATTTTAATTTAATAAAACGAGGGCAGGTTGCTTTGAAGTCTTCCCACTTCAAAGCATCATCTTTTTCTTTCGTTTTATTACGATCCGTGTGGGATTATACGTGCATGTGTTCATGCATCAATGAAAACTAAAACTTAATGTTGACATAAGTTTAATTTGTGTTTTTTTTCTCTCAAATCTCTTTTTGCCTATTTAAAAAAATAGATGCTCTTCTGATTGACTAGTATTTATCTAGTATTTCAATTATAAATCTGACTTTATATAACTGAAACATATCAAATTCCTACACTTACGATTACTTCTGAATAATTTTCCTGTTGGCTTTCGAAGTAGATAATGATAGTTAATTTTAGTGTGAAAATTGAAGTTTGGATACTATAAAAAAAGATTAAAAAGTTTTAAACTCACTACCGCCATTATGGCTCTTTTCGGAGTACCTGGGCGAAATGCTTATCCAATGATGACGATAATTTATTTGAGTAAGTGTGCTCGTAAAATTGGTCAGAAGAGGTTTTTAAAGCTATAATTATTGCTGAGTTAAAGATAATTTAAATTTTTGTTTTTAATTGAATAAAAGACGTACACACACACAGAAAAAAAAGAAAGGAAAGAAAACGGACCTTTTGGGAAAGATAAAAAAAGAAATAAAATGGGATTTTATTTAGCACAAGTGATTCTTCAATTACTATCCATTAAATGTGAGTTTTCTTCTATTTTAGGCCTTATTTCTTTTCACTAGAAACACCGAAAAATCTTTTTTTTTTTCCGCCAAGCATTGGTGCTGTTTAATTATTTGACTTTAAGGGTTATACAACTTAATAAACATTAAGTTGTTGCCTCCCCAAAACAATTTAAAAATTCTTCTTATTTTGTTTATTAATTTTTTAAATCTTTGTTTTTAGATTATTATTTTTATCTCTAAGATATCCGTAAAGTTTACGTATTTTTTTCATGTTGTATGAAAATCAGTTTTATTACAATTGAAGAACTTTTTAAAAATAAATTGTTAAAGATGTATTTCATACTTTCTCTAGCAAAATTTCAATTCCAAAAGCATTTATTAAATGCTATAATTATTTAGTACATCAATCACCTTACAGATCAAATTGGATGGTTCGCAGATTTTATCAGCAACATGCCTAGACACGAAGGTATTTAATGGCGTTCGGGATTCGATCCGAGCACCTTCAGTACCGAAAGCCGACGCGCTACCACTAAGCTACCTTGGGCCTTCAAACCAGATTTAATAGAGGGCAGACATTTAAATATTTTCTTTGATTTAAGGGAGAGCAGAAAAATGTCTTAAAGAACATTTCGCCGAAAAATCAAACTCTCCAGTTAAACATTGCCACATAACTGGATTGAGTAGCATAATAATGTAATTATTTAATGCAATGTAATGTGATTATTATGTAACTGTAATAAATTATTTTTTTAATTTGATTGTTTAGCATCTATTGCGTTCACATACTTTTAAAGAATATCATCACACAAAAATGTTGCATAATATTTTAAAAATTATAAATTATTCGTAAATGATTTTCTATTTTTAACTAGAGTTCCATTAATGTTTACGAAATTGTTTGTCACGCTGAAAATAGGACTGCATAGGGTTTATTCATAATTTAAATATTAAAATAGAAATGCTATGACAAGCAGGTATTTATATTAATTGCTACGCAAAACACAATTACGAGAAAGAGTAGGGCTGACGGGCTGACATAAATCAGCATACCTTTTTCTTTGCTGTTTAGTTACTGGGAAATAAAAATATGCACGTGCATGCTTCTGGTAGCAACTAAAGATATTGGTGAGATATTTATCGCCAAACCAGAGATAAATCTGAAATGTACAAAAGCATTCGCACTTGGCGAAAATCAGCCAACTCTGGGCTAAATGTTTGCGCACAAAGCGTAAAACAGCCGATTTCTGAAGAAACTTTTCAATTTCCTTCAAATATTGCGTTAGGAACACGGTTAAAAGTATTTTTTTAAATTAAGTTGACGTTCTTCGGTATACATTTCAATAGGTTTTAAGAGTTAAAAAAATATTGGTTTTGAAGTAAAAATTCCTCGAAATTTTCCTCTATGGACGTTAACATGGGAGCGATCAGTTCTGATCTCCAAAGCCGAAAATGGCGTCCCACTCCGATGGCGTATATGCTATCGGAGGGAGGAGGCCATCTTGGAGACCTTTGGAGAACAAAACTAGGAAACCCTATGGAGATTAGCATTGCCCTTTTTTTGTGGAGACTCTTGCTCGAAATCTATCCATACTTAGAGAAATTCGTACTATGTAAACCTTAGTTTATTTAAAATCTGCGATTTTTGATAAAAATTACGCTTGGACACGCTGTTTTTAATAAGAAAAACAATAAATATTATTCACTTTCGAATTTCACTTTGCTAAACATTGCCTAGTAGGCGATAAGCGTATTGAAATAGAAAATTATGATAACCCTTGTATGGTAACCTTCTAAATAAAGACGCCAAATCATTTTGGGATTGTTTAGATTAAGGGGACTGGGACGTCAAATACCTCCAAAAAATTCATTTTTGAATTTGTGGCTTAAAAAATAGAGCAGATTCTGCAGATTACAAATATATATAATTTATGTACTTTTTGACACTCTAACAACAATTATTAGCAACTTAAAAATGTAAACATACATTTAAATCCCATATAATGGGAAAGTGTTTTTTGTGTTTTTCTCAAAATATGATTTTTTCCTGTAATGGTACACTTTCTGAAAACTCTGTTGCAAGTACATCTCTGAAATTTTAAAAGTCAATAGAATAAGTGCTGTTGTATCAATATAACCTATATTTTTATTTTTAAACCTTAAGATATTTTTGTAAATGGTGAAAATGTATGACAAAAATATGCAGATTTCTGATAAGTGACATTTATAATTTTTTAAAAATCTTTAAAAAAGTGTAACAAAGATTTAAATTGGTTCACTATATAAAATAAACTGTGTTTAATCATCACACAAGATTTCAAGGTAAGATTTTCACTAAATTTTTGAAAAAGTGTTACAAAGTGAATACCTCAAAAATTTCAGGGGGAAAAGTATGTTTGTTTATATTGTTATTTTAAATTTACTTTTCAATCCAAAAAGAAATTTGTTTACCTTAAAATATTCATAAAGCTCTTACTAAATTAACATAAAAAAATCATAATGATACATGCATATTTGTATAAGATATGGGCTTTAAAAGAATAGCCCAAATTTCCAACTTCTTAGTTGTCGCAGACGTCCCAGTCCTCCCCCCAGTCTTCATTTCCTGTGTCTGTTAGCTGTGTTCAATGACAACAACTTACGATATTTTTTTTTTCAGCGGGAATTTAAATTTAATAAAACGAGGGCAAGATGCTTTGAAGTCTTCCCATTTACAGTCGTTTTATTACGACCCGTGTGGGATTATATGTGCATGTGTTCATGCATCAATGGAAAATAAAACTTACGATTTCGAAGTAAGTTTAATTTGTGTTTCTTTTCTCTCAAATCTCCTTTTGCCTATTAAAAAAATTTATGATCTTCTTAGTATTTCAGTTATAAAACTGACATTTTATAACTGAAACATATAAAATTCTTACACGTAGGATTACTTCTGAATAATTTTCCCTTTGGCTTTCGAAGTAGATACTGATAGTTTATTTTAGTGTGAAAATTGAAGTTTGGACACTATAAAACTTGATTAAAAAGTTTTAAACTCACTATCGCCAATATGGCTCTTTTCGGAGTACCTGGGCTCAGGGCCCGATTATGAACGCTGGGGGCCCCTGGGCAGATGCTATTTGGGGGCCCCCATCACGAACATTTATAAAAATAAGAACTATCCATGGGCTATACATACTATTAGAAGTACTAGGTGCATACACCAAGGGGGTTTGGGGGCCCCTAGCACCAGGGGGGCCTGGGCAAAGTCCCGATTTGCCCATGCGATAAAAAGGCCCTGCCTGGGCTTATCCAATGATCACTATGATTAATTTGAGAAAGGGTGCTCATGAAATTCGTCAGTAGAGGTTTTTAAGCTATAATTATTGCTGCGTTAAGAGAATTTAAATTTAAATTTTTGTTTTTAATGATATAAAAAAGAAGTACACACACAGAGAGAATGAAAGAAAGGAAAGAAAGCGTGGCTTTTGGGGGCGATCATAAAAGAAATAAAATAGGATTTTATTTAGCACAAGTGATTCTTGAATTACTGTCCATTAAATATGAGTTTTTTCTATTTTGGACATTATTTCTTTTCTACTTTTCACTAGAAACATCGAAAAATCTTTTTTTTTTTTTGGCCAAGCATTGGTACTGTTTTATTATCTGAATTTGAGGGTTAAACTTCAACAGAATACATTATATAATTTATAAGAGCATCGTAGTTTAAATATTGTTGCCTCCCAAAAACAATTTTAAAATTCTCCTTATTTTGTTTATTAATTTTTTTAAATCTTTGTTTTTAGATTATTATTTTTATCTCTAAGAAATCCGTAAAGATTACGTATTTTTTTCATGTTGTATGAAAATCCTTTTTATTTTTACTATTGAAGTAGGATGAGAACAGAGGTGTGCTTTAAATTCCGATGACTGCAGTCAACAGCAAAACAGAGCATATTTAAATAAGGAGGGATAAAACAGATCTGTTCTACACCAAAAATAATAGGATAAATTTTATTCAACTTTTGGTATAGTGCAAAACACTTTAAATGAAATACGTCGGTTGTAAGATAAGAAAATTATAATTGTTGATGAAGAAAAATAAGTATAATTTTAAAACGAAATGCTTTCATCTAAGTCAAAACCAGAATATTTCAACTAACACCTGGCTTCTACCTGTCACCTCAACATAGTATTTATTGCCCTGGTGAGATATTTATCACATGGGATCGTACATGTGTACATTCATGGAATTTGCTCTCGGAAAATATACACTAGTCTGTCTATTTTCAATATTCAAATTTGATAGAAATGATCGAAATTCATCCGATATAAATTGTGGTCCATTATCAGTCAATACAATCTTTGGCAACCCAAACGATGAAAAATATTTCGTTACCGCATTAATTAGCGACGCTGAAGTGATTTTACGTAAGGGAAACACTGACAAAAACCGTGAGTAGTGATCGACGATTGTTAATACGAATTGATTACCTTTCAATGAACGTGGAAGTTTGCCAATGATATCCATGGATAAAAATTCTCCTGGTGCATAATTTTTTTCTATCTTTTGTAGTGGAACTGCAATTGTCGGTCTAGATTTGGAAAGTTTGCATGTGTGACACGTGTCGCAATAATTTTTGATATCTCTGTACATTCCATACCAAAAGTAAACTGATTTACATAAATTGTAAGTCTTAGGGAAGCGGAAATGAGCCGAGTGTGCATTCACCATTACATTGTTTTTTAATTTCTCTGGAACCACTATTAAAGCTGGCTGCTCTTCTGTCATTGAATCTCTATCCGGCATTACCCATAGTAATTTGCGGTCACTGTCCCATCTAAACATTTTGTACCTTCTCCTCTCTTTCTCATTTCGTATTGCTTCAATGATAATTTTGAGTTTTGGATCTTTTTGTTGATGTATCGACATACTTTCTAGGGATATAGTTTTATCAACTTTAAAAATATCCTCAGTTAGTTTTTCTAGAACAGGAATAGTAAAAACTGCCCTTGATAGAAAATCTGCAGGGTTCGATTCTCCTGCAATATGTTCAATTTTGAAATCAAATTCCTGTATATCTAATAACCATCGCGCCATATCATCCAACCATATCTGATTGTTTTGTTAAACTTAAATGATGCGATAATGATTTGGAATCAGTTAGAACTTTAAATCGTTTGCCAAATAAGAATTTTTAAAAATGTATCATCGCATCATGTATTGCCAACAGCTCAAGTTTTATTGAGGGATATCTGGTTTCGGAATCCTTTAATTTTCTAGAGTAAAATTTTATTGGCATTTGTGTACCGTCATGTTCCTGCATCAGTATCGCTGACAACGCAATCTTTGAAGCATCACAACTTAAAATAAAAGGCTTATTAAAGTCTATCTTGAAAGTCGTTGGTTTTTGCAAAACAGAGTTCCGAATTTTCTCAAAAGCCTGCTGCATCTCTGCGTTCCATACAAACTTTACTTTCGGACTTGTCGCTTGTATTAACGGATATAGGTCTCTGAATACTTATTAATTAATTCCCTGAAATAATTACATAGCCCTAAGAAGGATTTTAATTGTCGCCTATTTTTAGGTAAAGGGAAATTTGTAATTTTTTTAATATTTTTCTCTGCTGGTGCTACACCGTTCTCATTAATTTCAAAGCCTAAGAATTCAATCGTGTCTTTATACAATTGTAATTTTGATGGCTCTATTGTTAGATTTACATCTTGTAATCGTTTTAAAATTAACAATAATTTTTCTTCCATCTCTTCTTGTGAATTTGCACAAATAACCACATCGTCTAAATAATAATGTATATCATGTTCTTTTAAATCACTGAGGCACTTATCCACTAATTGATCAAAATATGCTGAGCTATTTTTTGCACCAAATGGAAGCCTGTTTGGCTCAAATTTCCCAAATTCTGTGATAAATGCCAATTTATGTTTGTCCTCTAGTTTTAATACAATTTGTTGAAATGCTGCAAGTAAATCTAAAGTACAGTATAGTTTGTACCCGTCTATATTATTTAAAATTTCTCTAATATCCGGTAAATGGTATGGAAAACCTACCATTATGTCATTCAAAAGCCTATAGTCACACGCCATTCTGTATTTAATGTTACCCGGGTTATCTGTTTTTTTTATGAATTTTTTTTTTACAAAAATTACCGGAAAACTATAGTTATTTGTGTAGAATATTTTATAGTTATTATGTAGAATATTTAATAGTTATGTAGAATATTTTATTACTCCAGCCTTTAGAAGCTTTTCGATTTCTGATTTCGCATAAGGTTTAATTGCGTAGGGTAAAGGATAAGCTTTGGATTGAATGGCTAAATCATGGGATAATTTAAAATCTGGAGATACTAACGTTGTGCTCCCCAGGGTATCATATGATTTTGAAAAACAGCTGTAATGTTCTAATAATAATTTCATCACTCTTTCTCTATCCTCATCCTGTAAATGTGACAGATCAAAATCTTTCTCACTTAATTCCTTTTTTCTTAATTCATGTATTTCATTTAACGTTAAATTATTAATTCTATATTCACTTTGCGTGTTTTCTCCGTTCGTCTTATTGATGACAAAGTCTTGATTACCGATTGCTAAATTCATTTTCTTATTCAATGTCAGTTTCTTACCGGTTGAATTATGTACATAAGTTAAAATATGGTTGGAGTGGTTAACTCTAACTAGCACATTGTCTACCAGCACTCCTAATTTATTTTTATTTGAGGTAATTAAAATATCTGTATTGTTTGGTAACTTCATCTTAGGTTCAAGCATTATGCATCTCGTCTCATGAGGCTCCAACGTTACTTTATTTATTAAGAAGCAATTAAAATCACTATTTGAATCCTCATGATTCATAGCTAAATCTTTCAAAGACTTTGTATTTTCATCAGTGTATATATCTTTGAATGTTACATGATTGCTATCATAGTCGACCACTGCATTGTATTGTTTTAGAAATGGATACCTTAGTATTATCTCGTATTGTTTACTGACGTTATTCATGACAAAAAACGATTGTTTGAATTACCTTTTATCAATTTTGAAATTAATTTGTATTACTTTTGAAAATGGTATCTCAGTATTTTGTATTGTTGTAATTTTAATGTTTCTGGACAAATATTTTATTTTAACGTCGTTTTGTTTAATTTTTCCAAATAATGCATCACTCAAGATGTTCACCGCAGCCCCAGAATCTAACAACGCCGTACATATTAAATTTTGTATTTCTATTTTTAGTACTGGTAGATTTGAGACTTCTTTGAAAGTGCAAGTTGCAATTATTAATTGATTATTTTTTTCTTCCTCATCTTAGATTTGATCCGTTTGTGTCATCGATACCGTTTTGTTTTTCTCCCCCTGTTCACTAATCTTCACATTTTTGGTTATCTTGCCCACTTGAATCTCATTTTGCCTCGGGAACCTCTGTATCTGTGGGCTTTTAGTACTGTTTGCATAGCGTACCAGCGGTTCCCTTTTTAGTTTAACCTCCTAGCATATTGTCTCCTACCTCTTATAACCGTATTATGTCTCACACCTCTGACCATCCTGTCATAATTATAATCATGATTCCTATTTATCTCTGCATATGCTTCTCCCTGTTGCGGATAATAATTTCCTTCTCTTTGGTTACTTTGATTATTATCAACATTACTGTAATTTTGCCTACAATTAACGTACGTTTGTGGCATTTGATTATTTTCAATAAAATTTCGCCTCTGGGGGGTCCCCCAATATGTATTCGTAGAATTCGGAAAATTACTTCCTGCCTGAATTACTGGCTGCATTTGATTTTGACTCATGGTCACATTCCTAGGGTTAAACCAGCATTGTAGTGTACTGTGGTTGGTTTTTCCACATAATTTACATTTTATGTCATCACCTTGGCCCTCTTTTGCATCTTTTAAACTTAAGTTATTTATTTTCTCTGTCGTGGCGTTTAATCGTTCCATCAGTTCTTTATTTTCATTTAATAGTGATTCAATTATTTTCATTGAAGTGCTATCATTATTTATATTCATAACGCTGTTTTCCGAATCCTCTAGCGCGTTTTCTATGTTTCTTGCCGTTTCGTAAGCCTCATTAAATGTGGTAGGAGCCGTTTTTTTAACTTCCAATTGAATATCGGGTCTTAATCCGTCTAAAAATTTTGATAATTTAATTTTTTCCGTCAGACCAACCGCTCCCTGATCCTCTGATAGTTTCGCAACTTTTAAATAGTTGTACGCGGCCCTGACAATTTCCTCCTTAAAATCTTTAACGGACTGCTCGGGTTTCTGCGAGATTTTCATTAAGGCATTTTGTGATTTGATGAAATCTTGCTCCGGAGTGAATTTTAGTTTTAACGTTTTCTTAAAATTTTCATAATTATTTTCGTCCTGTAACTCTTCGTGACTGCTTACATATTGTAATGCTCTGTCCTTTAGTTTTGCTTTTAAAAATAACAATTTATGCTCTTCATTTAACTTCCCTATGGCTGCTATTTTATCAAATTGGCTTAAAAAAAATCAATGTTGTCCTTTTTATTCCCAGAAAATTCTGGCAAATGCACTAATATATCTTTGCCCTCCATAATTGTATTATCCTTTGTTTCTAATTTGCGTATTAATTGCGCTCTAATTGCATCAATATCAATTTGCTGGTTTTGCATTAATCTAATGATTGGCAATATATCTTAAATATTGCCTAACCTATCACACAAACTATATAATATCATTAACATATCATACATAAACTACCAACAATTGTCATATCCTTCTATTCGCATTAGTTTTAAACAATTCACTTTAGTGTGTATCCAACATTAGTCAAATAATAAAGTTCATAATTATATATATAATATCACTTCAAAATTTCAAACAATTCACAGTGGTAAAGAAATTGCACACAAGTCTCTGCTTCTGAATATCCCACGTTAATATCCTATGATTCTTATCATTCATAATATTATGATAAATATTCTCATTATTAAGTTTGGCGATTAACGTAATAGATCACCTCTCAAATTTACTACTTCTTCATAATCGTTATGATCATAATAGTGTTAAAATGTAATCTGAATGGTAATCATAATGTTGCTCACAAATCATATTCTAAGTCTATTTTCACTACAGTTGGTAAAAAAAATACTTGTTTCCTCTTCTACAAAAAAACTTAATTATTCTAGCAAAATAACAAAATATTATTTTAGTCTTGATTATTACTAAGGTCTCTTCCGTAATATCCACACCTACTTCCAACCACGTGCATCCTGGTCACGGCGCCACAGATATAGGGTTTAAATTACCTTAAAACAATGGATGCATGCATGGGTTGGAACAAGCAAGGAAGACAAAGCATTGACCTTAAACATACATTTATTTGATAATGCACAAATTTCACTTAAATTGTCATAGCTATTAATATAACAATCCGTTTCATATTAACAATTTTAACACTGAGAACCCAGAAGCAGAGGTAAACTATATTGTCAAAGATGATTTTTAGAGTCTATTAGGGAGGCACTTACTATAGCTGATGTATGCAGCGATGATGGTAGCATCGGCGACCAGGACCCAGAATCATCTCCAGTATAGGAACACCTTGGCGGGATATTCGCACTTCTCCAAGACTATGGGGCAGACGAGAGTCTCTACCATCTAACTCTGAGGAACCAAATCTAAGATCCGTCTCCTTCTTCTCCAATTCCTTCCGTCCTTAGCGGAGCTGTTGTCCGTTTACAGGGGGGCCATTCTGGCCAGCCCCTCACTTTCATTGGGTAGTGGGCTGTTTTTCTTTCAGTGGTTCCTGCCCCAATTGGTTCTTTATTAAACCGCCTCTGTCCATGAAGTACCTCCCCCACCATAATTTTATTTTGCAAACAACTTTGACCCTTCTCATCTGACGTTTTTACTGTGGGCCATAAAATAACGACCATCCATCTTGTAAAATTTAGACTTCAGATCGCTATCACTGGCCACACCGACAGCTATTTTTCTATTTTTTATTGGTTTACAAGCCTGTATTTACCCCTGCCTCTGCATCCTTTATAATACATTCGTTATTGGCCACACACCGTGGGGAATTATACCATTTCACTTCTACAGGTTGTAATACCAAAAATACTCCACAAAGCTGCCTTAGATGAACTGCATCGAACTCACATTGGCATAACAAAAACGAAACAACTAGCTCGCCGGTATGTATATTGGAAAGGAATTGACAAATATATTGAACGTATCTCAAGAACATGTGGACCATGTGCTGAAATCAAAACCAATCCTTCAAAAGTTCAAATTCACCCCTGGGATGAATGTAAAGAAAATTGGGATCGTATACATATTGACTATGCAGGACCCTTCCAGGATTGTTTCTTTTTAATAGTTGTTGATGCAAAATCAAGATGGGCCGAGATCGAAGTAAGTCGCAATGTTCCAACCACTGCTTCTACTATAGAAATGCTTGCTGATATCTTAGCTGTGCATGGCTATCCATACGTTATGGTATCAGATAATGCAACAATTTTTGTGAGTGATCAGTTTAAATAATACTGTGCTAAGAATGGGATTTTTTGAGAAACACATAGCACCGGGACACCCAGCTACAAATGGATTAGCCGAGAGAAATGTACAAACACTGAAAAATCGTCTAAAAGCAATGACTGATGATCAACTGTCAATGTATGCCAAAGTACGAGAAATTTGACTTCGATATCGAGCAACACCTTTATCTAATAATAAAACTCCAGCTGAAATGTATTTACAACGTAATATCCGCATTCAACTTGATGCTGTTCGACCAATGAAACATACACAAAATGATGAGTACGCAGTTAAGGCCAGACAATTATGCGTGAGAGACAGAGTACAAGTTCGATGCCACATTAGAAATAAGTATGTATGGAAATTGGGTACCATCACTCAAAAATTTCGCAAGTTACATTACGAAGTAAATTTAGATGATGGACATACATTCAATTGACACATTGATCAGTTGAGAAAAACTGAAATTCCAAAGAAATCTGTATCTTTTACCCTCTGTGGATAACAGTACCTGACTCCGGAACTAATTTACAGCAACTAGATAACGAAAATTCAGATGTACAAACACATTCTCAACCTTGTAGTATCCAAGATACACAAGCCCAGCTTGGACCCCGACGATCATTACGATCATGTAACAAGCCAGCATATTTACAGGACTATGTCATGAACTGAACTTTCATTTCATGTATAGTTCCATTTTAAGCGTGGGAGAATGTTGTATTTCCATTCTATGTATGGCAACAGCCACTTCTTGTTGTGATGTGGTCGGCTATTAAATGAGTAGCGTATCATTCTAGAATGGTGTCTTTATTTAAAGTCAACTTCAAATATAACAGACATAACAGTTTTAAACTTTTTTAAGCAATAATATTCTGTACATACTTTTACAGATTAATCCTGACAAATAAGAACTCGTCGCTCGCAAGAATATTTAGAATTCCATTTTGAACATATCAAATACTCTTGAGTAGATGCTGCTGTCCACCATGAATCTGGTTTTTGTATATTTTCTAAATTAACCAAAAATGTAGAATTAATAATTTTGCTGTTCTTCAGCTTCTGTATGAGATTCAACATCTTTACTTATTTTAGGTCTTTTGTTTTTTCAAATGAAGAGTAACGAGAAGCTGGAGATTTTCTCTTACATGGTCTAACAGACAGATATTTTGGTAAATTAGGGAATAATGTTGGTGTAGAACCTGCTTTTAAACGTAATCTCCCTCTCTCAAGAGTAAATATTGTTCCATCAGTGAGTGAAGTTGTATATAACCTTTCTACACACTCTTCTTCAAAATGCAACTCACAGAGCTTGTCACCAACACTGAAAACTTTGTCTTTTCTGGGGATGGCTTTTCGCCATTTCTCCAAAAGTACACTATTCTGGAATAAGTAGAATTGAAATGAACAACAAACAAAATATATATTTATAAAATGAAAACTGTATGCTAGGCATAAAATTTACC
This sequence comes from Dolomedes plantarius, assembly GCA_907164885.2. Lineage (NCBI taxonomy): Eukaryota > Metazoa > Arthropoda > Arachnida > Araneae > Dolomedidae > Dolomedes > Dolomedes plantarius. The sequence goes on from OU015491.1 coordinate 33,192,033, forward strand.
CTCAGATAACTTGTTACATTCCACAAACATATCAAATGTATTACAATCGTCAACGAAGGGAAAGTTTTAATTAAAAATATGAAAAACATCAAAAATTAATACTTTAATATATATGTAAGTATCGCACATCCTTTGTTGATTAAAGTGATTTCCTTTAGAGCAATAATTTCAGTAATTATATATATTTGTTTGCGTACAATAGAGCTTTGTCAACACCTTTTTTCCTGAAATATAGGAGTGATTGAAAATAAAACATGCTTATTTCCGGCAGAATTTAAGTTGTCTTAACTTTGCGTTCACTTAAAACACAACAGTTGTATTTTCTCTGACTATTATACAGCTTATATTAAAACAAAACATTAATAATGTTCTTACCTTAGGAGCACTAAACAAACTAGGATTTCTCTGTCTAGTTTCTTTGTTTCTTTTTATGGCTGATCGATAGCCACTAGAACAACCAGGTGCAAAGCATGTTGGCATATCTGTGCACAGAATAAATTTAAAAATTTGTAAAACAATTTTCAAAAGCACGCGTCCATAGAACTCAATGAAAAATCGGCGCCCTTATTACATGTCGCGCCATCTGCCGGTGAGCGACCATAATCGGTCTATTTTTCGAGGAATTCCCAAAACTGAGCAGAATTGGATATGAGTACTGGAGTGCCTTAACCAGCTGGTTTTAACTCCTGTACGCAAGATGTTATGTAATAGAAGATAATGTGCTCAGTAGTTAAAATATTAAGGCTAGGTTAAAATGAAAAGTTACTATTACAATCATTGTACAAAAATTTTAAGTTTAACACCTTCAATAGTTGAAGGGGAAGAGAAAATTTAAGATAAAAAATTAAGCAATTATTAAGAAAAGGAATTTAAGTTTAAAAAGTTAAATACTAAAATTTAGAGAAGGTAAGATGAAAAAATAAACAAGGTGGCCCTCAGCAAAAGAAAAAAATAGGCCCCCTTCAGGGTCTTACAATTCGTAATGATATGATTGCAGATTTCCGGGGAAAAATGAAAATATCAAGGTAGGGAAATTTGGAATAGGCGATACCGTCTAGGTCCGAACCCACAACGTAGGGTTTCGCAGGTCAGCGCGATGCCACTGCGCTACAGCAGGACACAAGCAGGTGAGCGAGATAGAAAGAATATCGCGAATGGGAAGTTAATGTTATCTCCTAAGGAGACACGCCCTGGGGCGTTTGCGAGTAGCAGGGAGACAATAATCGTAATCAAGAAATTCTGCAATGATTTCATTACGGATATTCGGTAGGCTCTCATAAAATTTCTAAGAAATTTTATGAGCCTGTTTCGTGAGTGTGAGGAATACGCGGTCGAAGTGTGACGTCACGTCCGCCATTTGGGCACCTCTGCAATGGCGGCCCATGTTATTCTCCCATAGGACGGATAAACAAATATTAATATCTGTTAAACTGACGAATATTATCTCCCTGCACGTCCTGAAATCTATGAAAGAGCAAAAATTACCCTACCTCAAAAATTGAGGAATGAGATTTCGTGCAAGAATAAGAGCAGATGGTGTTTTAAAATTCTATTCCTCTAAGCCTATCACTGTCAAAGTAAGGGCCTGTTCACATAGGAGTCCGTCACATAGGAGCTAATCGTTTGGAAGCCTATGATTGATTTATTTTCGTCTCAACGTCATCTTTTCCTTAACGCAACGCAACGGACTCCTATGTGAACAGGCCCATAGGCTTAGAGAAAGTGATACTCTTGAAATGTGGATATTCTAACATAATCTAAGATGAATTGGTAAGTAGATTTTATTCCCAGTAACACTGATTTATCTCTTGTGCCATTGTGTTTACCACAATTTGAATGTGTCACTGATGGTAACGTTATTAAATGGCCGAATTCAATGTAACGTTTTAGCTCTTTAGCTAGTTAGCTCTTTAGCAAACCTCAATTTTGCTAACTGTTAGCACATCGGCATTCAAATGGCCCATTCGCTCTCTGATGCGAACACCACTCTCCGACGAGGGAATGTTCGGCAAACCTCGGAAGATTTTAAGAGAATGCTCTCAGTAAGCCAATCAGACAGCCCAAATTCATCGCCAGCACGACATCAAATGTAAACAAACATGGAAACTTCGGAACTGATAAAATAAAAATAATAAAAACGAGTAATGTGTCTGTCGTTTGTCGTTGGTTTGCGGTGTCTGCGTGTTTCGTCATCCCCGTGTTTTGTTTTTGTGGTCCCGGGTGGGGCTTCTCGCCGCTTTCCTTCTCCCATGTTCGAAGTTTGTGTTTCAAAGTTTCTCCGTGCTAGTTGGTCTAGCGTCTGTCCGTCCATGTTTTTCCTTTTCGGGTCGTTATGTAGAGACAAAGCCGGCCGCCTGGCTGTAGCATAAGTCTCACAAATTTTCAATTCAATTCAATTCAATTCAACGAGTAATGCCTGGATACGCAACAAAAGAAAAAATGAATCAAATGATTTTAAATTTGTGGATAGAATACTTACAAATATTTTCATAATTCTATGTTCAACTTTATTTGAAATATTTATAATTCACTATGTTAAATTACCGGAAGATTTATTTTTCTTTTCTTTTAGCAAAATACCACATTTTTTAAAAATTAATTAGTAGAGAATACAGATGATGAAAAATATTACGAATATGGAGGATATGAAGTAAAATATATTTAAAACAAAGTTTAGCTAAATGTTAAAATATCGTTGTATTCAGTAATCTAACCTTTCAAAAGCTATTTATTTTTGACAAAAAAAGTTTCTGATAAAATGATACACTGAACTTTATGTGATGTCCTTGTTTCAATTAAATACATTTAATAAAAGCTTTTAAAATAGTTATCACATTGATGTGTTTCCCATCTGAAATAAAACATATTAAAATCTCTGAAGTTTATACTAACAGAATGGTATTTAAAACTAACAGTATTGTATTTAAAATTTTCAAATATACACATTATATTATGCAGAAAAACTTTAAATTAAATAGTATTATTTAAGATGTACTCACCTGATTATTCTCAATTAAGATTTAGAACTCATAACATTCAAATTATGCATCACAACTAATAATAGCCAAAATAATTACAAGTACAGACACTGCTTCAGTATAAATACAGCACTGCACAAGAATTCATTTAGCTCAATCTTTTAAATGTTGATACAATATCCTTTTAAGAAAATCGATAGATTAAGGGCCTGTTCACATAGGAGTCCGTTGCGTTGCGTTAAGGAAAAGATGACGTTGAGACGAAAATAAACCAATCATATGCCTCCAAACGATTAGCAATGACATTTTTAACGCCTATGATTGGTTTATTTTCGTCTCAACGTCATCTTTTCCTTAACGCAACGCTACGGACTCCTATGTGAACAGGCCCTTACACTCTTTTAAACATATCCATGTGTAAATGAAGAAAATGCTAAATCTAGTTCAATTGAAGTACAAGGGATTGACAATACAATTGATAGTACTTTGTTTTTGTCGACTATCACTGATTTTGGTTCATTGCAAATATACAATTTTAAGATATTCATTTCATTCCTTTCACTAGGTGCAAATAAGCAACGTTTAAAAGATAAAGTATTTGAAGTAATGCATACTTAAGTTACTATCTTTTTCAATTTGTGGCGATAAAATTTTTAAATTTCAAGTTATCTTAAATGTTGTAGTCATGCAGAAAAATCACAGTTTCACAAATATAACAGTCAAACAAAATTAAATGTAATTAACTACTGTATTAATCTTTTTCTTTATGAGGAATAGGGCAGTTAAATACTTAGCTGCATTGTAGTTTAGTATTTTAATTTACAGAGTGACATCTGCAAAGTACTATCAATTACAATGGAATACAATTGATAGTACTTCGTTTTTGTCGACTATCACTGATTTTGGCTCATACCTATTCAAAGATACAATTTTAAGATGTTCATTTCATTCATTACACTAGGTGCAAATAAGCAATGTTTAAAAGATAAAGTACCGAAGTACTGCATAGTTAAGTTACTATATTTTATTCAATTTGTGGCGATAAAAATTTAAAATTTCAAGTTACCTTAAATTTTGTAGTTATGCAGAAAAAAATACAATTTCACAAATATTTTAGATTTTTCTGAAGAAACACACAGAGAACAATCAACAAGCAGTTGATTGAATCACATTATAAATATAACAGTTAAAGAAACATGGTTTGTACCAAATTTCATAGTCCTGGCTGAAATTTCAAGACCCATAGCTAAGCCAAATTTGATTTTAGTTATAGTTTGATTAATTTTTAATAGAACATTATATCAGGTCAGGAATAAGCTTGTGCATTGTAAAATTTAACATTAGTAACTGCTTTTGAAAAGGCATGACTTTTTCTAACACTTTACTTTTTTTCTTCTTTTTTAATATGTAAACAAAATTTAAGTCCTGGAAACTGGGATTAAACACATTTTATAAAATTGAAACAAACAGAAATCAATGTTGTGCTCATGAAAATCATACTTAAAGACATATTATAGCTGTACTTTTTTTTAGATTGAAAAAAAGTTTCTTCTAGGTAAGCATTCAATTACACACTGACAAAATTTAACACAATAAAACAATTATTGCACACATGGGAGAGCAGTTTCTTCACAGACATACTAGATAAACTTGTTCCTTTTATGTAAGAGTAATAAATGGGAAAAATCAATATCCACTATGGTTTTTATTAAAAAAGAGCAACAGCCAGGAAGAACAACCCATTTTATATACATCAAAATTTAATTTCCAGGGAACAGGTATAGGGCTTGAAGCTTGTAATTTGTCTGGGAAGAGGAATATAAATTTTTAAAATGCTTTCCAGCTTAGATACAAATGTTTTTTAGTCTTATTACTATGTTTCTGTTCATTGATACAATTCTCATTCTTTAGCACGAAGAATGATTAATTAAACGTATTTTCTAAAATTCTTCTGTGTTCTTCCACTACGGAGAAGAGATCAAATGTTTGATAGTTAAAATCTATATTTCGTTTGTGTGTGCGAACTGTATATAACTCCTCCATTTTACAACACAAGCGAAAGCGGTTAAAGCTACAGAAATTCTCAAATTATTATACTAATCACTAATACCATAATGTCTACTGTAAATTTCCAAATCATTATACATAACGGTAAACATGAAAATTTTTTAAAGTGCATGTAACAAAAGTTTAATCTAATTAACAAAAGATAATTTGCTTATTTATAACTTATTTTACGTAACTGCTAAATAAATATAGTTTGGAATATTCAAAAATACAAGAAAGAGTTAATTACTAACGTCAAAACAGTAAAAACTAGTCGAAACCTTAATCAAAACAAAAACACCACCAGAGAAACCACCTAGCAAGCGTTAGCTAACAGGCGAACGGATATTTCGCTCTTTTTGGACATTTTAATACGGATCGGCTAAAGAGCTAACTAGCTAAAACGTTACATTGAATTCGGCCGTATGTCACTTTCGATAAAAATTATTACTGTAAAACTACGTATGTACCTTATTGTTCATTCGCTTTTCCTCCGATATCAAACACTACTTTTCAATATTTATAATTCAAAACAATAACAATTAAGCTTTAACAGGCATATTATTCGGAAAAACATCTACTTACTGAATGTTACATTATTCACATAAATCACTGCCCTCTAGATCCCTTTCTAGAGGGCAGTGCATAAACAGATACAACTTTAAAAAAAGCTGTTAATAAACATTATCACTTCTACTAACTGTATGATATAATTACAATGCAAAACAAATCAATTATTTCATGCTTCATACTTTAAGAGTGCTGCATTAAACTAAGGTTGATAATACACTAATACTAAATCAAATAATCCCATCATAACACCAGCCAGCAACAAAAAGGATGCATTAAATCAATGGCTGAAAAAATACTTAGCCATAAAGTCTGTCAGTAATCTTATAGTTTTATGGATTTAACTGAAAAGAAATCTGACTTAGAATAGATTGACTTAAATCTATCCTACTCAGACACCCATTCAGTTTTAAGGGAAGGGAATCAAGTTCACAGGTAAAGAAATTAATAAAAGCATACCTCTAACACAATAGAAATCTACAAAAATGTACACCAGTCATAGGATACATTAAAAGCAACAACAATACAGTATCCTATACTAGCAATATATCAACTTCAAGAACACTTTCATTCTTCAAAGTGGATTATGGTGCTTTAAGAATGTTACCAAACAAATATTTGAGGAAAATCGAAAGGTGCATACGTAGATTTACAGTAATAATTTTTATCAAAAGTGACATTTTAATACCACCATCAGCGACACATTCAAATTGTAAACACAATGGCACTAGGGATAAATCAGTGTTACTGGGAATACAATCTACTTACCAATTCATCGTAGATTATGTTACAATATCCACATGGACAGAAACAACATATAAAACTATTCACAAACACCAAATAAAAAGGTTCAAGAGTATCACTTCATCTAAGCCTATGTTTCACATCGATAGGCTTACCGAAAGGAAATTTTAAAACACCATTTGCTCTTAATCCTGTACGAAATCACATTCCTCATTTTTTTGAGGTAGGGTATTTTTTGCTTCTTCATCGATTTCAGGACGTGCAGGGAGATAATATTCATTAGTTTAAGAGATATTAATATTTGTTTTTCCGTCCTGTGGGAGAATAACATGGGCCGCCATTGCGGAGGTGCCCAACATGGCGATCGTGACGTCACCACTTCGACCGCGTATGACGAGGGTCTTCGAACCCCTCCGCTAGGTACTCTGTCATCTACATGACTTGATGAGTCGCTATTTATTTGAAATGTAACAGATTAATTAATATTAGCGATAACGGGATGATTAACAAGAGAAACAAGCCCCTAATTTGTAACTTAATTACCCCCCTCCTACTATCACATCGAAACGTCCCAACAGGAAACTTTTTATATTGTCCATGAGCATGCATGAAGTGTACTAGGTTGGTAAATATGATATAGGAAACGGCAACATAACATTAACATGGCGCACATTTGTATTGTGCTTTCGTAGTATTGAAATCACATGTCCTCATAGAAATAAGGAATAATTGCATGTTTAGACTTATTTCTCTTAATTGGTCAGTTATTCATAGTATTCCTGGTTTACTTTTAAAAAAATTGTCGACCTATTATTTTTCCATGTCATTGGCTTTTGGGGAAAAGCATTATGATTCATTTTCTGTATAGTATGAGATGTTCAATTCCTGTGGAATTTTATCAAACGACATCCATTTCAGTATGCATATGACTTCTGAATTTATAGTAATGTAGTAAGTAATTAAGTTTTGAAACTTAATATTTGAATGTTGAGTGAAACGATTCATTTCCTAATATGACATTTTGAGCTCTGACTTTGGCATTTTAAATGTACCTTTCTGTGATAATTTCCTTGTAGATTGATAGCTCAAGGTAATATTTAGTAAACGAGATAAGTATTGTACCTCCGTATTTCGTGAGACAAAAGGAAAAAGACAAAGATCATTTTGTATTTTTTCACATCCCCTCTGCTTAGGACAGGAAACCCTCTCTGCAGAAATAGATCCTGGTCGTGTCACAGTGGGAATAATTTTGTATTAACTTTCTTCAAGCAAATGCTCATTTTGTGTAATCGTATTTTATCATTTTTTCAAGGGGAGAGCTGGAATTCATGGTATTCTTTTATAATATAGGGAGAAGTGGGGTAAGTGAGAACTCAAAATCATATAGTTTCACTTTAAATCTAAATAAGTTTTTAACAAGTTGTTGTATTTGTATGAAAAACTGCATACATACTTTTAGTTATGTTATACGTTTATAGTTTTTATTTTGCTTACATCTATTCTCAACTTTTTTTGCTGTAAATATTTAAAGTTCTTGTGTTTTGCATGCTCACTCGCCCCCACACTTGGGGCAAGTGAGAACACGAGTCCCAATAAATCATAGTTGCTTGTAGCAAAATAAGTGTGGCAAGGGAAAGAATAGATATTTCATGCTGAACAAAAGAAATTTTTCTTTTTACATTCTTTCATTGTGGAGGTTCAAGTTAGCAGTGTGAGCAACATCCAAATATTAAAAAAAATGAGTATATTTGTTTTAGAGTAACAAATGTATGTTAAAAGTTCAAAACAAAAAATTATTTTTTTCTACCCTATTAGTTCAATTCACTATTTATTTACGTCTTCTAGCTTACTTTAATGATTTTTTCTTTAGTTAACTTATTATTGTAACAAATGAAAACTTCAATTAAAAGTTCAAAACAAATCAAAATCTTCTTTTTCTCTACCTTACTACTTAAATTTGCTGTTTATTTACATGTTCTATACTACTTGAAATTTTTTCTCCTTTGCCTAGGCCCTACTGAATATTTTAGGGCCAAAAAGACATGGAAAAAAATTAGTTCACCGCACCTTTCAGGCCTTGGCTCTTCCAGGAATTTTAATAAGTCATCATCTGGTATATTCAAGCAATCATCAAGAACAGGCCACACAAAAAAATAATAATGTGATAAAATAAAATATAATAATCCTTAATGTCCACCAGGGCTTTTTTGATGTCTTCAGCAGAGTAGTCAAAACCTTTGTCTGTCTTGTATATTTCCTAACCATTTTGTTTTGTACTTAGACTAATATATTCACACGCAGTTTGTAATGTCCACTCCTCTCACATTCACTAACAGTTAGTCTAAACAAGTTTATTACAATTCACTGGCTTTTGTCTTTACTTCTTCAAACCTACAACAAAAAACTAGTTTCAGTTGCATAATTTACTATTTTTGAATGTTAAGGAATTAAAAACAATCATCAGCTGTTAAAGAAACATGGCAAAATATTGTTGATTTTGAAGTTCTCCAGCTAGGAAACATATCGCTCACTCCTTCCAACGACGTCATATCTCAAAAATCAGCGATTTTTAGCTATGCTTGTTTTCAGAACACCCTGAAAGAGTAGTATATCCCTGCAAAATCGTCATATCTCACCACTCAATATTTAGCCGCTAAAGAGCAGAATTAAAATTTATTTTCAATACATTTCAATGCACTTTTAAACTTTCAAATCACTCTCCTGAAAAATCTTGTTTCTTGAGGTATGACATTGTTGAAAGAAGTGAGCGATATGTTGGGAAGAAAAAACTTTTATGGCTGTTACAGCACAAAGGTAGTTTTTTTCAGTATATGGAGCCAGTGAGAACTGCTGTTCTCACTTGCCCCGACATAACATTTTTATGGGTCAAGTGAAAATCCTACAGTACTGAAGAAATATTGCCAAAAAAAAAGGATTTTATATATTTTATCAGTATTCTTCATTTCTTAATGAATAAGTGGGTATTTTCAAAGTTACTATATGTTGTGGTTAATTTTTTTTTTGTTTTTGTGCTAGTTCTCAAACTTGGGTACCTTAGTTAAAATGCAAGGGTTTGGTGGGTATAAAAGTTTTCCATTTTTAAATTTTTTTTCTGTAAATTAAAACTAAACATAACAGTAGAGCAAGAATTTTCCTACAAAGTTCCCTTGAAAATTTTTTTTAAAAGTTATCCTTTTTAGGGTTTTAAGCCTGCGTTCTCACTTACCCCACTTCACCGTATATAGAATTTCTTAAGAGAATGGTAATTTTTTTACATAAGGTTTAATTTTATATATTAATTATAAAGAATCAATCACTAGTTAGAATGCTTTACTAGGACTGCAATACCCTTTAGAGCAGAGGTGTCCAACCTTTTAGCTTTCTTGGGCCATATTGCAAGAAGACTAATTGTTTTTGGCCACACAAAAATATACCTAACATTAAAAATAGTTAATGAGTAAAAAAAGTATATATAGTTAACATATTTCATTATAAATTTTATTTATAATTATATAGATAACTATAGGAGTTATACTAATGTATCAATATCTGGGACATTTGAAGTGGTTGCAATTCTCAGGGAGTTCTCAAGATGCTCATCCAATATTTTGGTTCTAATTTGACTCTTAGTATGCTTCACTCTTGAAAACAGTTGTTCACAGATGCACATGCTTCCAAACAATGATGACATTAATAACGCCGGACTATGTAGTTAGGGGTATTTATCTCTGTGCAGGTATGAATTTTATAAGTCCAACAAATAAACTATTGAATTTCTCTTTAAGTTGAATGTCAGATTGCAACTCTATGCATTCCATTTGAAAGTTTTCTGGCAGCATATCTATATCGACTGTATATTGAGTAGCAAAGATGCAAATGAATTGTTTATTTTTGCTGAAAGTGTCATGGTTCTAGTGTTAATCCTACAAGTCCCTCTTTTTTGGCCTATCATAGCTGGGGCACCTGTTATTATACCAGATATGTTGGCAAGAATTAATGAGGATCGCATCAACATTTTCTACTCTGCTTCATATAAATCTCTCGAGGTTGTCTTGTCTTTTAACCCTTTCAGGAGCACCATTTGTACAGTGTGAATGCCTAAATCTAGTCTTCTTTTCCCTAGCATTCAATGAATTCCAGTTAAATGAGCAGAAAAATGGCTAGTGCTGCCATCTATTATCAGTTTAAAGAAATAAAACCATTTTGCAACCTTTAATTGAAAATTTTTCAAGAATTTATAGGTTAAAAAATGGGGGAGAAAAATCTGCACTGTGGAAACGGTGGAAGTTGTTGCCCCTGAAAGGGTTAATGGTATTAATTAAGCCATTTCTTCAGTTAAATAAATTCATCATTTATAACTCTAATAAAAATGCCAAATTGAGCCGTGTCAGTAGCATCAGTACTTTCATCCATCGACAAAGAGTAAAACTGAAAACTTTTACTTTTTAAATAATTTTCGATATTTTTCCCAAGTTCGTCAGTTATCCTGGAATTAGTTTGATGAGACAAAATGTGCGAGTATGTTCCCAAACAATACTTATAATGGTCGTTTTCATGAATGTATTCATAATATCATGGAGATTGTGTGTTCATGGTGTTTAATTTTTTTAATAATTTTAATATCATTACAAATAAGAAATGTTAAATGTGTGAAAACTTTGTAATGAAATTCATATACAGAAATTGCATACTGAATTTTGTGAAGAATTAAAGATACTTCAAATGATGTATTGTCGATTTGTTGAATGAACAAAGCAGAATCTGTAATGGCTGCCTGCCATCATCGCCGAGGCAGACTATTGATATTTTATTTTCACTTTGAGCTCTCTTTTTGGACCACACTAATACTTGCTTTGGACTACATGCAGGCCACTGGTTGGACACCCTTGCTTTAGAGATTCATTTTATAGGGTGGCATTCATTAAAACTGGTAAAATGAGCACTTATAATTAATAGTATTTTAAATGCTTTAAGAGTTCAAAATTGCTTGTATTGGAATTGCAGATAAGGCAAGGATATTCTTGTGATGCCTCTTCATTGGGGGTCTAATTAGCCCTTGTGTAACAAAGGGACTGCGGTGCTCTCAACCAAATCAAACCATTCATTGGTAGTAGTTTGTTTTCAGATATGTGGTGTTCCTGTAGTAAAATAGCATACAAAATTGCTGAGAGGATAAGTGAATTTTTTCAAAACATGCTGCATTGTGAGAAAAAGAAAAAATAAATTCAAAATTAGAATATATTTAGCTAAAATTTAGTGAGTCATATCCCCTTTCCAGTTTACCAACTTCTATGTGAAATATGTATATTTTAACCCATCTGTTTTGTGATAACTTTATTAATCTCTGTTTCTCATCTTAGGTACAGTTTTAAATTAAAAATTACCTTTTTTTAAAAAAAAATTATTTAAATGTATTTTATGATAATGTATGTTTATCTTGATAGTAGCCATAATATAAAAGATACAGTAATTTTTAAGCCTGATTAAGGTACTTCATTTTTATATGAAACAAAGCTAATTATATATGACAAAAAGGATTTGACACTTCTAAGATATAAAATGTAAGGCAAGTAAAGGTTAAATAGTAGTATAGAAGTTCTTAGCATCTTATGTTGCTATCATTTATAGTCATATATATAATGAAACTAAAAAAAAATTTCATAAACTTATGCATCAAAAGCTTAGATGATAACCTTGTACTTTTCTTAAATTGATAGTGCTATGCAATCAATTTTTCATTGCTTGTGCAAAAAAAAAAAAGAGAAAAAAAGCTATCTATTGATGGTGTTTAAAAAAAAAGTTAAGTATTGTGCCAAGAAAAGATAAATAGCAAGTGGGGATGCAGGTAGCCTAATTGACTTTTTAAAGTATATTCTGAATCTGTCATCTATGCTTTGGGATGTATATCAGTTTTTTGTTATGTTCCTGTTAGATTAAAGTGGTCCTTCAAGTAGTAGAGTTTTTAACAATATTACCATTGAAAATTGAAGTACCATGATGTGTAAGGATCACATACGTGCCAAGTGTTCCGTAAAAAACGTATTCATTCTGTTTTTTAAACTTTGTTACGAAAATACGTTTTCAAGCAAAAATGTCCTGTATTTTTACTTCCCCAGCACCATCGCTTTTTTTCCCCTTACATCACGTTTTCGAGATTCCCCTCCTAGCAGTTTACACTATACAAAAACTTCCTGGACAGCAAGCAGCTTCTACAACATTAGAAAGAAAGAGAAAGTCAACATCATGTGCTTCACCTAAACTAATAAAAAAAAGTAAAATCAACCTCATTTGCTTCACCAATACCAGTAAAAAAATTTAAATTAATGTCAAGTCCTTAACCCAACTCTATAAAACAGTTAAAACCAACCTCATGTGCTTCTCAAAAATCACCAAAAAAAAGTAAAATCACTTGCAGAGTCACCATCATCTAGCAATAATAATAATAAATGCATATTGCAGTGGGAAGAAAGAATTTTTCTTGCATAAAGCTCAAATCTTGATTATGCTTTAGCATTTTTTGTGAAAAATGAGATTGTCATTTATGAAACATATAATGTGATGTTTTAAAGTGAAGAGCCAAAAATTCACAAGATGAGAAGAGAGTTATCGAATTTTTTTTTAATTGTTGGTGAGATTTGGGAAAATATGTCACAACTAGCTCGAAATGTGTATTTAATGTGAAATTTGATGTATTTAAAAATCAGAAGGATGATAAAGATTTAGTTATAGGATCCGAAACATCAGAATTTGTCAAAGAATTGTCTGAAAGCGATATTTTACAGTTCTATTCTTGTGTTAGAAAATATTTTACAACATCTTGTTGCTCTTTTTTTTTTCCGATTCTGTCGCGCTCTGTGTTCCTTATTTTTTTCTTTGGAGGTTGGCAGTTATGGGATCATCTTCAAGACTGAAATTTCCTGCTCAAAATTTGGAGAACCATCTTTGCAGTAACCTATTGCCTATAGCATTTAATTTTCTCCTTAACCCTTAGACCGTTGAGTTTTCACCTTCCGGTTCTTCCCCCAGCAGTTTTTTTTTTTTTTTTAAATTTTATTTATTTATCTATTTATTATATTATATTATATTATATTATAAAAAAGCACGTTTTGGAGGATACGCGTTTTGAAGGAACATTCGAAAATACGAGTTCGATACAGTTAAGTTATTTAAATCAAAATAAATAGTAAAAAAATATGGGAAACATAAAATTTTTAAGAATACATATATATATTTATATAATATACAGATTGTTTTGTTCATAAATTTCTTATAGTATAATATATTTTAAAGCAAGGTGATATGCATAAACTCTCTTCACAGTCATTACACCATATACTCTATTCATCACTTAGTCTACTAAAGTCTTTTCATCACTTTTGTCATTGAATCAATCTCGGAATCACTTAAAATGTCAGTTTGAATCAAAATAAATAGTAAAAAAATATGGGAAACATAAAATTTTTAAGAATACATATATATATTTATATAATATACAGATTGTTTTGTTCATAAATTTCTTATAGTATTTAATTTTAGCTTTCGAAATCCCCCAAATCCCGTTATTTTATACTGCATGTATTCTCAAAATAATCACCTAAAAATCTATTTCTTATGAGGAGAAATTGTATTTGAATGTCATTAAGTGCTACTATCTATTAATGAATGAAAAAATTAATTTAGAAAGCACTAAACATATTTGTAACTTGCAAAACATTGGATAATCCAGGTAGGCACGTCTATAACGCTGTAACAGTCTAAGGGTTAAGTATGTCATAGCTGCCTTTGCATTATAGCTCTTAAAATTTAGTGAGAATACTGTCTCTTACACAAACTGTGTCTTCCTATGTCAAATCACTTAAAAATTAAATTTCAAAAGTGAATGGTTTTATAAAGACATTTAGATAAAATACAAGCAACTGAGCTGCACAGTTCAAAAACAAATGTAATGATTATGATTATATATTGCATGTCAAAGATAAGCACAGGAAATACAACATTATATATCATGTTGTATTAGAGGGGAAAATTTAGTGGTAAATTTATTATGTTATAGTTAACATAAAAAAAATTCAGATTTAATATAAAATTCTGGGTTTTTAAATAGAATGTTTAACCTACCTGCAATATCTATCCCTTTTGGTATAAGGAACAAAAATATGTGTACTTTATTATACTGTTAACCAAAATATTAGCACTGACCAGCAGAGCTTATATTTTTTATTATGTATTTCATAATATGACAGTCATTTGAAGAGCTCATGTTTTTACTTTCTCATTTAAGAATTTGTAATTATAAAATATACTTAAATGAATCATTAATAAATTAATGCTAACAGTATTTCTCGAAGTAAAAGGGAATAAAAGAATCCATTTAAAGTTTTCCTGTTATTTATTTCTATGAGGTGTATACTACTTACCTTTCATAAAGATAGATGTAACCTTTCCATTTTATATGATTATCTTAAACAACGAACCCAAAGTTGAGAAATAGGTATTTTCCTTTAAATTGTCAAGACCTGATTCCATGCTTTTAATGAATGGCCTGTATACCTTTTTGAACATTTTTTAGTAAATATACTTTTAAATCTTGAGTTTATGATAAATTTAGACATTTTTTCATTTTGACTAAATTATATATTTTCTGCTAATTTATCTACTAAGCAAATTCATAAGTTTCTCAATTATTCCAATGATGAAATTTTAAAACTTTATTTCAGATATATTTTTGAAATTAGTACAGAATGTTGATAGATCAGATGTTATTTAAAAATAAGTCCAAATAAAAAAAATTATATACATATATAAACTCAGAAAAACACGTTTTTGTCGGAAATATCAGACATTAGAAATGTATATCTGTACTGCTGTTTGAAAATTGTATTTTTATGTTAAAACACTAGTTTTTCTTATCAGCTTATGGAACTTGTTAAAAATTATTTATTTAGTCTACTTATATTTTTGAAAATTGCATAAATACTGTAGACCATTGATTATCAATATATATACTGTGCATTCTAAAATGGTGTTTTTTACATTGGTGAATAAGGCATATTTTTTTAAAATCATTTTTAGGTGTGAAATGATGTCTCAGAAAAATAAAGCTCAGATTCTATCATTAAATAGAGGTAAAAACAAAAAACATGTAAAGGTAAATGAAAGAAAAGAGTGCTGTGTGCCTATTGCAGAAAGTGATGTTGAAAGTCAAAATTGTATCATTAAAGATAAAAAGACAGAAAAGAAAATACTAGTGAGTTTTGATTCACATGGAACAATTAGAAAAAGAATTAGAAAAAGAAAAGGAAATGGGGATAGCATGTCAAGAAAGACAAAAATTATGAGGGCCACAAGTGGATTAGATGATATTGGCAGTTCTTTATCAGATGATAAAATATCTGATTCAGATTTAGTTGTCATATCTGAAACAGAATCAGGTGTGTCTGAAAGGATTTCTCCATTTAGTGATAATTTAGAAGCTATAAAAAATTATAACATTTCAGAACTTTGTAATGAAAGTATTGTATCATCAGTTTCTGATAATAAATTGCACTCATCCTCTTTCTATGTTAAATCCCCACAATCTGTTGCTTCTACCCCATCAGTTTCAAAAATGTCAAAATCCCGTATGTCGTTATCAATAGGAAGTAATTTAGATGTTAAAGAAAATGATAAAGATGCATCTTATGTCTCAACTCTTTCTCCTGTTGAACTTGTTCTTCCTGAAGTAGAGATCAATGTTGATATGGACTTCAGTGGCTTGGTGCATTCTGAAGTGATACATACTGTTGTAGAGAATTCAAACTCTGCTTCTAATTCTAATATTTTATATCAAAATACCTGTACAGATAATAGTCAATGTTCTACTAAAAATTTTGTAGATTTTAACAAAGTGAATCCCAAATCTTATGACATTATGACGTTATTGCTAAATAAACTAAATGAAGTTAAAAATTCTAAAGAAAGTTTTATTTGTAACCAACTTAAAATTCAGCCTATAATTAAACCTAAAGAATTTAATTATGAGCACAATAGTCCTTTTAACATAGCTGTTGATATCTCAATGTTGAAAGCAGCAGATGATTATATTAAGGAAAATTCATCTAGGTTGGATGATTTTCCTGTGATATCATCAGATGCTAAGTTTGAAAATTCATGGCAGGGTTCCTTAATTAAATCTAGAGATCTTCCTTTAGATTTTGTTAATTTTGTTAGTAGTGATTCAAACCAATTTAATCCTGAAGATGCTGAAAGTGAGATCAGTATCAGCAGCTGCAATACTGCTGATATTCAACCTGACTTTTTTGATATATGTTATTCTGAAAGTCCTAAAAAAGTTACAGAAGTTATTTCAAATAACTTGGAAAATTATTCTTGGGAAAGTTTGAATAATGTTGATAATTTTATACAGTCTCAAGATCTAAATCTGAGTTCAAATGAAACAGGTAACAAACAGCTAGAAAATTTATGTGAAAGTATAAATTTGTCCAAAGAAATAGATTCTGAAAAATCTGCTAAATTTTGTACTAAAGTTAAAAGAAAAAGGAAAAAAATGAATTGGTCTCGCAACAAACGAAAGTGTCGGAAAAGGAACAGCTCTGTGCCTGAAGTGAATGGCTTATTAAAGGAAATTTTATGTGACACTTGTGATGAAAGTGATGTAGATGAAAACTTAGTGTCCTCTGAAGCACATCAGCCATTGCCTTTAAATTCATCTTGCTTAACAACATCACTCTGTTTGACCAAAAAACCCTTCACTAAAATTTTAGAAAATAAAACCTTTATGGTGGAGAATAGTGATGATGGAGAGCTTAATGCTGATAAAGAAAAAAGCCAAAGAACCACTCGAAGCATGATGAAGTCAAAGTGTAAGGAGAATGAAAACAATAACAAAGTCAAAAATAATCCTGAAACTGTATCTCAGATACCTGATGAAGAAGCATTTTCTTTTGACACGTGTGAAGAACAACAAGTTTTTAACAATGATCAAGCAAAACCATCTATATCAGAACCAAGTAACAGCTTAGTGATTGATGCCTATAGTAAAATCAGCTGTGGTAACTTGGGTTCACTTCTATCAGTAGAAAGTGACACATCTTGCAGTAATCAAAATGATAGAAATCCTGATCAATTGTATCAAAGAAATGATGATAATTACTGTTTAAAAATCAGTGAACAAAATTCAAGAGCTAGTTGTAATTTATCTTTAGAAGATGAAAAAAATACTATTAGATTAAAACACACTTCTAAAGGTAAAGACATCAAACTTCTCAAGGGCTTAATTGTAGGCATTGAGAAATTAGACGAATTAACTTTGAATAAATACTGTAAAGCAACCAATGTTCAAGGAAGCAGTAACAAAAGCAAGGATTCTTCAACTGAGCATGGAAGTAATCACTTTACTGTTGAAATTGGTGATTCTGAGCCTTTATGTTCAAATTCTGAAGAAACTCAAGTTCATTTTAGTTCCTTTCAAACTGATGTACAATTGCATACTTCTCAGGAAAATCTCAATGTAAAAGAACATTTAAATTTATTCAAAAAAGCAAAACATGCTCTTGAACATAAATCTAAAAGTGAAGAAGACAGCCTGTTAAAAAATTTAGGTGTTAGTAAACATTCTAAAAAGCATTTAAAAACTGGACTCAAAACTAAAAATACATCTAAAGGATTAGATAATATTCCAACTGAAAAGATGAAAAAGAGTGTTGATGTTTTAAGATCAAAAAGTGAAGAAAATGTTACATTTCAAGTTTCAGAGGTTAGTAATCATTTAGAAAAACATTTAATAAGTACTGAATCATCTGTAAAGAAAGTTTCATCATCATGCAAAGAACTGAATATTGAATCTGAACAGAGTGTGGCAAAACTAAAGTGTGGTAAAACTTTAAATTTTAAAAGTAAAGAAAAGGATATCACTGATGCTTCAGGGTTGAGTATATCTCCAGAAAAACATTTAAAAACTATTGTTTTACATAACACAAATATTATATCATCTGGAGAAGAATCAAATAATGTGTCAGATACACAGAGTATTTCAGTTTTAAAATCCAAAATTGAAGAAAAAAGTACTCCTGGTCTTATAGTGTTGAGTAAAAATAAAAAAAAGCATTTAAAAACTATTGACTCAACCAGTAAAGATATTACATGTAGAAAAGAATCAAAGAAAGCTTCACCTAAACAAAAAGAGTTTGTTACAGGTTTGGAATTTGAAACTGAAGAAAATGGTTGCTCGAAAGATTTAGATTTAAATAAGCTTTCAGAAATGCATTTAAAAATTAACTCCCCTAAAACAAAAATTGCATCATCTGGGGAGCAATCAAATTTTACTTCTGATGCTTTAGGATCAAGTAAACATCCAGAGAACCATTCAAAAACTGATTTATCTAAAACAGCTACAACCCATGGAGAAGTGAATGTTTCATCTGAACAAAAACCTCATAGATCTGATGATTATTCAGCTTGTAAAGAAGTTAATAATAATAAAAAATATAAGAATGATAGTGATACTATTAAAGCATTGGAAATCAGAGTCACCAAATTATCTTCTAAAAATGTAGATTGTGAGAGTAAAGTCAAAATTTCAAGAAAGCAGATGAAAGAAGCTTCCAAATCCTTGCCTCATTTGACAGTTTTATCTAATATTGGTAGGAAGGAATCAAAGAATTGCAAAGCAAAATGTGGTAATAAAAGCAATGAAAAAGAGCAAAACATTGTAAAATCTATAAGCAAATCAAATTCTAAAATTGTTGCATCAAAAAATTGTAATTCAAACCTTGTTCCTCAAAATCTTTCTAATAAAAATTTTGATATGGTGAATGTAATATTGCCTTTCAATTCCAATTGTCATTTAAGCAATGAAAGTAATTTTAGTGGAATAGTTAGAAATATGAAACGTATACCCAAACTTTCTCAAAAGAAAAAAACTGAAAAATCTGCCTCTGATATAAATGAGAGTGAAGAGTCAAAAAAAGATTCTAGTCATGTAAAACTCACTGTTGATAACAGTGCTAATTTACAGAGCCCATCAACTCAAAGTTCTTATTATAAAAATAATGCTAATGATATTTCATCTCTTAAAGTGAGTGATGATGCTTCTGAGGCAATGATTTTAATTGAGGACGAACCTTTAGATTTTGAACCGGATCAGTCAGATGATTTAAGTGCTAAACACTCAGCGTGTAATATAGAGACTGAATCTCGGTGTACTATCATCAATCAAGTTAACAATGAAATACCAACATCAGTTCAAGAACAATTTACTTTGAATTCTGGTATTCCTGAATCTGATGTTATATATTCTGAGTCAAATTTTGCATTTAAGGACAGTTTGAATAAAGAACTTGATTTAACATCACAGGCATCGCAAGGCACAAATTCTACATATCCGTATAATGATCTCATCTGTAGTCGTAATTTTTTCACACCACTTGATAAGGATTTGCTATCTGAGGATGATTCAGACAGTGATGATGATCATAGCTTTAAAAGGTAAATCTGTTAGTATTTTCAGTGTATTATGTTTGTTTCTTTTATTTGTCTTCTGATATAAGTCTTTTAGTGAATTCTAATTATTTTTCTGCATCTCTTTCAAAAGTCTCTGTTTCAGCATTCATTTTAAAGTTCTTTTATTCCCAGTGAAAATCATTTTAGGTTTATTTTGTATGTGTGTGTGTATATATATATATATATATATATATATAGATTGTTTTAGCATTAATCTATAAAAATATAACACTACAGTACTTTGATAAAGATGACAACATTCATGCATACATAATGTGTATGTTTAAAAAAGTAATCATCAAATTAACTCTTTCCAGTACAATACTAAATTTCTCAATTGCAGCCATAATGCAAAAATTTGTAAAACTTGATAACCAACCTGGAAAATTAATCTTGTGTAATCAAAATAATTGATGGCAAGTTTTAGAGAGTCAGTTGTTATGTTTTGTTAACCACACGTCTCCAATGTTGTCTCTCTAGTGAGTAGTTATTCTTTTAAATGAGTATGTAACAGCAACTAGATTAGGAAAATCAAGACTGCGTTTTGAATGCATGTGGCTAAAATGTTGATTTTTCAAACAATGATTATGTAATAATAGTATATTGTCTGCATTCATAATGTATGGCTTCCATATACCATGTGCATTTATCGTCTACTCTTTTACTTACTTAATGTATAGAAAACATATTGGATGAAATCAACTGTACATGAAAAAATTCTTTGCTGGATTTGAAAATCCTTGAAAACCATTTTAACAAAGGCTGTGTGATGATATTGCAGACGATTACTTACACATACACATACACCAAAAAAAAAAGATTTCTTTAATGCCAAAAAATTTAGGTTATAGTTGACAGCTGTGATAATTGAGTCATTCACAAGCCAAATCAAGTTAAGGGATCTGGTACCTTTTATAACCTTCAAAATATCTACTTTTGAAATTTTAGAAATTTTAAAGTCAAAGCACTTGATTGACTCCTCACTTTTTGCATTCCTAATAAATTTCCCAAATAAGGATTAACACCACTAAATGACAAAAAATTTTTTTGGCCATTGAATAATAAGTAACTTTTTTGAGAAGCCAATCATGTCAAGTTTGTACTCTTATGTAAATCATTGCAATAATGCAGTTCAAACACAGAAGCAAGTTCTTGATGATAATGGATCTTTTAGTGTTGTTTCATCCAAAAAAAGTAAAATAAGTCAGTCACAGTCTAACTGCTGCAGAAGTAATTATTTATGAATTATTAAACATTTTTTTTTTTGGGGGGGGGGTGTTAAAAAAATAATTTGAATACTGAATTGGATGTTATTGCTTTTTTTCACTTGCAAAATCGGTTAAGCCCCTTAGTCATACAAAAATTGTAGTAATAATAATTACTCCAAGGATATATATAGTATTGTACAGATTTTATATGTCATCAGATAAAAGCTACATCTGCAGTAATACATTCTGTAATGTTTAATTAATTATATTTTGTGAGGAATTAAAAAAAAAGTGTTATCACTTTTTTCTACTTTTTGTTTTATGAACTTAACCGTTTTGGCAAGTGAGCGGCTCAATTCTCTCAATGATAGAGGCCCTACAAAAGGATTGATTTAATGGAAGCTTATTTTTTAAGCATCTCTTTTGATCTTCTATTCATACTCTTTTGTAGCATTACACTTTTTTTTAGAATATTTTGAAATTTTTCATTTCTGCCAATTTTTTATGTTCATTTCAAATATTTTGCATAATTGATAACCCTTTTCCTCCTTTTCAGTAAATCAATTTCATTACTGAAATGATGAATATTTGCATAGTATTTATTGATTTAATGATGTATGTATTAGAGTTGTGTTTCTGAATCAATAGGCTTAATTTTTTTTATATTTAATGTATATGTATTTTTTGTGTGCAAGTTTGTTTTTAATTAAGAGGGGTGATTTTTATTTATTGTAACTGATAGAATAATTATCGTCTGTTTGTTTTACGAGCATTAGGGAAGGGGAAAGTTTTTTTTTTTTTTTTTTTTTTTTTTGGGGGGGGGGGGGGGGTTGTCATGGCATAGCAAAGGTTCATACTTTAGAGTAAGATGAAACATTCATAAAGGAATTATTTCTAGGGTTTTTCTTTTTTTTTTTTTTTGCAATTTTTTAGAAATTTTTTAGATTATTTGAATTTTATTTTTGATATAGTATAGTATTTCAATGTCTGCAAATAGAGTAGAATTCCTAATGTTAACAGTATACTGATGTGTGTTGAGCATTATGGTATGGGTATTATTATGAAATATACACAGTGATTATTTACCTTAGGAGAAATTTTTATGAAAAGTAGTCTCATTTATGGATAAATTTACCTAAAAAAATTTTAACGTTTTAAAGTTTCTATTGACTATTTGTAGGACACGTGAAAGAAAAGGCAATTATATTGAAGAGACATCAATAAATTCTGTTAATTTCAATAACTGCAAAGAAAATAGGGATGTACAGAATGAAATACCTAAATTTGAATCTGAACCAAGGAACGCAAATGAAGTTTGCAGTGCATCATTTTTTTCTGCTACAAGCTCAACAAAAAGTGAATCTTTAAAATCTTCCTGTGATGATCAAGACACAGATAGTTCAAAAAGTGATCAGACAAACTGCTTAAAGTCAAAGGTAAGAGCATCACATATAAGGATTTTATTTTGAGGCTAAATTTGGGTTATCTTCTGAGCAGTTTTGCATTCGTCTAAATTAATTTTTTTTTTCTTTTTCATGAAACAAAGGTAAAATCATTCATTATGTTTATAAGTTCAACATAATATTAATGCTACTTTTTTATGTGAAACCTAGAATATCCTTATGGAAACAGCTGAATAATATGCATTAATTATTGGTAGTATTGCTATTTTGACTTTACTGAAGTGAAGCAGAAATTTCAGTAGTTTCCCATTATACTGACCCATTGTCAATCCCTTGGTGTGGAAAAGCCAGTTAATTTCCCATTCCATTGACCTGTTGCCAATGCAGGCGACTCTTTGTGAGACCTGGGATAAATCTCTGGAACATCTACTTTTCAAAATGCTGCTGTCTAAAGTGAATGCGTTGTTAAATGTAAATAACTCTATTTACATTTAATCTTGGTGCTATTATCTACACAGATTGCTGGAGAGGATACAGAGTAAAAGATCTCAATGATGCGGGGTGTATACATTTGACTGTTAATCATAAATACAGATATAACTAAAAATAAATAATTATAGGAAGAATGTAGACAAAAAACATACAGAAAACCCTAACCGACTGGTCTCGTCATCAGGTAGCCTAATCAAATCAGTTACCTCAAGTGGAACTTTCGGAATAGGATGCAGATATAACCAAAAGACATCCCAAGGCCCCGAGATCCCCATTGAAACAGATAGTCAAAAGAAAATGAAAAGACACGGACAACTTGCACTAATGGCTCAATGCACCATATATGCAAGTACACATACAATCCTAATGAAAAGACTAATGCAAAGATGCACACATACCCTAATTCAGTAAGTGATGGTTATGTTGAAACAGCAGCCAATTTTTAACCTAGTAGTTACGTAGCAAAACCACAGTGCCACATCCCAATGAAGTTTAAAAAATTATGAAAACAGAAACCCTATTCTAAACGTCTTAAAAATATACCCGAGTCTAATTGCCATTTTTTTTTAAACTTTTAAATTGCCGAAATTATTAGGAAAATTGTTCTTGCGTAGGTTTTCTTTGAAAAGCCCACATGCCTCCAAAAAAATTTCAGTGTTATTACAAATGTTTTTTATTCTGTTTAGTTGTGAGTGAAAAATATTATAATAAATTTTATAGTTCAAGTTGCTATGGAAATTGGTAAACATGATAACCTCAAATTTAAAATCTAATCTTTTATCATACATCCCAATTTTTAATTATTTCCTAATCAAATAGCAAGGAAAAAAGACATTTATAAATGGTGTTATTATAAGATGAGTTTAAAGGGATTTCTTTCCAAATTAATTAAATTTGTTTCCCCTTTTTTTTTGTCTAAAGTGAAATCTCGAGCATTTGCATAATGCAGGGGAGGGCGGTTGTTTTGGCCCGGGGGCCACTTTGTGTTAGTGGAGGGCCACACCTTTTAAAATTATTGCATTTATTAGTTAACTATGCATTTCAGAAAAGGTATAAATTGTATCATAAAAATCAATAAATATAAATTAAATAAAATACTAGTTGGTACCTGTTAAAACGTGACGGCTAGATAGTAAATACATGTACTAATACACAAATTATACTCAACACATCATTACCAAATGCTGAAAATCACAATGTGCAGAAACTAATGTGTTGAAGCGGCCTCGTGCTTAGTGAGTATCTAGAGCCATATTTTTAAATGTCACTGAGCAGGCATAGAAAGCAATTTTTTCATTATAAATTATCGCCAATTAAGCAGTGCGAAATAAACAATTTCCAACAGGCCTTATCTTATATTTCACAAACATAATTATCATAAAAATAAAAATGGCAAAGAGAGAACTAGAGACTCCTCAGAATAAACGTGCTTATCATTAAACCATGTCACTGAGCATGCGCAGAAATCAATTTTTCAATTGTAAATTATCACTAATTAATAAAAATTGCGGTTACAAAAACCAAATTTGACAAATCTACTGATTACAATCTTTCGTTTAAGACCAAAATGAAGTAAATTGATGCAGTAGTTTTCTCTCACGGACTGCCCCAAAAGTCAGCTTAGCAACTTAAATATATAGATTGGCAGTTTTTCTGGGTGTCTTGGCGGGCCACAAAAAAATCTGTAGCCAGCCACATGTGGCCCGCAGGTCGCTATATGTCCACCCCTGATTTATGGAATCGGTGAAAGTCATACTTTCTTTTATTTCTCTCCTGGTCCTGTCAGTAAAAGCTTGCATTCATGCAATTACAATAGTGCAAGAGAGATTTATCGTTTCACATTTGGCAAAAATAATTGTAAGTTGTTGTTTAGTTTAGAACAAACTGTAATAAATTTTAAACAAATTGGATGATGGCAAGTTCAAGAGCATAGAAATTGTTGTAAAGTACGGAATTGTAAAGAGTATATGATTTATATGATTTCAAAATTACAGAAAAAATGGAAACAGTGTCTGTAGAAAACCTGTTTTAATTTAACCCAGCCATAAACTAATGAATTTTTGTGGATGTTTGATAAAAATGAAAAACACTGAGAAACTATTAGTTTTTATTTATAATTACTCAGTACTGATAAACGAATTTCCTTACCTAAGAATATTTTATTTTCCACTATATTAAAGTATTTTTTTTTATTTCTGTAATGTTATTTATTAACTCTCTTGGGATTATAATGTTTCCTTAAAACAGAAAATATTTTACATAGTTTGTAAAGCTCTATTCCTTTGATGACTTTAACTTCTTTTAATATTGCTTTAAAACAATTGTTTTTATTAAAAATGCATGTTAAGGTTCTAATATATTTATTTAATATAAGGCATATATTATATCCCTTAATATGTAATTTTTCTTTGTTTGTAGGTTTCAACTGGGTCAGTGTCATGTTTAAATGATGTCTTGGCTCAGATAAATAAACTCTGCTCTGAAGAACTATTTAATGAAGCAATTGAAATAACTAAAAAATATTTTGTAATAAGTTCAAGTGACATTAAGAAATGTATACTTCAAAAGTTACTAGAAAGCATTTTCCCAATTATTTTAAGATCTGACAAAAATAGTAATTCAACTTTTAAAATATTTGATGATATTTTAAATCTCGTACATCATTTTAACACATGTAATAAAAAAATAGCATCTTTCTTCATTACCAAATGTTATTCACACCCTCATCTAATTAATTATTCAATTCAATTATTTCATATTTGTCAGAAAGAAAATATTCATTTAGATACTGAAGCAATAAAAGCATTTAGCCTCATATTGAAATCTGATAAAATTTCTCTTAATGAAATATTGGATTTTGTGAACTATGTTAAATTGGTTTGTAATAAAAAAGTTCCCAAAGAACTAGTGCATTTAGCATTGAAAAAATGTGAAACACTTGCATTTTCCGATATTCATCATACATGTTCATTATTACATAGCATAACACCTAAAGAAGTTGAAGAACATAACCTGAAAGAATTCATACTGTTATGCTTTGAAAAAAATTTGTGGCAACATGTTGCAGAAATGTTTATTGCATGGGGCTCAAAAAATTGCCTCTCAATTTCTATTTATTCTGCATTAACATCAAATTATGAGACTATGGGAAAATACTTCAGGAAGTTTGCCAATTATGTACATGGTAAGAAATTATTTTGTTTTTGTGTTAATATATTTAAGTGTGTATTCTTATTTTCTGGTAGTTATTTTTTTTGGCTCTATTTATACAAAGTCATACTTTTTTTTTTCTTTTATTGAAATAAATAAACATGCATTTTTAAACCAAATAATGAAATTCATCGTTTATATGTTAAACAGTAAAAATTTTAAAAATGTAGAAAAACCTTTTATATTTAGTTTTATTCAAAATTTTCATTTTTATGTGATGAATTGTGCATTTAACCTTATATCAGAGTGATAAACCATAAAATCAAATCTAAAGTTTTTGTATTCTTTATGGTTCATATGAATGTCATTTAATGTTAACAAACCATCAATTTAGTATACAAATAAGTTAATTGCATTTAGTATATTAAATGGTCAAATTGTTTATTTGGTATTTGAAGATGGTATTAGCATAAATGAAAAATGATTAAATTTAATAAAACATTGTTCAAAGTTTGGTTTTTAATTTATGCCAAATTATAGAAATACTGGCATGAATAACCTTAAAAATATGAAATTATCTTTGACAAATCAGAATTAGCATTAATTTTACTCTTGGATATAATAAAAATTATCTTTTCACAAAATTCTGTCAAAATTTAATGGAAATGTAATTGGCATATAAAATGACTAGATAGATGACTGTTTTAGAGACAAAATGGCAACTGCTTCAAAATTTTTCTAATTTAACCAATATTTTTTTAACCTTGTACTCATAGTTTTAGCAATTACTTCAAAAAAGTTATAGGCATTAAACTCTAAATGCTCTTATAAAGAATGAAAATATATTTGGCTTATTTATGATATTTGTACAGTTGTAGTGAAATTTTGCAAGATTTTGCTCCAAAATGCTAATTTTGGCATTTTTCTTCCTTTGGTTTCTCAGTTTATCCTTTAGTAAAGCTATACATCACAGGTGTGCAAGATGCTTCATATGCATAGTAATGAAAATGCACAGGCAGAGGATAGCACCCACTTATTTTAAGTTTTTATTGGATTTGCAAGTGTTGTAATTTAATACTCACTGCTAATTAAAATGTGAGAGTTAATTTTGCGTTTGGTTGTGTAAATATCGATAGAGATGAGAGAAGGCTTCCAAGATGTAAAAAAAAACCAAGGCATAAATTATGGAAAGAAATTTATAAAAAGATCGTAACATGTTTGTGTATGAAATAGTTTAAATTTCATTGCATGTTAAATTTTGTATGAGGTACATTACACTTATTACATACAGTAAATGTTTGACTTTTGCATTGTTTACATCTTTTATGTTTATTTTCACTATTTTTAGTAATAATATGGCCGATGCGGTCTTTCCAAGTTTTGTTGAGAATTAGATTTTAAATTGAAGATGGTCTTCCAATATGTGAAGTTTCAGGTAAAACAGAATTAGTCTGCATTTCTTCAAGCCTTTTTATCAAAGATATGGCTCTCTCAAAGATATAGATCTCTGAAACTCTAATAAACTTATTTTAGAATTCATTACATCCATGTAGAGTATCTATTTCCCATACAATATGCTCCTTTTACTTACTATATTGCTTACTTTTACATTTATTAGAAAAAAAATGTCGATTTCACCTGCAATGTCTTTAGGTGATTCAACATTTTCACGTAAAATATTATCATCAATAGCTTCTTCATCCGGATCTGGAGGGATAATGACGAATTATGGTTCATCATTAGCTTCTGTTGAGGACGATTCTGAAATATCATCATTATCTAGCCCATGAAAATACTCTGTCTCTTCCAATGTCAAAAATCGCTTTTTTCTAGAGACAAACTTATCTGAAATGAAAAGTATACCAATCTACTGCATAAAAACTAGTCAGCACTAGTAATACACATTGGAATTAAGTAATACACATTGGACTGATGTTGCGTTTTTGCAACATTTTTTAAAATATGAATTTAGAAACATAAAAACAAAAATTATGCCTTACCTGTTGAAGCCATTTTGTTCTTTAGTCTCCAGTAAACTCGGAACAAGCATCTAATCGGAAATTTTACATGTGCTGCTATCTATGGTTATTATTTGAAATTAGTCATTTTTTTCCCTTTCAAAACACCAGAAAAAAACCAATTTTTTTCAAGTGCTAAAAGTAGGCAAATTCGGAAACAAAAAATTTATTATGATCAATTAAAGTATAGAGAATAAAATAAAAATGTTGCTTCAGACGTACAAAACTTAGAACATGCCTGTAAAAAATACAGAAATTAATGTTGCATTTTCACAACGCCAGTCTTAAATGGGTTAATCAAAACTGTAAAATGTAAATTGTTTTACATTTCTTGTTAATAATGTTTCATGTTAAATGGTTCTTTTATTTTTTTATTGTTGTTTTATAGAAAATGAAGGCTCTTTATGTCCTGAACTGAAAGATGGATTAACCCCTGAACTAAAAGCTAGATTTGGTCAAATGGGAACAGCTCTAATGTTGATTGCATTTTCAAAAAAGGAAATGGACACTGCACTTGATGTTCTCTACACACTTCATGCATATAATGTAAATTATTTTGAGTTACAGTTTACAGTGGAGAGCTCTCTCATAACTGAATCCAATTTAGAAACTGAAAATTATAATACTAAGATTTTCCCATTTACTGTTGTCTTCGTTGCCATAGATATATGTCTCCATCTCAGCAGACCAAAAGATGCATTTACAATTTTTCAAGGTGATTTTTTAAAAATTGATTATAAATGATCATAATTTCATCATGAAAGTAATTTTGTATGACTGCGTATTTTATTAACTTACTTTCCTTTATAAAAAAATGTATTTGTTTGATTTTAACTGTTTTGCAAATTATGTATGTGTATTTCCTTAGTCACTTTTTTGTTTTGTAAAATATGGTTTTAAAGTTTTGCTGCTTCTCTCAATGCATATATTTTTGACTGAAGAATAAAATTTTTCACACTACATTATGAAAAATGATACTGATTTTTACTTTTCTATGTCATTGTATATAAAGAGAGAGGCGGGATTTTCTGTAACTAAGATGTGTTATAAGAGATACAGCTTAATTTTCATTTGAATGCCTGTAGCACTGAACTGTATTATAGAGTTTTGACCAAGAGAGTTCCCGTCTATGTGGATATCTTGAAATTATTTGACTTGATAATAAACCAAATGTAAAAATGTTATCAGATTATCATAGCCTGTAGAAAAAGTGTAAGAACAAAATGTTTTTCCAATATGTTCTAAATTGCATAATTTTTTAAATTCATGTTATCTGGAATAAAGGTAACTGAAAGTAATCAGAATGGGACTTTAATTATATATGATAGCCAAAATTTTTGATTTGATATTTCTCTGGCCATGAATATCTTGAAGGATTTCCACCTATTTTCAAAAATGAAATTTTGAATCTTAATGAAATAAATTTTTGTTGGCTGGTTATGGTAATCATTGAAATTATAGAAGGAGTAGCATAATTGTAGTTTAGCAGACTATGTCATTAGATTAACATTTATTTCCTAATGAAATATGTTGTGAAATATATCTAAACTTGAGATGATAATATAGAAATTTTGAGAGTAGAAAAAGTGTGCATGCATGCACAAATTATGTGCCTTGGTGTACAGAAGTTTTGGTATTCTAAGAATATAACTTCGAATACTATGTAGAGCTTGCATGCTGTAAATTTTTATCCATTAAATGTATAAAAATTTACAGCATGCAAAATGTATAAACTTTTTAACTAGTCAGAGTCTGACTTTTAAATATAAATAAAAAAAATTTTTAGAAAATAATTGATATCTAATATGAATATAACAAACAATTTGATTTCAGATTTCTCCTGGCTTAAGCCAGATGCAAGTCTAGATGATGCAGTCAAAACATATGCTATAAATGGAAGATACCAGCGTTTATTAAAACTTGTACCTCTTTTAAACAGTGAAGATTCTTTAAATGAAGGATGGGAGGCTTTAGAAAATTTGCTGACAACAGTAAAACAAGGTAAATTTCTGCCTTAGAAACATTTTATTATAACTTAAAATTCAGATAATGAAATAACATTGCCTTCATTTTTTAAAAAGATTTCTCCAATTTAATGCATATCTATTCTTTTTCATGTTTAGATTTGGCATATGAGATTGCTAAAGAAAATATCAAAGGTGAGTTCTTTTACACTTGTAAATATGATTGCCTCTTGTCATATCAATAAAAATATATATATATATTTGTGTGTGATAATATTATTAATAACCTTTAATCGCCCTTTCTGAACTTTCTTTCTCATCTTTCCAACGCCTTGGCGAGATACTCCACTTTTGCCAATACTAACACTCTCCGACAATTCCTGGCAACCTCTCTTTGACCTAATTCTATTTCCACGCATAATGGAGACGCGAGGCTGCCTTCGAGTGATTAAGATGTGTCGCTGTTTTTCATCTATAAACTTCAGTTATTCGTTATGATTTGAAATCTTTTTGTTTCAGCCTCAATCGCAGTATCTTCAGGAGATGACCATTCGGGTCATTTCATATATAGATATATATATATATATAAATTAAATTTATACAGCTTTTCATTAAATGTCAGCATTATTGTCAATTGGTCAATTGTCATGACTTTAAATAAATAAATAAATATATATATATATATATATATATATATATATATATATATATATAATTTATTTTAAACATCTGGAACTCTTAAATATTGCAAAATAATTATGAAGTTTTACTAAAGTTCAAGCTTTTCTCAAGCTGTTTTAGTATAACTTCTAGAATTACATTGATTCTTATAAATGAATGCTTTAATAGTTCAAGATTTTGCTTGTCTTTCATTGCTATTTTTAACTGTTCTTATAATAATTTAAAAAGTTATCTTCCCTGTAGAAAAGATTCTTGTTTTTGTCTTTTTTTGTTTAATTTTAGAGGTTCCAAAAGTGATTTTAAATATATTATATTGTTATTGTTAATGTCAGAGTATCAGAATGTTTCTGATTAAATTATTTCATCCTCTATGTGGTAAGTTTTTCAACAAAAATTTTCCATAATTTACAAAACTAATATTATAACCTGTTGGTTATTCTTTTTCCTTTTTTTCTTCTTCTGGCCCATCATCATTAAAAATTCATCCTATGAATTCATTTTTTTCATAAAACATTTTTTTAAAGTCCCAATTCTCATGAGATTCAAAAATGGTGTAACCAAATTTTAGCCTCCATAATTTCTTGAAATTGGCATAAGGAATAATTGCTTTGTTTTCTGTGACAAAATAAAGTAGTAGGCAAGCAAACAAGAAAAAAATTCTTTTGTTCTGTACGTAATTACTTTTGCAATCACACAAAAAACAGAGGTTTAAAATACAATTATGCTGATTAGATAAAATATAAGAACAATTTTGGATTGGTGTTTTGAAAAGTACTTCACTGTGTGATGAATATCAGAAAACAATTTGATTAAAATATTCCTGATTTTTTCTAAAGGTATCTATTTAATTTAAGTTCATGTGTTTAGTCATCAGGGTTTTTAAGAAAAGGCCTTTAAAATTTTCTTCATGGTGGATTTGAATCCTGTTAAAACTATGAATTCTACCAATTCTACAAAACGAAAATTTTTCACTTCTAAATTTTATCAATTTTTTCTTACTTCATGATGATTAAGAAATAAAAACAAAATTAATTAATTCTTAATGTGATCTGTTTGTTGACTAATCTTCATAAACTGTTTCCTACAATGTTCTTGAAAAATTTCAATGTAAAAATGAAAATGTATTTCACTTTATCTCTTATTTTTATTATGTTTATGGTAATATTTAGTGTTATGTAAAAATATAATTCTAACGTTATCTTTCTTTTAAAATTACCCCATTTCACAAAAACAGGATGCTTTAATTTTGCTGATGTTTATTATTATATTTGATGTTTGCAATTTGTATTTGAATCTAATGGGAGTTCTCTGTATTTAGTGTATACATTTTTACACAGCTTATGTTTACATTCCTGTAATTTTTTTTAATTTTATTGTAGATTTGGCTTCAATTTACAATAAGTACCTGGTTAGTCTTCTGAATTCTGAGATAATATCTTCAGCATATATCCTGTATCAGTATAGCCTTGGGCCAAAAAAAGACATATTCACAATTTCTTCTGAAGTGTTAAGAGGCTTAGTAGTTGCTTTTTCTAAGGATGGCAGGGACACAGTTGCAAATTCCTTATTCTTGTTAGGAGTTATGAGAAAAATTTATCAAATTCAAATGGTAAATATGACTTCTTCCCTGTTTGTGTCTATTTTCTGTGAATTAGATATTTTCTGTTGAAATTATGCTTATAATTATGAATGGATAAAAGTTAAAGAATTAATACCTCACTATAGCATGAACACTATCAAAATTTGATCTTTTTCTCTGTAGTATTTATTGTTCATACTTCATTGTTTTCACTGAATCTTCTCTGATTTATAATAAAGACTAGATGTATTACCCGGCTTTGCTCGGGATTCAGTTTCTGTTATTATTTTTTTCAATGATTAGCCTCATGTTATGATGTTCTACAGTTTTTGCTAAAATTCTTTTGCGGTAGCAAATAGCATTAGTTTGTTATCGGTGCAGACGTTGTTCATTGCTTTCCTCGCCTTTCGATGTTGAAGCTCGAAGACGATCGTATGTTTGACACGTTAAAAGTTTCTTCATCACTCTCACTGCTTCGGATCACTACAATTCAAATTCTGTTACCTTCGATCTCTCAGGAATGTTTTTTCATCAGATTCTTGTGTGCATCTAACTGCATTTCAAATTCTGTTGGCTTCGCGCTCTTCTGTTTTTTTTTTTTTTCATCACATTGCTCATTTCTCAATAATCTTTGACATTTTCCCCTTACTTCTGCAGAATTAAAAGTTGCTCTCCTCTTTTTGGGCATTTTAAAGCATTAATTTACAGCTAGTCAATAACGCTTGAATGGATTTATTATTATAGAAAAATAATCAATAATGTTTGAATGAATTAAGATCATATTCAATATTAAAACACAGCAAATCTGGTAATTATTATAGAAAAAATATATACACGTATTTCATGCTCAGAATTCTTTCTGAAAACTAAATCGTCTTCTATGTTTTAATGCCACTTTCAGACTTTCTTAATTATAATATACACGTATTTCATGATTGTAATTCTTTCTCAAAACTAAATCATCTGCTATGTTTCAATGTCACTTCAGTTATATAAATTCATCACGTCAAGGCTAAACGCACGTGTTTCTAGCTAAGTCAACGTGTCCTGCAGTATATTTGAGTTTGAACAGGTAGCTTGGGATAGGTTCAATTCATGAAATGGATAGATAACACATTCATTGAAAATTAATGACTTCCCATCATTATATTTTCATTTTTAAAAAGAAACATTCCAGCGTTGCCACGTACATGAAAATAATATATCAAATTCATTCTTACATGCGCCAATATATGAATAAATCATGTTTTTAATTCATGTCTTTATTTTTATGGAAATGTTATAATTTAATTGGCAACAATGAAATGTTACAATGGCTTTGAACAAAAATATCCGGGGAAATTTGGCAATTTTTAATATTCGTTGATACTTCTAACATAATTCGGGAATGGAACGTCATAGCGGAATGAAAATAGTCTATAACCATTGCGCAAGTTCAAGCAATAAGTTGACCAAGTTTCATCGCAATCGGATGAATGGTACGGTAGCGCATAAAATACGAACAAACAAACATTCATTCATTTTTATATATAGAGATAACATACCCCATATTATAGAATTTACTTGCATTCCATATAAACTTCCATATAAAACCAGAAATTGAGTTTCTTTGGAAATATTTTCATTAAACCTGTAAATTTCACAGAGTTTTTATACAGTGATTAAAAATTTGTGATTTTTTTCCATTAACTTTTTATTAAAATGAGAATTCTTATAATTCTCATTGTTTTCTTTAAATTATGCTTTCAGTTATGTGTTTTCTGTTAGAACAATGGGATGGTAAGAAATGTTATTGATATTTCTAGTGATATAAAATATTGTTTTTTTTGGGGGGGGGGGAAATCAGAAATGAATGTTTTGTGTTTTCAAATTTCTATTTAAATATTGATAAAACTGAAATAAATCAAACCTCAAAATAATTTTATTTTGCCATCAAGTGAAAGATTAAATATAGCATTAGATATTTTAACATTAATGTGTTGTGGGAAAACATTTCCATAAATTTTTCCTTGTGTGTTTTCTTTAACTAGATTTATTTATTTATATTTAGCCTAATCTTGAAAACTTTCCATGGCAAATAACTCTTATGACTTACTGGACTAGTACTGAAATTAAGGTTGCTGTTGAGTGGTTTATTGGAGTACTATTCCCTCTATTAATGGAGAAACCAACAGAAACCAATTTTGAGCAATGGTTTTCTATTAAGATAGCTTTTAATGTAAGTACATTTTTAATATTTTATAAAAGTTTTATTTACATCTATTGGACAGAAAAAGCACTGTAATTATAGATTTAATATTGTGTAACAAATATGTAGCATAAACTGTTAATTTTTGCCTTGTTTTCATGAATTTATGCTGGTAGCACTCTATGAAGTATCACTTTAGCACAGACCTGCACAACATACGGCCTGCTGGAATTTACTATATGGCCCATGAATAAGGTGACAGATTTTAACATTGGTAAAGTGGGACACCATTGACTGGGGGGTTCTTGATTAAAAATTTGGTCTATATGGAGCAACAAAAATTTTCATAGAACACAAAAATAGTATTGTAATATATTTTTTTAAATTTTAACATAAGTACAATTTACAAATATAATAAATAAAAAAAATTTTGTATAGTATTATTTTATTCTTTGGCATATTTCTCATTTGTGTGAAATTTTTTTAGTATATTGCTGTCGTTGTTTAAAAGGTCATGAAATTTTTCACAAGAATTTGTTAAATTATATTTCACATATAAAATGGCTTTCAAAGTCTCAACACTTAATTGTGATTTTTTTTTTTATGTCCACACTTTATTTACCATAGAAAAAACACGTTCAGTCGCAGCATTAGTTCCTGGTAAGGACAGCACATATTCCACAATTTTTAGTGCATTATTGTATGGAACATGGTTTGTTTCAAAATGATGAAATATTTCTAACCATTTGTTCTCTATTGTGATTTTTGCTGATGTCCAAGATTTAACCTTTTCCTTATCAATATATTTTTTTAATAATGATACCTCATTAACAAGATCATTTTCGGAAATATTACTATGGGAAATTTTGAGTAATATGATCGGATGATTTTTGCACATCATTCCAATTAAGTTCTTGTTTTAATGTAACCCAATGAAAATGTTCAATATCATTGTAATGTACCGTCCACACTTCTAAATAATCTATGCAGTTACTATAGAACTTTTTGACGTTATTGATATCTGCACAATTTATTGCACCTTGTTCTAGCTGTCTTATATAATTACAGATAGTTAACAGAAGAAATCTATTTTCTAACTGCTCTTGACACTCAAATTTTAAATTAATAACTTCATTTGCTACTTTGATTACCGAAATTTTGTCACCTTCAATAAGTTTTATAGCATTTTGAAAAAGAGCTGCTTGATTGTGTACAAACTCTAGCCAAATTTTTGAAGATTCTTTTTCAAAAAATTCTTCTAAAATTCTAGGACATTTATCCTGTGATAAAAAGTAGGATTTCAAAGGATCATATATTTTAAAAATTCTTTCAACAGCTGGCAAAAGAGCTAACCAGCGCGTTTTACTGTATCCAAGTATTTTCTGATATTTGACTTCCGGAGTTTCACAAAATTCTTTAAGCTTTTCAACGTGCACAGTGTATATATAGAAATAAGAATATATTTTAATAGCAATATTTTCCACATCTATGGGCAACAAGTCAGCAGCTGTTTGAATGGCGTTATGTATTATGTGCACTGCACAACCAACACCAATAATGATTTGATTAAGGTTTTTGTTTAATTTATAAAAAATATTTGTACCTCTTCTCACTTTTCCTCCAAAATTTGTGTTCGTGTTGTCTGCACAATATGCAATCATGTTATGTTTTAAATTGTTTTTTCCAAAATATTAATAATGGAACTGAAAATTATTTCCGAAGTTTAGCTGGGCAAAGAAACAAAATCTAAAATTCTAATTTTTATTCCAGTTTCCGAATAAATAAAAAAAAGCATAATGGTTGGAAATAACTTTATATCCTTATGATTAGATGCGTCAGAATATATGGATATAAAATTAATTTTTCCTAGATTTTTGTTTAATTCTGAAAATGCATATGGGGAAAGCACATTACACACAATTGCCTCAGATTTTGTTCTAGCACAGGCAAATTTTTTGTTGAGTAACTTTTTGATAACTTGTTATCTACAGTCCATAGAGCTGAAGGAATAATTGTGATTTTTAGCATAAAAGACATAAGTCCTTCTGCTAATGCTAAGTTCTTTTCTTTGTCTCCATAAGTTGTTTTCCGAAAAATTTCCTGTATTTTGGAGAAAGATGCAGCAGTATTTAAATATCTTTTACGTTTCTGTGTCTCCAAGTGCTTTGAAATATCATTCTTCCCTCTGTGTGAAATAGAAAATTCACCATTACATTTCTCACATTTTACCATGTAATTGCTTTTGATTTTTTTAATAAAAGGAAATTCACTTCTTAGATCATCGTTGAATTTGCATCCTCTTTTCTTTCTCATTATGAAATCTAAAAAAAAATAATTTAAAATTATATTGTAGATTATTATATACATATTGCTTAAAAACACAGTAAGTAGGTACATAATTACATGAACATATTTTATTGTTAGTTATAAATTAAATTAATTTGATTGTTATAAAGTAACTATATTTTAAAAATTATTTTAATTTTAATCCTATATTTCTTTCTAAATAATAACAATATTAACGTGTATTATTTTTCCTCTCAATTTGCCATAACGTAAGTCGTAAGTGTCACTTTCAAGGCCGGCGCTAGACTTTTTGCTGCCACTATAAAATATAAATAATACGAGTACTGTCTGCTAAATTCAAGAAAATTTCTGTATTTATGAAATAAATAAATAAATTACTTACCAAAATTATCTGAATAACTGATTTGTAATGCTGATTTGTAACATCACTTGTTACAAATGCTGATTTGTAACATCACTTGTTTAACAAGCTTACTAGCACGCAGTACGATGTGTATCGTCTGACAGACAGTTACAAAATGTTTTCGTCGTTGCCAATGCATACGTGCTAAGTGTTCCGTAAAAAACGTATTCGTTGTTTTTTAAGCTTTGTTACGAAAATACGTTTTCAAGCAAAAATGTCCCGGATTTTTACTTCCCCAGCACCATCGCTTTTTTTCCCCTTACATCGCATTTTCAAGATTCCCTTCCTAGCGGCTTACACTATACAAAAACTTCCTGGACAGAAAGTAGCTTCTACAACATTAAAAAGAAAGAGAAAGTCAACATCATGTGCTTCACCTAAACTAATAAAAAAAAGTAAAATCAACCTCATTTGCTTCACCAATACCAGTAAAAAAATTTAAATTAATGTCAAGTCCTTCACCCAACTCTGTAAAACAGTTAAAACCAACCTCATGTGCTTCTCAAAAATCAGCCAAAAAAAAAGTAAAATCACTTGCAGAGTCACCACCAAAAACCGTATATTCCCTTCCCGTTGTCCCACCGTTCCCTAGTTCGTCGTGCATTCTTTCCAAAAATCGGGACTTTTTAAAAATTCCGCAGGATGCGGGACAAATTGTTTAAAAGCGGGGACGTCTGGTCACCTTACCCATGAAGCCTTTAGTGAAGATGCATAGTATTATTGTTTATATCATATATTGTTTATCTAAAGGATGTGGAATGTTATTTTTAGATTTATAACATTACAAAAGGGATTTATATGCAATGAATAT
This sequence comes from Dolomedes plantarius, assembly GCA_907164885.2. Taxonomy (NCBI): domain Eukaryota; kingdom Metazoa; phylum Arthropoda; class Arachnida; order Araneae; family Dolomedidae; genus Dolomedes; species Dolomedes plantarius. Next base: position 33,230,075 of record OU015491.1, read on the forward strand.
TAATATTTAATTTTTTTAAATAATCAGTAATTTATTTTTTCTTAAGATAAAATATTTTTTACTTTCTCATCTATTTTTTCTTCTGGCCTGCAGCAGCTTTCCATAAAGTAATATGGCCGTCATCACATTTTGAGTGTTGCAGGCCTGCTTAGCATATGTATTCAATTATGTATCTATAGAGTATCAAACTTTTTTTTTTTCCAATCATTGTAAATATTAAAGGGGGTTTTATTCATAAAAAGGTATAAACAGTTGAAGAAAATGTCTTGGAATTTATGACCATTTATAGGAGGTCAAATTTTTAGTCTATACCCTATGAATTTCTCTGGGTAAATTGTACTTTGTATAGCTATGAAAAGTATTTTAATTGTTTAAAAGTTTTAAAAAAATAAAATAGGTAAGTAATCTGCTCATCATTTTCTTTATTCTAGATTACTCGTGAAAGTACTTCAAAAATAAAATGTTTAAAGGAAACTGTTTCAGATTCAAAATACTATATTACAAACACCAAGGATGCCTTACGCAGCATGAATCCTAGCCTAGAGGTGACAGGAATTATTAATGAAAATGCATTATGTATAACGTCTGATTCTTTGTATAACTTTTGGAAAAGTGTAAGTAGTTGTTCATTCTTTCTACTGATTGTTATGCTATTTGAAATTTGTCATGTATAGAAACTTTAATTATCCTTTTTTAAAAATCTTTTAATAAGTAATAGAATCTCTTTCTTAGGAGCTTATGGACTCTTAGAGCACTGTGACAGCTCTAATTACAATGCTCAAACAAATTTAACTTGGTTGTTATGATGTACTATACAGCATAGTTTAAAATATTTTTATTTCAGTATGTAACGAAAATTACATAATAGCTTTGAAAACCATAGAAAGTTGGAACTACAGTGGATTCTAGTTAATTGGATCACCGGTTAATCTGACCAGCCAGTTATTAGGACGAAAATGATTGCATCCCAATGTGGTTCGATTAACCAGAATCGACTGTATAAGTTCTAAAGAATGTCTAGCATTGTTTCATAAATAATGAACATGTTATAAATTTACATTTGTAGATGTGCTGTAATTTTATTTGTTTTGTTTCAGTATAGCCTTGCATTAGCTGATATTATTTAATTTTATTTTACTTTACAGAGGTGTCCAGATTCTGCATTGAAATTTATTTGCTTGGATATGCAATTTGTTAAACATCATGATGAAAATTTTTCTTTTGGTGGTAATGAAAATTGCTCAAAAGAAAGAGAGTCGTCTATTTTTGTTAAGAAATTTTTGAAAGAAACTTGTACCCCATCAAAATCACCTGAAACAATCAGGGAATCACAAAACTCAGTAGAATCTTTGCAGTCTCTGTCACCGTGTCAGTGGCAAAAACATTCAGCATCTGATGTGTTTGAGATGATTGATGAAATAAAAGCTAGTACATCAACAATGTCTTATGTTCCTACCACTCCTGAACAAAGCCCATCTGGACAGAATTTAATACATGATTCTCCGTCCAGAGGATGTTGGTTTACTGGCAATGATATTTTACGTGGGGGTGAACAAATTAGAGAATTTCAGCATCAAGTTCAGCGTTTGTCCAATATGGTACCTCAAACCATCTCTCCAAATAGATTGACAGATAGTAGTGATAAATGTACTAACCAGACTAAAACCCAGCAGAGTGCAGTTTCAGATATAAACCAGTCACAAAATGAAAGTGAGATTCTGAATAATACCAGTGATTTCCAAAGTCATTTAGCAGATAACTCTAAATCTTTGCTGTTATATTCCTATACAAATGATTTTCATTCTTCAAGTACTAAAACTAAGGATTGTCTTTCTAACTCAAATAAATCTCCCAGAGCTAGTAGTGCGTGTCCTAATACTACTACAAGTGGCATTAAAAATAATTTGCTGCCAAACAACAATACCAAAAAAAAGGGAAAAATTATACCTCATTCAACACCTGTTACTCATCACTCACCTAAAATAGATAATAAGGTAATTAGTACTTTTATTAACACTAGTTTAGCTGCTAGTATGATTAAGAAAAAGAGGAAAAGGAAAAATGCCATTAAAAAACTCATAGCTGCGCACTCAAAGGATAGCAGGGAAAATTTGACTGTTCTTTTGAAAGCTGCTGTGGCAAATGTTCGACCTATAATGAGGGGAAAAAAGTTTACTGCTCCTGTAGAGGATTCTCTTTTGAAATCTAGGAATATTTCTCTAAATGAAATGTCTGCTAAAAAACAAAAAATAGGTGCAGTTAAAAAAGGAAAAAAACTAAAAGTTGATATTAGTAGTAATAAATTTCAAAACTTTACAGTGCGTATCACTCCATCTGAACGAACTGTCAAATCTTCATTTAACCAGAGTTTGCCTGGTGTATCAGAAACTATTCAAAGTAATGAAGGAATGAATGAAACCAGTTTGACTAACACTAAAGAAAAGCCTTGTTCAGTAATTCATCATGAAGTTCCTGTTCCAAACTCTCCATTAAATCACACTTTGCCTACAGTTTCAAAAACCATTCAAAATGATGATAGGAAGGTGGAAACCAAAGCAGGACTTAGTTCATCATTGTCCTGCAAAGTTTTGAACTCTAATGTAACTTTTGTTAAGTTACCTTTATCTAAAGGTCAAGAAAATAAACAAGAATTGAATGAACTTAATATCACATCTCGGACACCTTTAAAAGAAACTAAATCACCTATTCAGTCTGAAGACTCACTGTCAAAAACTAAATTTACTAAAACTGTTAATCTGGACAATATTTCAAATGCTGAATCTAATGACACTGCTATAAATGCATCTTTCCAAAATTCTAAAAATGATCAACATAAAACAAAGCCTGTTATAAAGAGAAATTTTAGCACATCTTTCAATAAGAACTTAAGTGTGGCCTCCAAGGATAAGATGGCAAATCATGCCACTGTTGCTTCTGGCTCAGGGACTAGAGTCATATTATTTGAACGGAGTGAAAAAATAACTGACAGTAGTCAAAACTTTAAAGTGAACAGAGTGTTCAAAGAAAACTCAGAAATTTCCACACCAGTTTCTGGTAAGAATATTTTAATTGTATTAGATAATTTTAGTGTTTGTATATATATATATATATATATATATATACAGTAACCACCACTTATAGTGATCACTGGTTATAAGAATCAATATCGCAAAAACAAAAACAAATGTATTATTTCCATGTTAAAATTTTCACTTTAAAGAATCAATCCACCGGTTTTAAGAATCAGCTTACACTCTTCGCTTTCCTTTCATTTTTCAAAAAAAGCTACTTAAACCCTCAAAAGGCGCGAAGTTCTTTCTTTTTTTTTAAAAGAAAGATTGATAAGATGGGATGGAATATAGTCGTAAAATTCACCCCTTTCTTTATTAGACATAACATAATAGTTTCCCCTTAAACATTTTACCACAACACTGTCCTATTAGCTTGACCCGGGGGCATCTTTACCCGTCCGAGTCCGATTTCACTTTTCTCCACTGACAAACAAAAATTGGGACTCTTTTTTCCCACCTCGCACATCCTGGTTGCGGCTTCCTGGACCCTGAAACACATAAATCTTCGGCAAAGTGTCCACTATCGTTCAGGCAAACGTGACATTATTAGATTCAGCACGTTATCAAACCAAGAAACATAAGCTAGAAGGTGAATCTTCGTCTGAGACTATAAGTATTGAAAGAGGTATAAACAGCGTCCTGAAAACTTCATTACGTCAAACAACCTGAGAAAACTTTTTCTTGCTCCCTTCCTGTAGTTGAAATGTTAAACTGTTAAGTTGTAACTTGTAACAAATATTGTATTTTTTTTTTCTCTTACTATAACCATGTGTATCTACTTATAGGTCTAAAAATTAAGTTGTATTTTTAAAACTATAAAAAGTAATTTTAATAAAGATAATGTAAATTAAAGAGTATTTTATGGTGAATTATCTAATATATGTATTTATAGGTGTGTGTGTGTGTGCTGTCCAAAAACCTAAATTTTGGCTATAAGAATCAAAACCAGTAATAACAAACGTGATTCTAATAAGTGGAAATCACTGTATATATATATGTGTGTGTGTGTGTGTGTTTGTTTATTTTATTTGTAGAAATAATATTTGTTATACTTTTAATTGCTATTCATTAAAAGTGAGTTAGGGGGAAACTGACTATAAATTTGAGAATTCTTGATTTAGCTGTACTTTAAACTTTGATATTTCTGGTAGAACTGGAAACATATTTCTATATGTTTAACATAGTTTAAAAGCATAGATCACTAGGCCACATGCTTTAATTAATGAGAAAACTCTTTTTACTAAATTTCTGTCACATTTGATGTTTTTAGAAATAGAAACTTCCAATGGGTTAACTCTTATATAAAAAAATATATAAGGACACATTAACACAGGATTATATTTTTTACTACTTATCTTCAGCATGAATACTACCTAACTACAATATTTTGGATTATCACTGTTGGGGGTTAAAGGCTGTAGTTGTCAGATAAATTGAGTAAACTTGAGAAAACATTCAAAAGCTGTTAGAACTATGGCATCTCATGGTATTTTTATTGTTGAATGTATCGGTGAAATATTACAAAATTCTAAAACCTACCGAAGTTTCCTTTCAAAATGTTTTCAAGGATCAGTTGTAAACTAATTGCCATTAATGTTATGGGACTTAGAAGCTAAATTATTGGTATGAATAGTACTGGATGGCTTGGAATTATTGTGTCCTTTGTTGTGAAATCAGAGGAGAAAATTGTATAAATTCAAAAATTAAAAATTAGACTTAAAACTTCAGAAAATAAGAATCATTTACATAAACTAAAAATTGCTCTGAATATCTTAAATAACCATAAATTTTATTCTCATTAATACTCTCGGACAGAATCATGATAGAATGCCTGGTCATAGAAGCCCAAATGTTGTATTTTTAATATGTTAGACAATAGTCATTTATCATTAAAAAATGAAATTCAAACGTTGTTAATAAAATCAATTTCTAGCTTTAATAGTTAAAATTTTTTCTCTGAATTCTTATATGTATAAGTTGCATTGTGAAAAATAACCTATATTTTTATATTTCAGGCACTTCTAGTCATAGTGATGAAACATTCAGTAAAATCATAAAAAGTAATGAAGGAATGAATGAAACCAGTTTGGCTAACACTGAAGAAAAGCCTTGTTCAGTATTTCATCATGAAGTACCTGTTTCAAACTCTCCATTAAATCACAGTTTGCCTACAGTTTCAAAAACCATTCAAAATGATGATAGGAAGGTGGAAACCAAAGCAGGACCTAGTTCATCATTGTCCTGCAAAGTTTTGAACTCTAATGTAACTTTTGTTAAGTTACCTTTATCTAAAGGTCAAGAAAATAAACAAGAATTGAATGAACTTAATATCACATCTCGGACACCTTTAAAAGAAACTAAATCACCTATTCATTCTGTAGACTCGCTGTCAAAGATTAAATTTACTAAAACTGTTAATCTGAACAATATTCCAAATGCTGAATCTATTGACACAGCTATAAATGCACCTTTCCAGAATCTTAAAAATGATCAACATAAAACAATGCCTGTTAAAAAGAGAAATTTTAGCACTTCTTTTAGTAAGAACTTAATAAGTGTGGCCTCCAAGGATAAGATGGCAAATCATGCCACTGTTGCTTCTGGCTCAAGGACTAGAGTCATATTATTTGAACAGAGTGAAAAAATAACTAACAGTAATCAAAACTTTCAAGTGAACAGAGTGTTCAAAGAAAACTCAGATATTTCCACACCAGTTTCTGGTAAGGATATTTTAATTGTATAGATAATTTTAGTGTGTGTGTGTGTGTATGTATGTATTTATATATATATATATACACACAGAAGATTGTTCACACTTTATGAAAACAATTTTGATAGTTAAGTTTTAAGTATAAATGCCGTATTTTTTGCTACGATTTGCTTCTATCTGATAGTCATGGTTCTTGACAATAGCTTTAGCTCGAATTTTCCATGAAAGTAAACTTTTTTCTAGTACTGTCATGTCAATTTTACCCCATTCCTCTTGGATTGTTTTCCAAAGTCCATTCAGTGTTCTTGGATGCCATTTTCTTAAGGCTCTTTTTAATAAACCGAAAGTGCAAAAGTTCATTGGAGAAACATCAGGTGATTTTAGAGGTATTTCATTAATAAGGATGCACTTTATTCCTGTTTCTGCTTCATTCTCTGCTAAATATGCGGCTGTTGATTTAGATGTGTGACTAGAGGCTTTGTCCATATGAAGCTCAACTTTATCAATGTCCTTTCCATATAAGGCTGGAATTTCTTCTTCAAAAATTGGTTCTAAAATATTCTGCTGATAGAGTAAATTAATTTTGGCTTTACTTGAGACATTTTTAATTTGCCATTGTAAGAAAAGCCTGCAACTATTATGAATCCCTTTGGGAACTTTTCTGTACACTGGCGAAGCCATTTCATACGGTCATTCCCATCAGTTGAGCAATTTAAAATTAATCTTTTTTATTATAGTTACTTAAATACACCCATGCCTCATCGAGTGTTACCACAAATTTCCAGTTTTCAGCAGCTAGGTGTTTTTCATATAATTGTCTACAATTTGTTTTTCTTTCAGCAATATGCTTTGACAAAAGCAGATGAACTTTAGGTTCAAACATCTTTTTTAACTTCAAATCTTTATGAATGATTTTACTTACAGTGCCAGAACACATTCCTAGTTTCAATGCAATGGATCTTTGAGTCGGCAGATTTTCTTTTAGGATCAGAGACTTCACTTTCTTGATATGTACCTGCATTCGAGCAGTCTTACGATGAGATTTTGCGGTCATCTTTTCATTTTTACTTTCAATTAAGACTTTTTTCCTTTCAAATTTAATATATTATAAATACCTTTTTTTGAAATGCCATAATCACAATTTTTACACCACTTTATAATTTGTTGATACGAATATTTCTCCTCTGAAAGTGCAGTTACTTAACCTTCAAGCCATCTATGAATTTTAGGAGTCATTTTCAAAATAAATCTTTTATTTTACATTCCAATCAAAACAAAACAGTAGCAGACGATTATTCTGAAGTTGCCAAATTTTTATCTCAAAATGCAAACGTCAAAAATTACAAAATCATTTCCATAAAGTGCGAACAACCTTCTGTATATATGTGTATTTTATTTGTAGAATTAATATTTGTTATACTTTTAAATTCATTTCATTAAAAGTGAGTTACGGTGAAACTGACTATAAATTTGAGGATTGTTAATATAGTTTCTCTTTAACATTTTATTGATATTTCTGTTAGAACTAAGAACACATTTCTATATTTTTAACATATTTTAGAAGTACAGATCACTAGGCCTTATGCTTTAATAAATAAGAAAACTCTTTTTACTAAATTTCTGTCACATTTGATACTTTTAGAAGACATTCCAATGGGTTAACTCTTATTAAAAAAAATATAACCAAAGGACACATTAACACAGGATCATATTTTTTCCTGCTTATCTTCAGCATGATTTTGACTTAACTTTTACTGAAGTTAATGCTGTAAAATCTTGAGTATATTAAATACTTTTTTTTCACATTTTAGTCCGCAAAAATGAGGGTGCATATTAAACTTGTGTACGAAAAAAAGCTTAGTTTTAAACATTGAATAAACTATAAACAACCGATGGGCTGTATTCTTGTCAAAGTGATTAAGACTGATAATTTCACAGTAGTGTTTATTTTGAATTAAAAATTTAAGTTTTTTTTCTACTGAATTTGACATTTTTGTTTATTTTTATTACAAATTTTATAATACTATTTGCAAAATAATGATTTCAAATTCTATATTTATGCACTGCTTAAATAGAAGTGAAGTTAAAATAACCCTGCATTGTACATGTAAATTATATTCCTTCATGTATTTTGCAGTTAATGTAAAAATTAGCTGACCTTGACCAAGAAAAATTTTCTGACCATTTTCATTATATGTGTGGACCTAATATGATTACTCACACATATCATAAATTTGTATTAAGCATGTTGTTAAGACATGTAAGATTTTCTAAGTTAAGATTACTGTTTTGTCCGACGTGTCTTTTAACAAAATAGATTTTGCTTTAGGGTAAAATTGTGAGTTAACATTGGGAAAGAAAAAAAAATCCCTATTTCGATAAGAAATATCAGATTTTGTTGCCCCTCACCCTCTATGACACACATATGCAATTCCTACATTAAAAGAGCTGAGAATTACCAAATGGCTAGGGCACTGACATTCAATACCAGTTGGCATGGATGTTTGTAGCTGTTTGTAATCGGCTTTAATCAGTAGGTCCCAGTCTGCTCTTATATAGCAAAAAATGGCCGACCAACCAACCTACATTAAAAGTTTTTAATTCATTTGTTTATGAGTTCTTAGATTGTAATCGCATCAGTTTGAATCAGTCTGATTTCATCAAACAACCCCCCAAAAAAAATTTTTTTAATTAAAAATTCTGTGGTGTTGAATACTGTTCCCCCTTTTGTCTTCTTAAAAATTATAGCCTCTATAAATAGCTGAAAATCACTTTACCCATGGTATATGAATGTAAAAATCATTGCCCACTATAACTTTTAATTTTTTAAATGACAGGTATTTAACCCTCTTTTCTTTTGGGGGTGGGGGCTTTAAAAAAATAAACTAGCTGAAAAAATTTTCAAAATTTTAACGAAACTGTTGATTTTTACAGTTATTATTAATGAACAGATTAAAGGTAATCCTCAGCAGTTTTTGCTTTAAATTTCCCTGGAGACTCAAATTTTTAAAAATTAGTTTAACCAAAATATATCTAAATGCAAAAACTTTGTAAAAGAGTTAGTTAATATTGGTGAGTTTATATACAATGCTTTTGAAGTCTTTATATACAATGTACCACAGGGGTGTCAAACTCAAAGGCTACCTTGGGCCAAACAAACAAGGTTTAACTATAGGTGGGCCGCAAAAAAAATCAATATTAATAGAAACGTAAGTTTACTTACCTAATTACAGTATATTCAACATTAAATATATGCATTTTGTTTAATAATAGCAAAAAAGAGTATCATTAAAAAACATTTAGCGAATTCTTCTTATCTTATTATAATTCTGCATCGGTTATTTTATTATATATTATTGTTTGCCAATATATTAGCCAGGCCGCAAAAATGTTCGTCGCGGGCCACGAGTTTGACACCCCTGATGTACCATATACTTTATATACATTGCTTTATATACAATGTACCATATACTTTATATTGTATTAAATCATATTAATATGGACAAGGATAGTTACATATATATTTTAATATTTTATATTTCAGGCAGTTCTAGTTTTAGTGATAAAGATTTTGATAACATTATGCAGTTTTTGAAAAGGAAAGTTTCATTGAATAATAAGAATCTATCACCTGAAGAACAAGACAGAAGAGCACTTTCCTTAGCTCAAGCATTTATAAGTAATACAGGAATAACTAAGCTAGAGAAAAAAAATATGAAACTGCTTACAGAATTTGCAGATCTTCATGCATGATTTGTTGCTAGGAGATTGCAATTAAACTTGTATGTGTATAAGAATATATTTTTTCTTGGAAAATTTACAAACTGTACAGTTGTTTCATGTGTCATATATATATAAACATAAACTGTAAAAATGTAAAATACTAGCATCACATGTTTGTTTTTCTCAAGATACTTTATACAGAAAATAAACCATTATCCTTCTCTGCCATAAAATGTGTTCCAAATGTCATTTCACTCACTCTATAGATTTTACAGAAAAATCTTTTATTGTGTTTATATGTTTTTAGTAAAATGAAGTTGTGTGAACATAAGATATCATAAAATGTGACTGAAGGCTTAAGTATATGAGGTATAATTTTCTTTGAAACTTATGGTTGGTGCAATTAAGAAGGTTGTTGTTTGTATCAAATGTTTGGTAACACACAATACAACATCATAACATTAGAACATTTTTTATTAAACTTAAGCGCCGTTACCAATCCAGTTAGTAGATACAGGTAAATCAGCTCAGAACCGTTCGCTCTTTGAAATGAACGACTCGTCCGGATCTCGGATCTGGCAGCTCCCACATCGTTCACCACAGGCCGGAAAAGCCGAGGTAGATCTTCGCCGGCTGTAAATAGATCTTTATGACCCGGCTCATTCAGATTCGAATCTTTTTGAAGATACAGGTCTTTCAAAAAGATTCGACTCTTTTTAAAGATCTAGATTTTTCAAAATGAATCGACTCTTTTGAAGAGCCGTGTTTTCAAACTGACCCTAATCTCTGAAAGACCGACTTCGGATCTGCTATAGATCTCGTTCGCGAACGACCAAGATCCGGGTCTTTGTAGGCGCGGCTTGTTGGGGTAGCGGATGATTGATCTGCTAACTATGCTGCCTATTGCCATGAATTTCGTTTTCAGTGTTGCGGTTGAAATAACAAATGATGTGGAGTGCAAAATACAAATTCATATATATATATAGATGTATGTGTGTATGTTTTAGCATCACTCTGGAACGCCTGGAGTAATTTCAACCAAACTTGGTAGACATATGACTTACATGACTCACAATATGGGAAAAAATACTGGGGGGGGGGGGGGGGGGGGTCATGTAAAACTAATCGAAAACGACTGATATTAGAGTCGAATCCATAGTTTTCGGGATCGCTGAAATGAATAGTGACACCCCCGATGCCATTTAAGGGCAAGTTCAGCCCATCCCCATCAGCACTGGGGGAGGGGGGGGGGGAATAAAATGACCGAGAGTAGTTTGGAATTCATAGTTTTCGGGGTTGCTGAGATGAATAGTGACACTCTCGATGCTATTTAAGTACAAGTTCAGCCCCCATCAGCAATGGGGGGAGAAGGTGTGAAAAATAAAATTTCCGAGAGTAGTGTCGAATTCATAGTTTTCGGGGTCGCTGAGATGAATAGCGACACTCTCGATGCTATTTAAGTACCAGTTCAGCGACCATCACCATTGGGGGGAGGGGGGGGGAGAATAAAATGACTTCTATTTTGCACTAAAGATAGAATTTATTCCTTTTTCTGTCTAATAAAAAATCTGGATAAATAAATACCCGGTACACAGCTAGTTACAAATAAAATTAAAATGAAAAGTTACTGCCGGCGAATCAAACAAAGAAATATTCTCTTAAAGTAAAAGTAATCGAAAACGACTGATATTAGCGTCGAATCCATAGTTTTCGGGATCGCTGAAATGAATAGTGACACCCCGATGCCATTTAAGGGCAAGTTCAGCCCATCCCCATCAGCACTGGGGGAGGGGGGGGGGGGAATAAAATGACCGAGAGTAGTTTGGAATTCATAGTTTTCGGGGTTGCTGAGATGAATAGTGACACTCTCGATGCTATTTAAGTACAAGTTCAGCCCCCATCAGCATTGGGGGGAGAAGGTGTGAAAAATAAAATGACCGAGAGTAGTGTCGAATTCATAGTTTTCGGGGTCGCTGAGATGAATAGTGACACTCTCGATGCTATTTAAGTACAAGTTCAGCGACCATCACCATTGGGGGGAGGGGGGGGGGGAGAATAAAATGACTTCTATTTTGCACTAAAGATAGAATTCATTCCTTTTTCTGTCTAATAAAAAATCTGGATAAATAAATACCCGGTAAACAGCTAGTTACAAATAAAATTAAAATGAAAAGTTACTGCCGGCGAATCAAACATAAAGAAATATTCTCTTAAAGTATAAAAGATTAAGTTGAAGAAAATGTTAGTAGTTCATATATTAAACGACTAAGGTCGTCTAAGGTAGTGAACGAGTAAACTTAAAGATGTCCTCTTAGAAACTGCTTAAGAATGATTTTTTTTTTCTTTTCACAAACTTATAGTCAGATACACGCCTAGATGTTAAACAATTTTACGTTTGAAATTGCATGACAAAAATTACCCTTCGGGATAAATATATACCGGGTGGTTATAATTAAACTTCCCCAATAAACGGCATCCTACAGCGCAAACGGGTGAACGGAATGCAACGAAATTTCGTATATGGGCAATACACGAAATGCGCTCACGGAATTTCGAAAAAAAAAAAAATTTAGTTCCAAAATGTCCACTAGAGGGCGCCTTTTCGGGAAAAACATGAAATTTAACACAATAAACGACCAAAACGGAATACAGAAACAATATTAACAATCCAGAACAAGAATTATGAGTAATAAAATGTAAAACTGGGAAAAGCTGTCAGTTGTAGGAGAAAAATGTCGAGATTTGCATGTTTGGGAAGAAGAGTAAGCTTTATGCAAAACACGTTAGGGTATAAAACGTTTGCAGACGTTGTCATGTTTGAGTCGATGTAGTTTTGCGGCTGTCCATATGTGCTGGCGGGGCCCCGTCCCCGGCTAGCCGCGATGTCCGTCTGAAAATTATGTGCGACATAGTTGTATAGCCAGTCTTTTAAACTCCATTCTTAATTTTAAAAAAACTGTGTAGCTGTGCGGAGTACTATGTTTTGTTCTGCCTGGAGTCGAAGTGGCCACTCAGCCACTTCGACTACAATAGATTACCTGGGACTCTGCGATTTCTCGTCCCTGGTGTTTCAACGTCCAAGTTTATTTTCCCGGTTTACCTCATTATTACACACACACACACACACACACACATATATATATATATATATATATATATATATATATATATATATATATATATATATATAAACAGCGAACAACAAGACTGAAAAAGTACAAAATTATCTGAAAAGAAACAAATGTTTGAAACATATAGAGCTTCTTATCGTCTTAGCTCTAAAGATGAAAAATGAGTCAGTTCGGCTTTAATCTTCATTTTCCTCAATTCGTCTTTAATCGTCATTTTCATCAATTCGTCTTTAATCTTCAATTTCAAAATGCACAGTATTCTCGTCTTAAATTACTCAAATCTTTTCGTCCTTAAAATGTAGTCTTTTCGTCTTAAAAAATGCACAGTCTATTATTTTCTTTTTCCGAAGATACGATACTTTTTTTTCATTAATATTTTTGCATGATATACCATGATTTTAGAAATTCAGCGCATGTCGTCGTGTAGTTAGGTCCTTCATGATTTACTTCTTTGACCACGTCATAGGTGTTGCCTCCTTTAACCTTAATGATTTTGTAGGATCCTAAATATTTCGATTTTTGTTTCAAGTGCGGTCCGAACTGAGTTCTTTTGATAGCGACCAAATAGTTATGTCTATAAGATTGTGGTTCTTTTCTTCGTAAATTATACGTCTTCCGGTTTTCTTCTTGGATTTTAAAAATATGATGCTTTGCATGCTTTCTCAGTTCATTTCTTTGAGCTTCAAAATTAGCTTGAAATTCGATCTCGATCATTTCTTTGAGCTTATCCAGACCTCCTACATTCATCTTCGTACCCAAAAGTAACTCAAAAGGTATGGTGTCTATGCTCCGTTGATATGTGGAATTAATCGTCTGCTGCAGTTCGTTTGTAAATTTATACCACTGAGCTGGATTTTCTAAAGATAACTTTGATAGAACTGATATGACAGTCTGGTTGATCCGCTCAATCTGTCCGTTGGCTCTCGGCAGGCCAGTAATTATTAAATGATGTTTTATTTTCTCTTTAGAACAATAGTCGGCAAACTCACCAGAGGTAAAAGCTGTACCCCTATCGGAAATTATTTGGAAAGGACTTCCAAAGACGGCTTTTAGGGTTTCCAATTTTAATATAACTTCGGTAGATGTTGTAGTTTTTGTAGGAAAAATCCAAACAAACTTTGTAAAAGCGTCAATAATTCGGCTGATTTTAATTTTGGTAAGATGTTATCGGCTGAGATACAACATACGTTTACAGGGGATCTACTTAATGCGTCAACATGAGCCATTTTGTACCGTAACGATGCTCAATGACATAATTAAATTCTTGAAACAACAAAGCCAAACGAGCAACACGAGTTGACAAATCACTTTTTTGCATAGTCTTTTCGAGCGCGGAGCAGTCAGTGATAATTTTGAATGGAATTCCTAATAGGTACACACGAAATGTTTTTAATGCTTCAACAGTGGCAAGAGCTTCAAGTTCGTAACTACAATACTTCTTTTCGGCATCTGCCGTTTTTCTACTCATGAAATAGGTAGGATGAAAGTTTTTAACGTTTGGGGGTCTTTGTAGCAAAATAGCTCCATATCTATCTAAGCTAGCGTCCGTGTGTAATTCAGTTTCGTAAGTAGGATTGTAGATACTTAAAACAGGCTTATCAGCTAAAAGCAATTTTAATTGATGGAAACTTCCTCTTCGCCAAATTTAAACTTTCGGTCTTTCTTTAAGAGATCACTCAGCGGTCGAGCAATAATGGAGTATTTTGGAATGAATTTCCTAAAATATCCGGTCAGTCCTAAGAAACTATGAACTTGCTTCAAATTAGATGGTTCTGGAAAATTAAGCACAGCTCTGGTTTTCAAAGTAGATGGAGAAATTTTACCTTCCTCAATGACATGACACAAAAATTTAATTCGCTTCTTCTAAAAAATGGGATTTCTTAAAATTTATCTGTAGTCCATAATCACTCGCAAGATTTAAGACTTGTTCTAGCCGTTCGATTCCTTTTTCGAATGAGGAAGACAAAATGATTACATAGTCCATATAAGGCAAAGCTTTACCCTCATTAATCAGTGGTCGAAAAATGGTGTTAATGAATCCCTGTAACACGGCTGGAGAATTGCATAGCCCAAAAGGAACCTTGAGAAATTGATATTGGCCTTCATGTGGAACGAATGAAGTGTATTTTGTACAGCTCTTGTTTACATCAACGTGAAAGAAGCTGTTTCTGAGATCGATAGTACTAAAGATACGCGATTCCTGCAATCTATCTAATATATCTTCAATCAATGGGAGGGGAAATCTGTCCTTTACTATTACTTTATTTAATCTCCTGTAATCTGCGCACAAACGATGTGTTCCATCTTTTTTCTTTACGATTACCACTGGGCTACTATATTCTGAAGAACTGGGTTCTACTATCCCTTGTTCTAACCATTCAGTTACTTCAGCTTCGACAATCTTTTTCTCTGAAAATGGTAATCTACGGGGCTGATGGAATATAGGTTCATTACTTTATACCAAAATATCTAATTCGACATTTGATGTCTTAGTTTTAGGCGGTCCATAATTCGAAATTAATTGTTGCACCTTATCCTTGAAAATATTTATAACGTCAGGTTCAATGTTCAGTTCAACTTCATTAAAAGTTAAATCAACTGGTAGAACGGATAACGTGTTAATTTCTTTTACACACTGAGATTTATTTTTAATCGTAATTCCGTTTTCATTTATTAGTGTCCCACGTTGCATTAATACATTAAGTCCTACGATGACGTCATAAGACATAACATTGTTTTCAACAACACAAATATCTGCATTACACTTAAAATCATCAACATTAATATTTCCTTTAAAATAACCTAATGGTTTCACTACACATTTACCAAAACCAATTAAAGAGGAATTCGATGGAATTAATTCTTTAACATTTAATTTATCAAAGACAGATTTGCGAAGTAACGTTACTTGACTTCCAGTATCTATTAGTGAACTTACACTTAAATCGTCAATCATTACTCTATTGTTCAGTTTGGGTTCTACCTGAACATTCAGTGTGGCTACGTCTGGTTTCGAATTTGTTCTAGGACATGATGAAACAATGTGCCCGAAACCTTGGCACTGAAAACATTTGATACATTTCTCTTTATGGATACAAAATTTCGAAATGTGATTCTTTTCACCACAATTAAAACAAATCTTATTTTTACGATTATCAAAATCATTGTATTTCATTTTTTCAAAACCACCATTATACTCCACTTTATTTACACTTTCATTTTTAGAATTAAATCTATCACTATGCTTATATTTCGATTTCGTTTTATCAAAAACATTAAATCTATCATTAAAATCATGTTTTGTTCTAATTCTATGGAAAGAACCTTTACTCTTTGCCGAATCACTCTTTATTACTTCATAAAATTTGAGTTTTTCTTTGAATTTTAATAAATTCTTACATCCGTACAAAATAGTTTTGTTTTCCTGTCTATCATTTATTCCTAACATAGTGCATTAAAACAGAGTCCTCAATTTTACCGCAATTGCACAACTCTTTCATCTTTAAAAAATATTCCTGAACGGATTCAGAATCCCTCATTTTTCTTTTACTCAAAAGATCATGTAAATTAGCTGAATTTATTTCAAAAGAAAATTCATCAATCAAGGCTTGTCTCAAATTTTGCCATGAATTCATTTCGGATTCTGTTCGAACAAATAACAAAGCATTTTCACCTAATGATCTTTTAGCCATGAGGTATATTGTTACATTTTGCTTTGGGCAGGGGTCGGCAACGCGGTGCTCGCGGGCACTTAAAGTGCCCGCCGTTTAAATATCTAAATTTTAGATATTTGAATAACAAATGCTCGTAGTTGTTGCTCGTTCCCATTGTTGAGAAAATGTGCTCTGAAATTGAACTCTCTTTGCGCGTCGACATATGCTTGTGAATCTTTGTTTTCCAATATGAAATACTTAAAATCAAAGTACCGATCAAGCCTCACTGACACCCATTTGGATAAATGCCCGAGAACTGGGAATTCAACTTATGTCACCATTACAACGAGTTGGCCGCAGATTTGCATTGTGAAATATCGCATTAATTATCAATTTATAGATTGTTTTGTTTAAATTAAACTTCGAATTTATGTATTAAAAATTTATGTCGCATTAATATTTTCAAGTTTAAATATCCCCCCCCCCCTCTTCATCCAGCGGTGTCCGCCGAACTCCCGCATTTTTTAAATATGCCCTCCTAATAAAAAAGGTTGCCGACCCCTGCTCTAGGGTGAACGAATCCATGAATTTGTTCCAATATTTGTCTTCGAAACTGCTGAGGAATGAATGGTCATATAAAAGTTGTAGAAGTATCACACCATAGTTGTTTATGTGATGGAAGCTCATATTTTTGAAATTGCAATGAAGTATCGGATTTTTGTAGTTTTTTCAGATTTTCATCGTCAATTTGGCATTCAAATGCAAAATGTGATAATATACCTCAGGACATAAAAACTTTACCTGGTAGACCTAACTTACCACAAAACATTCTAAAACTAAACAAGTTCTTAAACTCGATTTGGTAAATCTGTAAGATTACCTGCGAGATTTCAAGATTAATATGTGACCTACTTAATATTTTATTGTATTGTGATGATGCTTTGTACATGTTTTCAAAATATATAACTTAATATAGTACATAATCTTGATACTATACAGTTACTAAATATTTTCTCTATTGTGTAACGTAACTTTGTTACTGGAGGGGGAATAATGCAGTGGCTTGGCTGGTAGCACACTAAATAACTATTTTTTGTTATCTATATTTGTGTTAATTAATTTTATTTAATATAACGCGCATCAATTTTGATTATCGTTTGCTTGCTGAATGGCAACGATTTTTTTACAAAAAAACAGCTGATTGTATTCTTTTGCTGTTCTATAAATTATGTTATTCTTAACTAGCAGGCAGTAGTGTAATTGTATTGATAGTAGATGTTGAAAAGGTGTTTCTTAAAATTGAAATAAATAAGGATTGTTAAGCAGAATATGTGCGAATTGTCTGTAGGATCATAGTACACAACAATGCAAGGCATTTCTTATATAGCCTAATTTTTAACGAATTTTGTTTTTATTTGGGATGTAAGTGGTCGGTTCTAGAAATGGGGGAGTATAAGACCTTAAAGTTATCGAAAAAAAAATTTCAAGCCATTTTTAAAAAGTTACCACACGGCTTCATTTTACACAGGCGAATTTTGTTGCGTGCTCCTGGAGTTGACGGCGTGGGTTTTACGGTTCCGTTTTTCCGATTAAAGCTTTTCTTATTCACTGTCGTCTTGAAGAAGTTGAATGCCATCTAAATCACTAACACCTTCTACATTTTCCCTACAGTCGCTGTTTTCACTGGTTTCGCCGCCTGAATCTTCTTCGCCAAAAATTATTATTAATTTGTCTACCACATTTTCGATGATACCGTCGTTTTTCGAATATTTTTCATCTATGTGCTAAATGTGACTACAGTAACTTTTCCACTTGCCAGCATCAATTCTGTCTAATCCCTCTTCAGTTAGTTCTCGCAGCTTCTTTAAACTGAAATTTTCACTAACGTTCCAGTCCCGTATAAACTTCTTTAAATACCCCCAAGCGAGTTCAATGGGATTTAAATCGCAGTGAGACATAAATTTTTAATGATTACTTTACGTCCACAATGTTCAAGCAACTGATCAACTCTGTATATTGGTGTTGGTGATGAGTTTTCTGTGATCAATTTAAAAAGTTCTGGTTTTCTCATACGTTCTTCATATTTCACATTTCTCTGTTAACCATTTTATCATGTCCTCTTTTGTCGAGTACTTCGAAGGGACGCAGTTTACTTTTTCAATGTGGTATGACGTATTATCCAAGCATAGTACGCAGTTTGGAGCTAAATTGGGGATATTGGGGAACAGAACTAAACGGGGGAGAAGAACTAAACGACACCTTTAAAGGTGTCCAGTACGGCAGCAAGGTATGAAAATCGTCCTTTATAATGAGAAATTTTCACCAACTTCTTTCCTCCAATCAAAGAATGATGGTGTCTTATGGGAGTGCTCCTCAACCTTTCTATCCCCGCAGACCGGTCAACGTTTGATAATTTTACCACGGCCCGCTGAGGGAGGACGTTGATTTTTTATAGTTTTGATTTAATAATTGATGTTATTATAATTTTGATGTATAAATGACGTTACGTTTTTTATTGTTCAATAAAAAACTCGTTTTATTTATTTATTTGTTTCGTTTTTTTTTCTTTCTTTCAGGAAAGCACATTTATTTTTCATTTTATGATTGCAATTTTAATTCATAATCTTGAAATGTTTAATAAACAATAAACTAATTTAAAATAGTAACAAGATTTCTCCTGTTACAAAGGTATAAATTAGCACAAACCCGACAAAGTCGCACAAACCCGAGAGAAATACACCACAGTAAATAAAATAGAAATAATTTAATGTCCCTTGGGCCGCCCGGTACCATTTGATCCACCGATTGGTACCGGTCTGCGGCCCGGGGGTTGGGGACCCCTGTCTTATGGGATCACGTATAAGATGTGCTAACTACTTTCCCACGGTCCGTGGGATATATGATGCAGGTACTTTGTTTACCGTAGTCTCCTGACATATGGAGTTGTTTGTTGTTAACAAACTACAGATGTTAAAAAGGAGCTATCCTTATTCATTTATAATGACAAGACTTAGTATTTAAAAGTGTTAATGATGTTCATATTTTACTCCTGGGAAAAATTTTAGGACAATTGCTAAAGGAAAAATAAATTTCCCGAAATGAAATAATTTTTTGGACGAGCATAGTCAGTTCTCTCTAATACCCAACGACCCATATTTTGCTAATTTATTTTATCGAAAATTACGAGGACTGAAAAGCTGAAATTCGGCATGCATGCTCTACATTTAATGTAGATTTGCAGAACTTAATAGGATGTTTCTGACTTCCGCCTTTAAAAAGATATTTTTATGGCCTCTTTTCGCGAGACAGTTACGCGAATGTAGAATATAACGTTTTTCAATGTCAAAACCAAATCATTATGAATCATTACAAAACGGCCTTAACTCAAGAACGAATAGCAAAATCGAAAATAATTTATGTTAAATAATGTAGCGTCACGTAGAACCTCGTGAGACAATTCCCTAGCAGCAGAGAAATTCAAGAATACATCTGTGGGAATTAAAAAACTATCAGTGCTGTTCCCGACGAATTAACATTCTTGGTCTGGGGCGTTAAGCCCGCACGGATCGTCTTCTCGAAAAGCTTGGAGGAATCTGTGTTAAAAATCATCAGCCGCTCTTCTACTCATAAAGATGTGCTTTCGTGGCCATAATTCAGAGGTTTTGACGTTATAGAACGATAAGTTTCACGTAACGACTCACCAAGATCGAGGCCTGTCATCATTGAGCTAATCTCACGGTCCCTCTCTCGAAAACAAGCACTTCTGAGAAAAACCCCATGCTGCCGCCAAAGAATTTTCAGCAAGATATATAATAGTCCAGCAACCTAGTACATCTTAAGTTGCATCAAGTGGTGGTAGTAGGTTTCCTTTCTTTTTCTTGTATGGGATGTGACTGAGATGCAAAATCCAAGTTTTCGACCTCGGCAGCCCCCTCCCCCGCGGATCACTTTGGAATATCCCCAAAACTGCTAAATTTTCACACTTTTTTCGGTTTTCCCCATTTTGACGATGAAGGAGCACGTTTTCGACAGAAACCCCCCTCTATACATTTTTAAACTAGATAAAATTTTCAACAATTTGAAACCAGAATGGGCTCGGTGGACCTAATAGTTTCCGAGATACAGCTTTTCAAAGTTTGGCAAATTTTCCAAATTTAAAAATTTTAAGCTAATTTTCATGTTTCATCATAAGCAATTGTCTTTATACCTTCAATAACCTGTCTGATATGAGTCAGTAAAGTTAACATTTAATTTCAAATTTCACCTACAGCAGTTGAATGAATCTTAATTTGTTTTTATCATTGGATAAAAAAAATTCTTGAGAAACATTAGGAATGGTTGTTTCCTCAAATATCACCTCAGGAAATGAATGTGCCTGAGCTCGGTGATTACGTTCAGAGCTCTTTGCACTCTTTTGGTTTGGCTCTGTTGGGTAACCATCGAACACTACAGCTATGTTCTGACCGTATCGTGCCTCGAGATATTTTACATATCGGGCAGCTATCAACTCAAACGAGGAGTGCAAGTGCTTGGGCCACACCACTTTGTGAAGGAGATGACCACCATCTACAACCACAAATTTAGTTTTTCCTCGTGACTCATCAATATTGACTGGTCGGAATGTTGCATAGAAAGAGGACTTATTGCTCTCCCTCATTCCCTCTTGAGCGAATAGAGACATCGGGAATGGTGAAATCTCGCACGTGAAGTTCTTCAATTCTTCACCCGACTGTTTCAAAACCCATATCCTGTGAAACAGTGTTAGTGGGTCGATAGTCACTTGTCTGTTGCCAACAGTAACAGTACGAACAGTAGAGGAAAGAGACACAACTGGTTTTACGCTCGAATTTAACGTTTTGGAAGTTTTGCCCTACAACCTTCAACATTGCTTTCTTCCCAATATCTCTGGCCATATGACAGTTGATCCCTTTCTCTCCTACAAGTCCACTGCTTAAGGACATGATCACATCCGTTTTACGAAATGGAGGGAACTTCAAAAACCAGTCGCACAGCTTCTTTGTATCAGCTTTATCTCGAGTAATTCGCGATGGTCTCATTTCTACGTGCTGCTCAGTTGTTTGTAAGTTCACATTGCAGAAATCCTCAACCGCTGCGCATATGTTCTGTAGGTAGATCAACCCCAGTGTGAGTAAGGATAGTTTCAGTTATGCCACGGCCCCGGGTCAAACCTCCACAGCTTTTCATTGAGCACATCAGCATCTGTTCAATGGTCATGTCTGACAATACACCTGACCAGAACTTTTGTGAACGCCTGATGGTGAAGAATCCATCAGCCGTAAATAGTGAATATTCAGGAATCCATCCTGTTGCTCAAGTTTAACATGTCCTGCAGATAGAGATGTGCGTACTTAGCATAAAAAAGTGGCCTGCAGCATGGAAGAACGGGAGCATTTGTTGGATGGTGTTCAGATGCAAACTCCAGTCTCCCATCCTCTCCATAGCTTGGATAAACTGTTTCACCAATGCCACCATTCGAAAGTAGTTAACCAACAGCTGTTCAGTAGGTCCATTGCCTTCAAGTTTTTGTAGGGCACTGTGGAGTTTTGTTACTATCGAGTGGAATTTTTCATTTTCATGCGCTTTTAAAATTGTAGATTTGTCAGTCTGACAGAAGATTTTCGAGCACTAACGTGTCTTCTGCTGTCAAGACAATTGTTTTCACCACCTCCTGTGCTAATGCTAGATAAGCCAAAGTGTGAACCCTTACAGCTCGGGCATATGAATGGCCAGACATCATCTTATCTATACTGTTTTCAGCATAAATGTTCGCAAACAATTCTTTCAACCCACTTCCCCCATTATATTGCCAATCGTTCCCATAAACGGCATTAATAAGTGAAATCCTCCCAATCTCACGACCACATTATTTAAATCAGAATCAATGTTGTTGGCGAGGATCTCTTTTGCTTTTATGTATAATGGTTGGTCGAACGTGACGAAGCAGGTTTTCTGGCCATAAGCCTGATATTTCTGGTTCGCCATTCGAAGGGAAGTGAGTATGGTGTCATATTGAGATGGGGTATGGTTTATGAATGGTCGGCATATCACTTTAGTTTTTTTGGAAGGGTAGGTCTTTCGTAGCCTCTTCCATGAACCCACTCCATCCAGGTAAGCTCTGAAGATGTAAATTCTCGCCATACAGCCATGCAGCATCTGTAGGGAGTGGCTTAATATCTTCAGGTATTGGATGAATGCTGTCCACGTCTTTTACAATAGTTTCTGATAAACCTTTGTTGTGCACATTGTGAAACGTGGCCAACTGCAGAGGAGGATTCTGTTGTACAAATTGTGTTGATATGTATTTAAATGCTACAAAGTGTTTTTGACTTTTCCCACCAGATGGTGCTAAGTGTCTGTATTTGTCCTTTTTGTATGTAAATGTACTTTTTCTGTAAATAAATGTTAGTTGGAATGTAGTCCTTGAACGAGTAAGTTACAACATTTGGTAGCAAAGCGTGGTTGATTTCTCCTCGGCGAAGAGCGAGACATATCGACATCCGGTCGCCGATAAATTAAAAATGCAGCTGTGAGATCTCCTAAAGCGAAAGTTAACAGATAGCAAAAGAAGAAATTGAATAAAAATATGCAAAGCATTCCGTTGTGAAATAGTGGCAATTATTTACTCTGGTCTGTGAAAATCAAGTCTATTTTAACTTTAAAGAGATTAATAGATGTTATCTATGAAGATAGGCCACAGGATTTAAAAGCACAAGAAGATTGGAATTTGAAAAATGCTGACGCAGTAGCTTATATTTTGCTATCACTCTCAGATGAACAGAGCCTCCAATTTGCGGAAGAAACCAATGCCAAAAATTTATGGGAAAAAAAATAAAGAGGGTTTTCACAGGAAAAAATGAAGACCGGAAGATTGATGCTGGAAATGAGCTAAAGAATATAGAAATACAAGAAAACGAAAACGTATCTGACTACATAGCCAGAGCAAGGGGACTTTCTATGAAGTGTAGCGCACCTGGGTTAAACATTTCCGAACATGAGCTGGTTTACTACACTGTTCGAGGACTTAAAAATAAATTCGGGAAAATAAGAGAAATATTGAAAACACAAAGAGAAAAAGAAATGGATGAAATACTGGAAATTTTGAGTGAAGAGGAAAACACCCTTTTAAAACCGAACTCAAATTCCACATCCAGAAAAGGAGAAGCTTTTCATGTTAAAAACAGCAATATAAGCATAAAACTTTACCGGATCTGCAATAAATCCAATTGAAACCGACACGCATTTGAAACCGACACGCAGAACTTTGCCCTTATGACAGATCCAGAACATTCCGACTCTACTTGTGAGGATTTCTGGATATTAGATTCCGGTAGCAGCTCCCATATGTGTAAGGACCTTAAATTTTTTGAAAAATTTAATTCCGATGAAGGTCATATTAATTTAGCAGGTAAGAATTCTGTTTTAAAATCTACTGACGAAGGAATAGTTAAAGCTAAGACATTTGTAAATAATATAGAAAATACACTAACTATTGATAATGTGATTTATGTACCTGGTTTAAGATGTAATTTGTTATCTATGACTAAATTAATGGAAAGAGGTTATAGTAATCAATCATATGATAACTATGTTTTGGTATTAAGCAAAACTGGTCAAACTGTTTTAAAAGCTGAGAAAGTAAATAATCGCTTAGAAATCATAATGAAACCTTGTATTAATAATATTTCATCTGAATTATTAGAGTGTAACTTTGTTAAAAATGTAGAAAATTATGAATTATGGCATAAAAGACTTTGTAACTTGAATCCTCAATATATGTCTAAAATGAATGATATAATTGATATAAATATTAAAGAATCTGAAATTTTAAATTCTGAATCATGTAATATCAGTAAATTAACTCGCAAAAAACATTGCAAAATTAATATTGATCAAAGTAATTCTGTTTTGGAATTAATTCATGCTGACTTAGCTGGTCCTATAAATATTAATTCATTGGGTGATTCTAAATATCTTTTAGTGCTCGTAGATGATTATTATGGTATGTATTTTTCTTATTTTATGAAACATAAGTATGAAGTATTTGATGTGTTTACAAATTTTAAAGAAAGGTATGAAAATCTAACAAACCGAAAAATCAAACGCTTAAGAACAGATAATAGATTAGAATTTGTGAATAATGAAATGACCAAATTCTTATTGAAATTCGGCATATCTCATGAAAAAACTGTACCATACAATTCAGAATCTAACGGAAAAGCGGAAAGGGCTATAGGAGGTTTAGTAGAACGCGCGAGAACCTTATTATATGAGAGTAAACTACCCCAAAAATTTTGGGCGGAAGCCATATCCTGCAGTACTCATGTATCGAATATTACACCGCGCAAATATAAAAATAAACTTCCGATGGAAATAAGGACAGGTAAAGAACCAAAAATAAGTTACTTAAAAACTTTTGGCTGTGTAGCTTATTATCATATTCCTAAACAATTTCGCAATAAGTTTGATGTTCCAGGGAAACGCAGAATTTTTGTCGGTTATTCCAGAGATAGAATCGCATATAGGATTTATGACATCACAAAAAATACAGTGATTGAGGAACGATGAGTTAAATTTGACGAAAAATTAAAAGGCCACGAATTCATAACGAAAAATTCGGAATCCTATTTATGAAATGTTGAAAATTTGAGTCAGTTCAATTTTTCAAATTTAGAAGCAGAAACAGAGATGAACTCGCGTGAAGATAATCAAAGTGAAATTAATGACACAAAATCATTACAAAATGAAACCGCAAACGATCAAAGAGTGGAAAACTCAAGTCATGAGTTATCACCTAAATTAAGGCGTTCCAAACGCATAAAAAATAAGTCAACGGCAAATTTGGTCTTGAGTAACTACTCAGGAGGAAAATAATTCAATCCCTGAAAATTATGAGCAAGTAATGAATAGCATTAAACATAATCAGTGGAAAATCGCGATGCAAAAAGAATTAGAGTCAATGAATAAGCATGATGTTTTTGAAATAATTGAAAGACTTAAATATGTAAAAATAATCAAAAGTAAATGGATTTATTCAGTTAAAACAATTAATGAGAGGAGGAAATTTATAAAGTAAGACTCGTAGCGGCAGGTTTTAATTTAATTAAAAATAAAGATTATTCAGAGTCTTTTTCCCCTGTTGTGAATAGTGAATCTTTTAGATTATTGATATCATTAGCTGCAAAATTAAATTTATCTGTAAGATTTTTTGATGTCAAGACAGTTTACTTGCATGGAGATATTGAAGAAACTGTTTACATGGAAATCCCTCCAGGTTATGAAGGACAATTTGGTAAGAATAATGTATGTAAATTAAAGCGTAGCTTATATGGTTTACCATAATCTGGTAGAAATTGGCATATTAAATTTAAAAACGAACTGAAAAGGATTGGCCTCAACCGGCTTGCATCTGACAATTGTGTTTTTATTATTAGTAATGAAACTGGTTTTTTCGCAATTGGTATTTATGTAGATGATTTGGCAATGCTTTCAAATAATTCTAAATTATGTGAGGAGATAATACTTACGCTTAGAGAAACCTTTGAATTAAATGAAACTACAGAAAATTCCAAATTTTTAGGCATAGAAGTTCCACAAAATGAAAATGGTATTAGTTTATCACAAACTCATTACATTGAATCCCTGATAAATAAATATGGATTGGAAAACTGTAAGAAAGCTAATACACCAATAACTAAAAGTGAGGATAGATGTTTTAATCCCACGGATGATTTAGTCAATCAGACTGAGTATCAGGAAATTATAGGTGAGATTTTATATTTGGCTAATAGAACTAGCCCAGATCTCGCTTTTGTCACTAGCTATTTATCACAATTTAATAAAAGACCTGAAAAAAAGGCATTATACATTAGCTAAAAGAGTTTTGAATTACTTAAACGCAACAAAAAATAAAGTTTTGTTTTATGACAGAGAAAATGGATTTTTAAATTGTTGTGCAGATGCAAGCTGGGGAAATGGTGAGGGAGGCAAATCGTTTTCAGGTTGTGTTATAAAGATTGGTAATTCACTTCTTACGTGGAAAAGTATGAAACAAAAATGTGTTGGACTATCCACATGTGAAGCAGAACTGCTAGCTATCGCCGATGTTGCAAGAGAATTAACTTGGACTCCTAAACATGTTAACTGAATTAAAATGTGAAACTTTTGTTAGGAGACCTGTAGTCTTATATAGTGATAGTCAATCAGTCATCGATTGGTTAAATAGTGGTAAGTCATCAAATAAAACTAGACATGTGAATCTGAAATTCTATTTTGTTAAAGATCTGATTGAAAATAATACTATAAAGACTAAATATATAAATACTAACGAGATTATATGGTTATAAGATGATATGATTATATGGACTAAATATATAAATACTAACGAGATGATTTCTGATTTTTTAACCAAGGCTTTAACATTTGATAAATTGTTATTTTCATTGAAGAATATATGTTTAATGTAAATGTGCTGTTAATGTTCAGAAGAGATAAAACCCCTTTTCGCAGGGAGAGAGTGCTGATATGTATTTAAATGCTACAAAGTGTTTGTGACTTTTCACACCACATGGAGCTAAGTGTCTGTATTTGTCCTTTTTGTATGTAAATGTATTTTTTCTGAAAATAAATGTTAGTTGGAATGTAGTCCTTGAATGAGTAAGGGCCTGTTCACATAGGAGTCCGTTGCGTTGCGTTAAGGAAAAGATGACGTTGAGACGAAAATAAACCAATCATAGGCGTTAAAAATTTCATTGCTAATCGTTTGGAGCATATGATTGGTTTATTTTCGTCTCAACGTCATCTTTTCCTTAACGCAACGCAACGGACTCCTATGTGAACAGGCCCTAAGTTACAACAAATTGATTAGCAGAGCAACGTGTCAAGCGTTGTATTTTTCCTTCCGGGTGTACTGAGTTATTGGGAGTTAAAGTCATTATTCCTCCCATCGCGTGGAAAGTGCTTAATCCATGCAATGTGTTAACGCTAAAATCGGCATACTCAAAACTGATGAAATTACATACTATAATTTATTTATATCAAAAGATAAAAATACAATGGAATCTCGATCTATCGTTTTGCAAGGGACCGACTAAACTGAACGATAAATGCGGAAAAACGATAGATGCGGGTAAATAACAAAGCAATATGATAATCGGAACAGGGTGAAATAAACGATACATACGGGAAAACGATGATTCGGAAATAGATCGACCAAGATTCCACTGTATTATTATTTGAGAGAATTATTTTAATAATTAACGATATTATTGATTATTACAAAAATATAAGGAGAAAGTATAATCAAACCATTGAAAAGTATGCGAAAAAGAAACAAGATTCAAAAGAATCTAATTATTGAATAATGAACTTAAAACCTTATTGGGTTTTTATATTAGCATCGGTTGATTTAAATAATATTAATATGCAGGGGCAAATTAATTGTAAACATGAAATTAGCTTAAAATT
This sequence comes from Dolomedes plantarius, assembly GCA_907164885.2. Classification (NCBI taxonomy): domain Eukaryota; kingdom Metazoa; phylum Arthropoda; class Arachnida; order Araneae; family Dolomedidae; genus Dolomedes; species Dolomedes plantarius. Next base: position 33,257,847 of record OU015491.1, read on the forward strand.
TTTAAATTTGGAAAATTTGCCAAACTTTGAAAAGCTGTATCTCGGAAACTATTAAGTCTACCGAGCCCATTTTGGTCTCAAATTGTAGCAAATTTAATCTAGTTTAAAAATGTGTAGAATGGTCTTGTCGAAAACGTAATCCTTCATGGTCAAGATGGGGAAAAAACCGAAGAAAAAAAGCGAAAATTTTGCAGTTTTTGGGTTATTCAAAGGTGATTCGCGGGGGGCTGCCGAGGTCGAAAACTTGGATTTTGCATATCAGTCACATCCCATACAAGAAAAAAAAAAAGAAAAAAGAAACCTACTACCACCACCACTTGATGCAACTTAGGCACCCCGTTTTTCAGGACAAAGTTACTGGACTATAAGGAGACTGTTGCAAATTGAAATGATATATTATTTTGGCGTACTGGTAACGCCACCTGGCTGCTTTGCGCGAAGCGTGTATTTGTAGTTAGTGTTACTCCCATGAAGCTACAGCTTCATGGTTTTTTAGCTTCATGGTTACTCCTGAACGAATAAAAGTATAACGCTCGAAGTCTGATTCTTGAATATAATAACATTTTGGATTTCTTCAGAGACCTTGAGCTTTTTTGAGTCCCATTAAGATCTGGACTAAAGCGGCCGCACGAACTTTCGCTTCCTGAGAGACTAAACTAGTCCAAGGAGGAGCCGCTATTCAGATCTTTTGTGCCAGACGTCTCGTTCTCTGTAAACGATTTAATTCCACATTTAACCTTTAAGTTTTGTTCCTATTAAATTTTTGTTAAGTTTTTTAATTCTGGCTTGCTATTTTCAACCACTCGGACATTGTGAATTTTTTTTGGCACGACATCGTTAAGAACGCCTCAGTTTAGTCAGAAGACGTTACAATAAGGACGATAATTTTTAGTATCCCCCCCTTATATAAAAAATGATTGCAAAAAAGACACTACTCTAGTATTATTGGAACGAAGTTCTTTTACGCGGCTTACAGTAGAGTGTACTGGCAGGAATCGTCACGTAACGAAAAAGCGTTAAGCCCCCTTCATAAGAGCTTTTTGTCAAGGACTCTGTGGCTGAATGGTTATCGCATCGGACATCGGACTATCGCACTACGGAGCGAGAGGTCCCTGGTTCAAATCCCCGCACAAGCGCTGGCCGTTTCTATTCCCACTCATTCTTGGAATAGCGCAGAATATATATATATATATATATATATATACGCTGCTGGCCACCCAAATTGCAACACCAAGAAAGACAAGAGATATCACAACAAAATTTATTTTGTAGATAACATGTTGACCGAGTATCAAATGATTAAATTTATAGACTTCTGTGAAGTGTGGTTCCTGCCAAAATCAGTAGCCAGAGTAGCCGCCATTGTTGGAGATCACCGCTGCCACACGCCTCGGCATTGATTCAAAGAGACTTTGGATGAGTTCTTGGGGTATAGCAGACCAAGCAGCTTTCACACGTTGCCAAAGTTGATCTGCTGTGGCAGCTGGGGATGGAATCTGGGTCAATCCTAGAGCAACCATGGACCACATGTTTTCTATCGGCGAAAGATCCGGAGAGCGAGGCGGCCAGGGAAGCAATTCAATCTGCAGATTGACGAAGAACTGTTGGACAATGCGTGCCACATGTGGTCGCGCATTATCCTGTTGAAATATGGCTGTGGGCAAGCCCTGAAGGTAAGGAAGGACAACTGGCTCCAACACCTCGGAGATGTAACGCTGGCTGTTTAAAGTACCGGCAATGCGTACTACAGGTGTGCAAGAGTGATATCCAATACCACCCCATACCATAATACCCGGTGTAGGACCAGTGTGGCGGTGCATAAAGCAGTTGTTCAGCATCCTCTCTTCACGGTGTCTCCAGACTCGAATGCGACCATCGTGGTGTTGCAGACAGAAGCGTGACTCGTCAGTAAAGACAATTTCATTCCATTCTGCCGTCCACATCCTTCTGTCATCGCACCATTGGCGGTGGAGACGTCTGTGGTTCTGCGTCAAGGGTAGACAAAGCAACGGACGTCTTGCGGACAGACCACTCTGCTGTAAACGGCGTCGAATGGTACGCGCAGACACTGGATGATGCGTTACAGACTGCATGTGCTGTGCTATGGTTCATGATGTGACTGAGCGATCCGTCACTGCCATGCGCACAATTTGCCTGTCATCACGTGAAGTTGTGCGCTGAGGTGGATGCGATCGAACACGCCGGTCCGTCGTACCCTCCTGCATCCAACGATCACATATCCGCATTACAGTTGTTTGGTTTCGTCCAACACGACTACCGATTTCCCTGAAAGATAATCCACAATCTCGGTAGGCCACTATCCTTCCTCTATCGAACTCGGATACTTGACCAAAAGATGATCGCTGTTTTCGACGAGGCATAATTGATCGTTTTTTGAAAAAACCACAAGAAAAACACAATTGCCGAACTTGAAATCGTCGAAATCTCCAAGCCTTAAATAGCGCTTTGAAGTGGCGCCACAGGCGCGCGTGATGTGCGTCTGCGCTAAAATTCTAATCATTTGCATATCTCACCTCCGCTAATGCATGTTGTAAATTGCATGTTATTTGCATGTTTCCTTCAGGGTGTTGCATTTACAGTGGCCAGCAGTGTATATATACAGGGTGTCTATAAAAGAACTCCGGGGTTTTAAAAATTCATATCTCACTAACTATAAAAGATAGCAAAATTTAGTCGGTTTCTCTGAAAAGAGTAGCTCAAAAAGTTTTACTCATACCAATTGGGAATGTTTGTATCAACTGTTGGCGGCGCTGCAGGGCGTTGACCTTGAAATGACGTCGCGAAATTTGAAATGACGGCGACTCCGCAACAAAAGGCTCAATGTGTTATTTGGCTCATAGAAACGAAGTCTGTAGTTACCGTACAAAGAAACTTTCGACGTAACTATGGTGTTAACCCGCCTTCTGACAAAACCATTCGTCAATGGTTCAGTGCATTTAAGGAAACAGGAAGTGTTTTGAAGCAAAAGTCGCCGGATTTTTTCTTCTGGGGGCATATCAAGAATCTTGTGTATGCAGAGAAAATTCGTGATGTTCAACATCTCAGGGAACGAATAGTCAATTGTGTGGCAACCGTCCCCCCAGACATGCTTGCCAGGACATGGGAAGAGGTAGAATACCGTTTAAACGTCTGCCGTGCCACTAACGGGACTCATATAGAACTTTACTAAATGTTAAAAAAAACTTGAAAATGTAAGCTTTTCAGTCATGTATAAAACATGTATGTATGTTTTTTATTTCATTAAAATATTTTGCCTCAAAACCCCGGAGTTCTTTTATAGACACCCTGTATATATATACATATATATATATATATATATATATATATATATATATATATATACATATATACAGATGGAGTACAAAATAATACGAACACCTGTGAAAAAGTATGACGTATTTCACACCTGCAGTACAGCCGCGCCACCTGCAACAGAAGTCTGCCACCTAGTGAGCGTGAAGAGGAAGGTATCAGTGTCTCAACAGCAGTCACCTACGTTGCATGCTTCTATCGAACTGTCTGTGATAAGTTGAAATGTCAGACCTGTCAGAGTTCCAAAGAGGAATGATAGTTGGAGCGCGTTTAAGTGGAGCATCGGATACGGAAACAGCAAACCTTTTGGGGATTGCAAAGAGTACGGTATCAGCCGTTATGACAGCATACACGAAAGAGGGTAAGACGAAGTCTTCAAAGCACAACAGTGGCCGAAAGTCCAAGCTTGCTGATAGGGATAGACGGGTGGCGCATAGTAGCCTGAAAGCACAAGCAATCGTTATCCGAGATAAAATCCGTAATGAACAGTCATCTCCAGGACCCCATTTCAACAAAAACTGTCACAAGGGAACTTCATGCTGCGAACATTTATGGCAGAGTGGCAATTCGTAAACCCTTGGTGACATCAACTAATGCTTTCAAGCGACGCCAATGGTGCAGAGATCACAAAGGCTGGTCCCCACAGCAGTGGCAACAGGTAATATGGTCAGATGAATCGTCATTCACCCTATTTCAGACGAACGGACGCGTTTATGTCTGGAAAACGCCCAAAGAAGCGTTTCATCCTGAATGCCTCTTGCCGACTGTGAAGCATGGGGGTGGCTCCATTATGGTATGGGGTGCGATATCTTGGCGCGGTCTTGGGCCACTTGTTATTCTGCATGGGAGGATCAAATCCAATCACTATCTAAGCGTTCTAGGGGATCATGTCCATCCTTTTTTCCAGACTGTATTCCCTAGAGAGCGACCGCTTTTTCAAGACGACAACGCCCCTATCCACACTGCTAGGTGTGTTCAAGAATGGTTCGAAGAGCATGACGATGCAGTTGAGCATCTCGCCTGCCTCCCTCAGTCTCCGGACTTGAATATTATTGAACATTTATATTTGGAGTCTAAACTTCGTTCCCGATTTCCACCTCCATCCGGACTTTCGGAATTAGAGACCGTTCTGCAGGAGGAATGGCTTAATATTCCTCTAAATATTGTCCATGACCTTTATGCATCTATCCCACGTCGCATTAAATCTGTACTTCAGTCAAAGGGTGGTCCAACCCCCTATTAATAAAGATTTTCCATTATTTCACAGGTGTTCGTATTATTTTGTCCAACATCTGTATATATATATATATATATATATATATATATATATATATATATATATATATATATAATCAATAGAAATCTACATATTAAATCACGTTTAGAGTTGCAAAAATAACGAAAGGAACCCCCGACCGCACAATTTTTTTAAATTTTACCCCAATTTCCCCCTCCAAATAACGCTGGAATAGAACTGCCCTTTAAAAGGACCGGCCTTATTCATTGCGGGGGCCCAACAACAGAATTTTCGATAAAAAATATAATGTAAAGCTTGACAAAATATGAAAGAGGTCATATTTCTCTTTTTTTATGTAAATTTATATGAAAACAAACGTTAAAAAGTAGCTAGACTACACAGATTTCATTTACAGAACAAAAATATCTACAAACAAATATTTTTAGATTTTTTATCAGCAAAATCATTTATGATTTCATCAAATTTTAATATCATTATCCTCTAGAGAAAATATTGCAAAACTGTGAAGTCTCTATTTTGATATAGTTGATATCAGGTATGTTTTAATTAATTTTTATCTAGAAAAGCTCCCCCCCCCCTCGGCCCCCATTTAGAAAGCCATCAGCTCTGCCATCCGTAGCGAGGAATTCTAGAACTTTTATGGGCTTTAGAAACATGAAGATGGAAGAATATGTTTTAATGCTTCCATTTCTTCAACCAACATATCGAAATCTACACCTGCATGTTTTACACACTTCGTTTGGTCATCATTTTTACATCTGTTAAAGTAATTTCATTTTAGACATATTTTTAATTTTCTTGATCTAATAGGTCCAATCGGCTTAAGGTCGGCCTTGTCCTTTATGTATGCTACACTAATGACCTCTTCTAATGAAAATTCAAAATAAATTTTTTCAACACTACAAAATTTTCCCATTTTCCGCAATTTGAATATGGAAAATTTTCGTCAAACTTTAATTTCCTCCTCTTTGAAATATCTTCCCATAACTTAGTTTTTATTAGCCATATCTTTGGCCAGTTTAAAAATTAATAAAAACGTGAAAGATTTTTTGCTTAGTTGCAAATTTATAGCTTGGAAAATAAACATAAGAAATCAACGTTTAAACATTTCAGATTATACAGCAAATCACGGCAGTTAATATTCCAATAAGTATAACAGTTCCAATAGGTAATATAGTATTTAAAATTTCCTTTCAATTGTTAACTGCATATGTGTATTTCTCCCCATCTGTCTCTTGTAAACATTACCTTTTCTTAGGATAAACCATTACCCATCGTCAGAAAGAAACCCTTGTTCGACTCTTCCTTGGGGCAAATGCCGATATTTGGCAAAAAGTGGGTAATGATTGGTGACATTCGCTTCTGCAACGTTCCACCCCTTATCAAAAAAAGCTCTCCTCGAATGACCAGTTTCTCGGGGATCCTCTCTTTGTTGGAGACCAAATATTCCTCCTAAGTGCAATGCTGTCAACGAGAAGCCCTGGTTTTCCCAAACGTTTCTATTGTGTTACTCTCAATTAATTTATAATATAGGTTCCCAAAGTGGTCCAGGTGGACCCCCAGGGGTCCATAGGAGACCACACGGGGGTCCACGTAGACGTGAAAAGAAAACAGGGGTTCACAAGTTGTAAGTGGGGGGTCTACAAAAAATTTTCTGGTTTACATAATAAAGAACAAAAATTTTGGCTTGGATTTACCTATCAACGTAGGCAGGTAGCATCATTTACTAGGTAGGTGCTCAAAAATATTCGAGACTCAGTTCAAACACAGAATTGAATAGAACAATAGATAATAGTACAAGTGTACACCACATGTCGAGACTTGCAAATGCCGCCCGTGCGCCCGCTCGTCCGGGATGCTTGTTTAGACCTGCAAAGGGATGAAATGCGACTTGCGCTGTGCTTGCAATCTACATTAGTATAAATACGAATGCCAAGAACAAAACGTTACTCATTTGTTTCCGGGATTTTGAACATAAAAGTGTGACTGTGAGTGAATCGATGTCAGTGTTTGCAGTGCCGGAAAAAGTAAGTATCTGCCTATTTGTTATACATATTTTTATTGTATATTGTAATTTATCAATCATATTATATTTGTTTTACTATTTGAGTGTAGTAGGTAGTTATGTAGTAAAAATTAAATACTAGAGATTATTCAAAACTTCTATAAAAGAACAAAAAGCCAGGGAAGATTAAACTTTAGGTACCTAGGTACTTTTTTGTTTAAAAATATTTATTTACGCGACGACGGCGATTAATTAAAAGAGTGGTGTTTCCGCGGGCATGTTTTTTTTTTATTGCAATAATTCTATTCTGTTGTGTTATAATAGCTATATTCTGGTAAAATCGCCTCAAAAACAAACATTTTTTTACAGGTCACAACTGATACGTAAAATGGCTGAATCTAAGAAGAAATGTCGACAGTACAGTGTTGATTATTTGAAATTTATGTTTTCTTCCATCAACGGCGACAAACGATTGCCCATGTGTCTTTTATGCAACAAAGTTCTGAGCAATGACTCTATGAAACCATCGAAGCTCGAAGACCATCTAAGAAGATGTCATCCTGAAAAAATAGGTAAAGATCTGAAATACTTTCAAACATTGAAGGAAAAATATGAAAAGAGACCTACCGTAAATAGTATGTTTGCTTCAACGTCTCAAAGTAACGATGATGGCTTGCGGGCATCTTACAATATTTCGTTGCATATAGCGAAATCTGGAAAACCGCACACCATCGGAGAAGAGTTAATTTTACCCGCTATTGAAGAGGTTTTAAAAACTGTTCTGCACAAACCTCCATTTGACGTACTCAAAAGAATTCCTTTAAGTAACAACACTGTACAAAGACGTATTGATGAAATGAGCTGTGATATAGAAAGCTTCTTGTGTAATTATCTGCAAACCACTCATTTTTCTATTCTATTGGACGAGTCTACTTTGCCTGGTAATGAAGAATTATTATTGGCATATGTTCGATTTGTTATGGACGAAGAAATCCATGAAGAGCTGCTATTCGCAAAAACTTTGAAGTTGGACACTAAAGGCGAATCGATATTTAATGTCCTGAGTGATTTTTTTTACAGAAAAATCTATTCCATTTACAAACATTATTTCGGTGGCAGCAGATGGATCTCCTGCCATGTTCGGGCGATATCGTGGGTTTATAAGCCATCTTAAAAGAATAATACCAGGACAAATTGCAATTCACTGTGTCATCCACCGACAACACCTTGTAGCGAAAAATTTGAGTGATAGATTGCACCAATCGCTTCAATTTGTGATTAACGCAGTTAATAAAATAAGAAGCAATGCTTTGAATCCCCGTTTATTTGCACTATTGTGCGATGAAAATGATGAAGATTTCCAACGACTGCTCTTACATACTGAAGTACGCTGATTGTCGAAAGGTGCATGCTTATCGAGATTTTACTCACTTTTCGAATCAGTGATAGAGTTTCTGGAAACTAAAGCACCAGATTTAAAAAAAAATCTGATCAAATATAAAGAGGACATTGCGTACTTAACAGATTTGTTCATAAAATTCAATGACGTTAACTTGCAGTTACAAGGGGGGACAGCCTTAATTTAATAAAAACAAAGGGTGTAATTTCGGCTTTTCTTGGCAAATTGAAATTAATGAAGCAAAATATTAGTCGGCGCGAATTCTCCCAGTTTCCGCACTTGTCACAGATAGAATGTCTTGATGAGAATATTCAGACATACGCTCAACATTTAAATACCCTGCATGATGACTTCAAAAATAGATTTGAAGATATTCTGACGATGGAAATACCACCATGGATCATAACCCCATTTGATAAAACGGAAGAGGCGAATGTGGTATTACAAGAGGAGCTACTTGAGCTCAGCACCAACGAGGAACTGAAGGTGAAATTTAAAAAAGGCTATCAAACATTTTGGCTGCAGGCAGAAATCCCCGAAAAATATCCTGGGTTGTGGGAAATTGCGAGAAAATTTTTGATAGCGTTTCCCTCGTCATATCTTGTCGAAAGAAGTTTTAGTGCCGTTACCAACCTGTTAACAAAAAAAAAGGAGCAGATTGAACATCACAGAACGGGGAGATTTGAGATTACTTTTTACAAAACTGAAGCCAAATATTGATAATTTGCTGTCAATTCATCCAGTACATCCGTCTCATTAAGAGTATGACTATTTTTTATTGTTGATTTACATTTCAGAGTTCATTGTTGATTTTTTGTCAATTGTTGATTGTTTGTAATAATAAATGTTTATAATTTTGTATAACCACAAGTATTATTTTAATAAATAGGACACAAGAAAATGTGCTACTTTTTTTTTCTTCTTAACACCCCCAATTTAGGGTGATACTTTTTAGGAGTTTTGGGAATACAGTAGAAATGTAGCAGCAGGGGGTCTACCGAAAATAGTAAAACTTTGAAAGTGGTCCACGAGAAAAAAAAGTTTGGGAACCTCTGATTTATAACCTCAAATGAAAGAACCTTTTCTCCCATTGGGAGTGTTTTTATTTGAGCAAAGCCCAAGTCCTTTTCCTTATATATTTATGTAAATCAGAAATACCCTACTGTGACTATTAAATTTTGAATAAAATGTAAAGTATGTTGTTAAATAAATATTGATGATGATTGGCCTCCAGGTTGGAGTTTATCTCCCTAGTTAAACACAACACAATGGTGCCCCACATCTTAACACAAATGTTGAAGAATTGAATATATTACAACTATGGCTTACCGATCTACAACTAAATATTAAGGCTCATCACTACAACAAAATATAAGAGATCATCAAACGGGCCCCGGGTTGCCCCAATTGGTCGGCAGATCTGTACTGTCCGTCCGGCGCCCAGGCCCACAACAATCACATTTCACTGAACATGGGAAATTAACCTTCGTCTGCGTATACAGGAATTGCTGCGTAGCGACCGGTCTTTTTTTGAATCATGGGCCGAGGTGTCAAAGAGATAAGAGATCAACTACATCAGTTATGGATATCAGACAAGCAATGAAAAGCTTTATTAGTTTAATTTATAATAATACAGTGGAGTCCCGATAATCCGAAATGATTGGGACCAGACCCTTTTCGGATTAAGCGAAATCATTTTTAAAATAAACTTAAATTACACAATAACGTGCGATTACATAAATATTACATATTACGTGTGATTTACACAGTTTATTTCACAAGGTCTGTCTAAACATTACCAAATCTCGGGACGAAATGGGTGATAAGAGAGCGGAAAGCTGCCTAGTACAGTACAGTTAGTTAGTTAAGTTATTCGTTCAGTAGAGTGTGAGATTTTAGAAGATCAGTAGATTGTTGAAATGGTTTTGAAAGAACCTGTCAACGTCTCACACGAGAGTGAAGGTGAAGCAGACGGTGACAGCGGGCAGAGGGTATCCCACTCAGACGCCGCGACTGCATTTGCTGTATGCTACGTCGTGCAACACCCCGCCGCGACCAAAGCGGACACCATTTTCCTGACGCGCTGGCGTAATTTGGCTTGAAGGGAGAGGTATTATTCTCTTCGACGAAAAAAAAAAAAAAAATTAACAGATTTTTTCAAACCAATGTAGTTCAGTAATAATTAGATCAGTACATTGTCTAACTTTGAATCTTCTTGTAATTTTCAGAAATATACTTTATATTACTTAGTATCACTGTGGTTTTATTGTAACCTTAGTTCTTTTTGACTTCTGGTTTCGGATTAAGCGGACTTTCGGATTATCGAGACTCCACTGTATGTAGCTGTACAAATTTTAGGCAAGAGAAAAATGTCTTTAAATATTTTGCGCATCTATATAAATAAAGCAGAGTGTCTCTATGTATGTATGTAACGTATACAAATCTACATTTCTTGACGAATCTGGTTGAAATTTCGTATACTTATGCTTTGAAACCTTGAGATAATTCTAAGATTAGTTTGGAAGCTTTAAAATAATTATAAATAAATGCAGTTTTTAAATAATATTTCATCTCCAGACGATGAAATAAACATGGCCGACATTTCGTCGAAAATAGGTGTATTTTTTTTTTCTCATGAAAGTACATAAATGTTACATATTTGGAAAGAGCTTTGAAAACTGATAATTTTTTCTGCTTACAGTTATTCTGTTACTTTAATAGTTTAACAGATATTGTAATTCTAAAACTCCACCGCTGAGAAATCAAATCAACCATCCACAGTATGGTGCAGCTGTGGATGGTTACGACGGGAATGAAAATTGACGGGAATTTAATATATTTGTATGGCCCTGAAAAGGCCCTTTTTTTTCTTTTGTGGGGCCCGAGCATAGCCGGGCTTCGTCCGTCTAGTAATTTTATAAATTAAAAGTATGAAGAGTATAAATTAAAGGTCAAAGATTTCTGAATAGGGTTTGTCATTAAAAAAATTTGGAGGGGGGACCCTTGATTAACTAAACACCTTGACCTTTAAACCACTAAGAGGTTAAATAAGACTACACACTTTCTTTCCTCCCAGAATTGGATTACATTGACATTGTAAGATAACTATAACAGTGAAAATATCCAGTGGATTAGACTATTTTAAATAGGTGATATATTTTGAACTCCCATGTAAGGAAATTAGCTTTTAGCGAGAGCTATTTAAATGAAATATCAGAAACTACACAGAACAGGAGAAATTTTTATTAAAAGCTATCAATAAACACATGAATTAAATATATACAAATCATGTTCTTATTTCATACACATCTGTTACATCATAACTTAATTTGAGAAAACTGTACATAGAAGGAACAATCATGTTTGGTCAATAATTATACAGTTAAAGTGACTAGAGAGTTAACTGTATATGAGGAGGAGATTAGAGATTACATTTTTTATGCCTGGAACATACACAAAGATAATTTTTTGCCAAAGTTTAGCTACATCTGTAATACCATCATATCCTGCAACAAACAATTAAACTTATAAAGGAAAGAACATAAAATATGTAATCAAGAATTAAGATAAAAAATGAATCAGAAAGTAGTGATGTCATGTTTTTTAATGTGTGTTTCTTCTGTAAAATAAAAGTTGCTAAGGTTACATGAAATATTACCATTCTTCTATACAAATATTTTAACAAAAATAGAAGTAAAAACTCACCCATGAAGAAACCAAACCATTGGGTTAACAGTACACTGTTACACGCTGTGTTTTATTAACAAAATCTTTGATTCAGTTTGCCTATGTGTGTATGTATACAAAAAATATTTGTGACAATTTTTTTTTCCCTAAAACACTGAACTTGGTATACTCTGTTACAGAGTCCTTGTAATTTATGCATTTGTTTTTATTTATTCAGAACTACACAAAATTCTGCTTTCAATTTAATATTAAACTAAAAAGAGGAAACCAATTATTACTGTCAATGAAATGATAAACCACCCAACATCAATAGTAAAATAACTGATTACAAGATATGGGAAAAAGTATTGTTACACCACCCAGTACTTTATTAAGAGGGTTTGAAGGTTATACACAGAGCATTGAATAATACAAATTAACCCTGCATATGTGCCTAACTGTATTGTGTGAACAGCCTTGCTTTAATACTGGAGAATTTTCTCTACCTTTTTTCCTCTTTTTTGATAAGGGGGAGTTTTTTTTCTTTGGGCTATGACATTTTAATCAATAGACTGAAAAAAAATGTGTAATTATGAAGTCAATATAAATTACAAAATATATACTATAAAAATTAGAAATCTATAGATTATCCCACTGTTGCTCACTGAAGAGTAGTAATATTTGACTGTTGCAAGGAAAAATTATTTTAAAGAAGATTTTAACTTTCAATGAAAATTTTCTCATAACTGAGAAAAAATTTTAATATTTAACAATATTTTTTGATTTTGAACATCAAAGGAAGAGAATAATTGGTCTCATAGTTTCGATATCTCATTTCTTCCCATTGCTTTCCATAAACAAATAAAGAAAAGAAAAAAAATAGTATAAAGACCTCTTATCAATTAAAATACAAGATAAATCTAAAATAACAAATATTTACTGTCTCACAATTTAAAAAAGTATGTAAAGTAAATTTACAAAACTGTTACTACATTTAAAATTAAAAAACATTTGAAAAATTATTTAAAATCAAAATCTTTTCCAGTCTAATTTCATTTTAGTGAGCTTGGTATCAGGATCAAGGATCTTTTTTTTCTGTTGACAAATTTTATAAATTTCTAAATATTGTTTCAGAAAGTTAAAAACTTGAGTGTTAAGCCAGCATACATGAATTGATTTAAAAAGCCTAAAATATGGCTTTTTTTTCCCAACAGACACTTTATTTCTTCATAGAATGATAGGAGAAAAATAGTGGGTAAGTCATATATCATAAAATCTAAATATAGTTGTCTATATATAATATTTAAAAAAAATTATAACAAGATTAATTGGTAACATAATGGCTACAATACATGATAAAAAACAGAAAGAATGATGAAATGTATCGATGCAGAAAACAATTTTGATTCAATCAAAGCTTAAGGAAAATATACCAAAAACAAGCATGTGAGAAGCAGCATTTTGTACATTTTAAAAGATAAAAAAAGGGGGAAATAACAGATGCAAAAAAAGCATTCTTGAAATAAATAAGAGCTGAAGCAAATTTTTCATACACCCTAAAAAGTTTACTGCAAATAATAATTGGGAATGTGATGTCTATTTTAGTGATAATGTATTATCATGTACAACACATATGAGATTAAGTGAACTAAAGTCTTAAGTTTGTGGGCTAAAAGAAAGAGATGTTAAATTTTAAGACATTCAAAAAGGATATAAAAGCTTTTAATCATCAATCCAAATTAAAATAATTCAGTTGTCTAAAATAAGAGAAAAATTACCATGTTTACCTTATTCCCCCTTTCCCCTCCTGGATCATTACCAAATAAATTTAGAAGCTCTGCAAACTTCTAATTTATTGCAAATATATACCAGAAAATTTATAGTCTAACTGTGAATTATTTTTTTAAAATTTAATTAATTTATTTATTTATTTGGGGGGGGGGTTAACACAAAAAGAAAATAGATTATAATTTAATGACAAGGATGCAATTTCCATCTTTTTTTACTTTCCTAACACATACAAAAACATTTAATCTCCACCACACAGGTGAGATAACTTGGATATCAGAGGCTAAACGAAAATTTAACAGAACCCTTTTATATACAATTAAAACATGCAAATAATTTGGAAGTACACAAGATTGCCCAAATATTCACTAATGGTTATGAAAATAAAGGGAAATGCAGTACACTGAATATCTCCATTTTAGATATTCATGATGCTAAAATGGATGGTATAAAAAAAATTCACATAAAAATCTTATTTGAAATTAGTTTTGTACAGATAAGACATCAAATAATTAAGGTATAGACAAATAAGTAAATAAATTAGGATTGGTATGAAAATTAATAAAGAATATATATGGTGTATGGTGTATGGTGGTGTTTAATATATATGGTGTAAAGGGTGTTCATACAAAAAAATTCATCACTTGATTTTTTTAGAAAACTGATTTGAAAACGTTTCATGTTTTCTAACTTTAAATATTACGTAAAAGGTAATTATAAACTTTCACACACATATATACTACCTCTCAAAGTTATTGAAAATATTTTTAGTAATATTTCATTTTTGAAAGCATCTCTTTATGAAAATACTTTATATTTTCATGATAAACAATTTAAGCAATTTGTAAAAAAAAATAAATCTTCCCACAAATGGAATGATCTGAACATTTCAAATTTTCCCAAAACAGAAAAAACAGAAAAAAAAATACTTCAAAGAAGACAGCAATTAAAACATTTTATGCATAATAGTAAATCATATAAAAGCTTGAGTAATAAATAGCCTTTTAAAAGTGAAGCAATACTAAAAAACTATGCCAAACCTATGAAGGGAGTAAAAAATGCATCTTGCAAGTCATACAGCAGTTTCCTGCTCATTTTCAATAATATCATCACAAACCTTTTTTATGTAGGTATAGTTTGAATCATATAGGTCTGGAAAAGTAACATGATACTTACTAATTCCATGGAACGGCAAAAAAGAAAAAAAGAGGTCAAATGTATCCAATCAAACAAATATCATTCAATACAAAAATATTATTACAAATTAATATCATCCAGATATTCATACACAAAACAAATATAACAGTGTGAAATATGTATGGGATGTCATCCATAGAGCCATGCATGCCACTCTCATATAGTGCACCCATGTAAGCTCTGGTGAGCGCCACCTAGTGGGTGCCGCGAAGAAGAGAAGGGACGGTGTTATGCCTTCGACGAACGTGCACGTGTGTGTCGCGCTGCTTGTTTTTTCCCCCTTTTTGACGTTAATTCCCCCTGTAAATAATGTCCCTCTTTAAATAAATGTTACTTATGTTAACACTGTTTGTGCTTATCCCCCCCCAAATAAACCCCGCATATGTAGTTTCAATAATTTTACAAAACAACAAAACATGTTTTTTTTAATAACTGAGTTTATAGTATTTTTATAAAGACAATGTAAAAATAAAGCTCAGAAATATAGGAGAAGAAAAAAAGGGCTTAGAATTTAAATATTTATCATATTTAGAGCATTAATATACTTAATTATATTATATTTAGAGTATTAATTGAATATAACTTATTCAAGATATCTTTAATAAATTGTGTAACAAAATATTTATTTTCTAATGCAGAAACCCGTGGACAAGTCAATTATTTTTTTTAAAAAAGTGGGAAATAGACAAAACTGCAAGGAGAACAAAATATAGAAAATACACAAACAAGTAAAGCATCTAAGATAAAATTCTCATGTGATTTATTATTTAATTGGAATGTTTATATTAGCAACATGTTTGTAACTTAGACTTAAAACCATAAGTTTATATGATATTTGTATTGATAAATGCTTTCATTTGCTTCAGTAAAGTGAAGCTGTTATTACTAAGCTGTTATGATGTGAAAGTCAAAACAAAGAGCCAAGTTATGGCTGCAAAGCAGTAGAGTAAAAGGTGAAGGTTTAGTACTATGATGAGAATCACTTTTCTTAGAGACTGAATAATATTAAAGCATTTTTTCTATCATTATTGTTGGCACTGAAGTAAAAATACAACCATCATACATTTTCATTTGTTTGACTGAATCTTTCCCATTAAAAAAAAAATGTATATAAATACAGCAGTTCCTAGACTTTTATAAATTTGATTACTTTTAAATTTGTACTGAATAGTTAAATAAGAAATTTTTGCAATGAAGTGTAATACTAAAATTATAAAATTTATAAAAATGGTCTGATGTTTGGTAGATTCTCAAACTGACTTGAATAATTATATTACAGTGTTTCAAATGCTTTAGTAATTTTACAGCTATTTAAATATTATAGCATCAAATACACTATCTACCAATAAGTATTTGGACCACCAGGCAAATGACGATATCTGCAGTCTTGATATACATCATGCCCTCTGCCGTTAAATACTGTGTAGGAAACAACATTGGCATTAGTCGCATGCAAGATGTTAAACTGCAGAGTTATCTGATTTTGAGAATGGTGTAATCGTCGGGTATCACAGAAATAGCTGATCCTTCAGGGACATATCTAGTGAGCTGAATTACCCAAAATCAACAATTGAC
The DNA here is from genome assembly GCA_907164885.2 of Dolomedes plantarius. Taxonomy (NCBI): domain Eukaryota; kingdom Metazoa; phylum Arthropoda; class Arachnida; order Araneae; family Dolomedidae; genus Dolomedes; species Dolomedes plantarius. The sequence goes on from OU015491.1 coordinate 33,274,068, forward strand.
TATGTGATTCAGAAGTGGAAGGTGAGCGGTGATTGTCAAAATATGCACTGAGTCAGCAGACCCACGAAATTGGGAGACCAACGGATGCTGTCCAGAGAAATTCGGAAGAACTGCACCCAACTGATGGCCCATATACTCCAAGAGTTTCAACAGACATCCAGATGTGTTGTTTTGATGAATACCATCAGTAAGGAAGCACATCTGTTTGGTTTTCATGTTCATGGTGCCGCTCATAAGCCTTTGATCACAATGTCCAAATGTGCTGCTCAGTTAATGTGGTGCAAAGCATGTCGAAAGTGGACCGCAGATCAGTGGAAACAGGTTCTTTGGAGCGACGAATCAAGGTTCATCCTCTACCGTTTGGATGGCAGGGTCTGGGTCAGGCATCTGCCTGGAGAATGCCTCCTGCCAGAATGCATTGTGTTTCCCCAATAAAGTTCGGCGAAGGTGGAATTATGGTCTGGGGGTGTTTCTCCTGGTTACGGACTGGGACCATTGGTCCCAATTCATAGTAAGCTCAATGACGATGCCTACTGCACTATTCTGGATGACAGTGTGCTTCCTACGTTGTGGCAGTTTTACAGGTTAGACCCATGTTACTTCCAGGATGACAACGTCAGCTGTCATGTTGCAAGTTCCACCATGGATTGATATGGTGACAATAGGGTTAAACGAATGGACTGGCCTGTTTAGAGCCCAGACCTGATTCCAGACAGACTCATTCCACACCCATTCCCATTCCAGACAGACATGATTATATATTATAAAAATCAGCATTAGAGGGGAAAAAAAATATGTAAAACTTACTTGCTAGTTGTATATAAATCATGATCCTTAATGTACTGTAATACTGTATCTTGCAGCAAATATTTCACACTATTTCCTCTTCTCAAAGCTCGCCTTCAAGTATTTATAATATGCATAAATGAGAAGAAATAAACTTGAAAACTTTATTAATGATTAAGTTAAGTAATTCTTTAATGGACCCAAAAGTACAATAAGTTTTTAATTCATTTTCAAACTAAATTCAGTAATCAGGATTTTGTATTTAAGACTAGCTTGTTTTTTAAATTCAATTAATTTTCATAAATGAATGAATTATCATTTATTTTTGTCAATAAAACTACTGAACCCAGATATGAGAGCTAACATGAGGCTTATAATTGTCTGAGAACATGCATAGAAGGGGGAAAAAAAGGAGAAAAAGAAAGGAAAACAAGTACAGTCAATGAAAGTTAGAAATAATGATCCTGTACTGTAATGAGATAGCTAGTTAACAGGAAAAACAAACTTTATTTTATATCGACGAGACGAGGGGCAACACAACACAAATATTGGCGTGGAACTCATCACATTATAACGGTAGCATTATATCTCAGCTACTCAACAGAATTAAAAAAAAGACGAGGGATATCACCTCAAAAACTGGCGTGGAACACAGTCTGAACAACCGTTCTTCTCTCCTCGTTCGAACTTTTTTTCTTCTTCACTTCAGTTCGCTAGAATCGGCGAGTTGTCACAACTTAGCTTAAGTTTTTTAAATTCAATGAATTTTCATAAATGAATGATCATTTATTTTTGTCTATAAAACTACTGAACCCAGATATGAGAGCTAACATGAGGCTTATAATTGTCTGAGAACATGTATAGAAGGGGGGAAAAAAAAGGAGAAAAAGAAAGAAAGAGAAAGGAAAACAAGTACAGTCAATGAAAGTTGGAAATAATGATCCAAATGCAAAAATGCAAAAACTCCATGAAGCCACATTTTAAAGAAATAAGTTCACAAAGAGTGCATACAGGTGTGGGAGAGAGTGATAAAGAGAGAAAGATAAAATTTTCTTATAAATTAAAAAAATTTATTTTAGAAAAAATCAAAATTATGAGAATACAAAGTAAAAACATAAATAAACTGTTCAATAAAATTTTAAAAGTTGAAATATTTTGTCCAAGGAAGGTTCATTATCAAAATGCTGGCATACGATACCCCTTAGAATCTAATAAGTTCTAAAAAGAACATCATAGAAGAAAAAGCTAACTTGTGGCATCCTGAAGCAATCAAATGCCAAATTTATACATTGAAAAATCAAAAGTCTCAAGTTCATAAACTTATCTCAGTTATCTCAATTAAAGAGATAAATGTAACAGAGAAACCCAAATTCTCTTTTGAATCAAGAAATGAATTACAATTATGAAAATTTATTTACTCTACGTGGTTGTACTACCTTGGAGAGATTAAACTAATGACAAAAAAACAATATTTTGATTATAAACTATACAATCATAAAACAAAAAAAATAAGAGATGCTGGAATTCGGAAATCCAGCTTGTCAGCTTATATAGTCTCATTTAAATACATAATTAAAGCATCAATAGACTAACAAATGACAGATCACTCATATTATTATGGGTTGTCAAATTAACCAGAGCCATGGAATGTCTTTTTTCAAGTAGCTTTGGTTTTTTAGTGTAATCAGTCACATTTGCAAGACTTTAATTTAGCGAAAGTGAATGGTATAATGTAGGACAAAATACTTACAAACCCAAAAATGTTAAAAGAAAAAAAAATTACATTTACCTAATGTGGGTAGAACTAATTTCATTTGAAATCCATTCAGTAACAATGTGAATGTTGCTCTATAAAATAGATGGAACAATACATTAACAAAATAAATTATTCAGTTAACATTAATGCACAAACCTGATAAAAGTACAATAAAATGAAACAATAAAAGCACATGTTCCCAAGACTTAATTCCAGAGGAAAAGAAATCAATAACATTATATATATTTAGAAGTTTTAACATACATAATTCAAGCTCAAATGCAAAACAATATAGCACATACACATGTTAACTATATAGAAGAATTTAAAAACTTAACATCAATCACACATACCTGGAGTCTTGACAATATATCAGATTCATATATAAAACGCTCAGGATTGGTACCATTCCTAGTAATGACCACAAGACCATGCTTCCCAACTATTTGTGTTATCTGGAATGTAGTGAAAACTTACTCAATCATCTATTTTCATGTTTACTAAGAAATGTAAAATCATATGAATCAGTTACAAACAAACAGAAAACAAAGCACAATAGAACTATTACCATTTAGCATATCATTCCTTTAACACACAAACTACTTCATTACCACCGATGTAATCTTTTCTCCCATGATCTTGGAACAACGGAATGGACATCCATAGCGCGACGATCATTTTCCGATGCTTCTTATACTGCGAATATACATTCGCGAAACAGAGAGCGAAGTGTAGGGGAAAGCAGTGATTTACGGATCCCCTCGCCGAGAGGAGGTTTTATGGCATCCCTCGTCCCTTTGATGATTCGTCTTCGTACCGCTCCGGAGAGCGGTTTTAAGACGAATGATCAAAGCGACGAAATACTTCCCCCACGTTGGGGGAGGACGACTAATCGACACCAAAATGTGTCAAGAGGCGACGGGGGGGGGGCTTATTCGCGTATGTGTAGTTGTAGCTTACAGTGCTATAACGAGCAGAGTTCATAACTCTTTGGCCGCCAATTCGCTGTTTCCAATGCGGCAAGCCAAATGCCCCACCCATCCACACCGCGAAATTGTTGGCCTTTTTATTATGGGAGCACCATACAGGTGGGCCAACATAGCTCCCTAATCTCAGCCTTGTCTTCGGACAAGTGGGAATCAAACCCACAACCTGGTGGTGGAGGCACTCAGAGAATGCCCGGCGACCGTCAATTCGATCTCCTATATCAGGAATGGGCAATTGTTTTGTCTTGGGGGCCACTTTGTGTACACGGAGGTTAGCGGAGGGCCGGACCTTTTAAAATTATTGCATTTATTAGTTAACTTTGCATTTCAGATAAGGTATAAATTGTATCATAAAAATCAATAAATATAAATTAAATTAAATATTGAAAGTTTTTCCGGCTGTCTTTGACAGTTTTTCTGGGTGTCTTGGCGGGCCACAAAAAAGTCTGTAGCGGACCTCATGTGGTCCGCGGAAAAGTAGATACTTAACTATATATTTGTCTTTCTTTTGTTACTGCTCTTTATATTAATACGTTTACAAACCAAAAAGCTTTTGTTATTCAACAATGTTATTAAAAGTTATTCCGTAATGTTATTAAAATCCTTTCTTCTGGAGGTATACTCTTCCGGTAGTCGGTGTTCTTTTTTCCGAATCTTGTCTTCAACAAGTCCCAAGAGATAATCAAACGTAGGTATGCTTAACCTACAATAATTGTAAAACTTATCTGGGTCATTTCTACGTTATTTAATAAAACTGGCAATGTCTCTTTTTTATTGATTGGATGAATCCAACAGCTTCTTTCTTGTTTTTCATCCAAACATTGTATAAATTGCCACAAAAGAATAGCTACTTCTACTTCCTCACTTGCATTATCACCCACAATTATGACCAAACTACTTTCCCAAAACTGAATACTTCCCTCAACAAAGAACAAAATATTGCAGACCTCTTCAACTCCCGTGTTCTTACTACTGATGAAATATCAAATCAACCTAGCGTTGCAAGTCAAAACGTATCACCATTTTCCACGATAAAACATTTTGGTTTGCGCAACGTCTAGCAACAGAAACGGTGCGCAATGTTTTGTTGCATTCGGAGTGTGGCCGGGCTTAGATTCTACATGACTCTCCACCAATCAACGATTACGAGATATTAACAGTAATAGAGCCTTCATAACATTAGTTATCTTTCTTGAAGAACCTCAGAGAAGTCACAACAAAATCAAATACTAAAAATGGTGGCTGGTGAGAAAAAAACCCGCTTAAATAAAAGTGATTAAAAGAAAAAAAATCATAAGAAAAACACAAAAAAAAATTCAATAAACAAAAAAAGGAAATTAAAATCATATTACCCAATTAAAATGCTGCAGCAAAAAAAAAAAAAAAAAAAACTATTGGGGAAACTGTGTGACCATTTTGTTAGGCCCATGACGTCAAGTCAAAAATTGTCGAGCCCATCGTTCATCTCCCGCCATCCTCGAAGCTCTCGTTCTCCGTCCAAAACCTGGATCTTGCTTCGGTCCCTAGGTAGGGAGTCCCTAGCCAGGGTCCCTCGAACGTCTCGCTCCAATATCAGGAAAATCCAAATCCCCTTCAAAAACACCCGCGCTTCCCGAGTCAGCCTTCTCGTCTCTTGTTGACCACGCATGGACGTAAGGAGTACCAACGCGCGCCGTCAATCTCGGACGAGGAAAACGTTGAATTTCTGAATGAGGAATTTGCACATGTGGGGAAAATGCTCATTTCTATTTTTTATTAACAGATTGGTTATTAAATTGTTCGAAAACATCAATTAAAACGTACATATAGATCTAAATAATAAAAAATTTTAATTTAAAATAAGCGAAAAGTGTTGAAAAATCATGTGACCTCAAAACGCTACGTGATTGGTTCTGACGTCACTATACCCCATGCTTCAATGTTTACATTTTTCTAGCGCGAGATTCTACGTTTCCTCCTCTTAAACTAACATTTTTTTTTTCTAATTTGGTTTAATTTTTCTAATTTTAGTTTGTGGCTATTGTTTATTCCCTTTTTTTTTAAATTATATTCCATCGTCGTCTTTATTATTAGTTTATTTCTGTTTTTTTTACCATGGCGTTATTACCCGGTTTTGCAAAAGGGCAATCTGACAACCTGCCTAAAATGGATTCTTTGCAGTGTTTTCCTTTTTGGGAAATAATCCAAATTTTATGGGAGCAGAAATACGAGGATTTAAAGCTCAGAGGTATGTATATATTTGTTTGCATTTATTATTCTAGTTATGTAATGTAGATTGTAGAACGCTGACGTGCGTTGTACTTTACACAAACTTTAAAGTTAGACATTGTTTATGCATATTATTAAATTAATCTCGTACTCTAAAAGTTTAATAAACAGCTTCTATTATTATTCATTCATAGTACATGTTTAATTTTGTAGAATTAATTAGCACTGCAACATTACAAGTAGTGTCTGTTATAGGATATTTAGTAATTTTAATTGTCTATTAAAAAGTTGACAGAAATTAAAAACAATACCAAATTTACGAATGTGTTCAGTGTTCTGCATTCATATCATAGAAATATGTGTATTTTAAATGGTAAAGGAATTATAATAAATCTGAACTATGCATGATAATTAAACTTTTGACTAATCACATATTAAGTGGTGCAAAGAAACAAATGTTTACTACTCATAATAATTTTAAACAATCCTCTAACTCCATAATTTTGTGTTTTAAAAACACATTTTTAAATTTATGCTTTAGTACTTAGAAAGTTTCTTTTACTTAGATCTGGACGAGAAGGCTGTGGAGATAATGCTGTAGGATATGTTCAGGTAAAAAGGGATGGAGACATCTGTACAGTCAATGCAAGGGTGACACCAGAACATAATGTCACAAAAAAGACGTACAGTGTGGAACTCAAGTTTAATGAAAAGGAAGAAAATGTCCTTTCCGTCCAATGCAATGATTGTGCAGCATCTTTGGGTGAGTTCCTTTATGTATTATATTTAATTTTATCTAAAAGTTTTAATGATAGTGTGTTTCGGGTAGATACAATAGACCATCCATGGTTAGCTTTCCCCGCTTTGAGTCATTTATAAATAATTAGTAATACTTCAGCTGTTATAAAAAAATCTTTTTAATACAATACTTTATACATTTTATGTAAAAAACTAGCATCCAAAACTAGTGTAAAAAGATTAATTAAAATTAAATTTACAAAATAATTTATATATTTTATGCTTTTGTCACATTTTGCACACAAATTGTATTTTAAAATTTCATCACCTACCCCCAACCCAGCATCTGGTGAATTCCATTGAAACGGACGTTACATTCACACACAAAATAAATTATAAAAAGATTATGAGATGCATATTAATGCTTCAAAATAGGAGTACGTTATTTTTTCCTGATAAAGCCAATACTAAAGATAAACTTGACAGGTTTCAAAATTTATTTCTGGTGTATTTAAGCTGAAAAAAAATCTTTAATGTAATGGATGTTACATAAAATGGAACATCATTTGTACTATAGCGTCATAAGATAAAAAAAATCTGTGACTCTATTATGTAAATTTGATCAAAAATTTAAAAAATAACATCACAAGACATGCCTGTAATTTATCAGAACCTTGACATAAAAATTCAGTCTTTTTTTTCTGTAATAAAAAATTTAAAAACTATTTGTAACAGACGTTACATATAATATATGTCGCAACTGTACCCTTAACTAGGCTATATTTAAAACAGTCACAAACATGCATTTATTTTATTTTTATAGTTTTTACATTAATATTAAATTTACTCTAATTAAATTCAGTGGCATAATTTACGTAAGTAATAAGGTATAAAAATGATAATAAACTTACAAATAGATATTTTCCCATTACTTCCCCTACAAAACAAACTTAATGTAAGGAAAAAGCAATAATATGTTCTAGTTCTAGAGGCCATAAGCTTTCCAATGATATATAACACTTAAGAATTTGTTTAAAATGATTTTCTTTCGTAATGGTTTCATGTTAGGTGGAATTCACCATCTGGAGAATATAACTCATAACAAAACTCGTTGTTTTTACAAATATATTTAAATATTTATTTAAGTGGAAAATGTCAAAACTTGTATTTATTTCATATTTGCTGCAATGATTTGGCAAATCATCTGTATCACATTAAAACCCACAATTATAGCTAAATTAAAAAATTATTGAATGAAGATCCACTTACTGAGCATTTACAACTGTTTCAGCATCAAAGCTATTATCAAGTAACTGTATGTAATATACTTTAAGAGTTGTATATTGCATATCTCTGCTGTGAACAAACATTTTATAGACCGCTATCCAGAAGGCTAGTTTTTCTGAAGTTATTCAGGTATATTCAAAATCATTTAATCTGATAGAGATAATATGGTAATTTAACGATTTTAAATTATGGACGAAAGTTTATTCATTTAATGAACACAGAAATAAATTAAAGTCAGAAATAACAGCATTTATTTGTAACATTTTTCATAAAATCAAAATTTTAATGCAAATTAACATTTTACAATGATTATTCAAGTGAATAAAATATGATATTCTCTGAATATAGTTTTCATTTTTGCATTAAATGCTAATTTAAATTTAACCGACAATATTTTGATTTTTGTTAACTAAATTGTATAGTAATATTTCTGAGGGTTTTTATAAATATATTTTTTTACAGGTGGATGTAAACATGCTGTAGCTTTGCTTATGTGGCTTCATAGACTGAGTGAAGAACCAGCAGTGACGTCAGTTTCGAGCTACTGGAAGAAATCAAGACTCTTGTGTATTAAAAATTTATATTTGAATAAATACGTGTTAAAGCTTAATTTTTGTAATTATTTTTTAACCCAATTTCTTTTTTTACAAAATTAACACTGAGTATGAGTAAAATTACTAAATTTGGTTTTGGATCAAATGGTCTTGCATGTTAATAACTCCACATGCAATAATAATTAAATAATCCAAATAGGGAATTAAATGGTTATCAATGCATGAATGTGGACCGAGCATTTTAAATTCTCTCAGTCTTCCAATAACTCGTTCAACATGGATACGTAAAGATGCAATTTGTTTTGATAATTTTACACCAGCTTTAGAGCTGACTGATGCTGTTAAAACTGATGGTGGTCGGACTAATGTACATCCTTTTTGCTGCAACAAAGATGATATGTGTTTAAAACCCCTGTCTGCCATGATTGAGGTTCCAGGAACTAATTTATCAAGATAACCACTATCTTCAATAATCATAACATCAGAAGTTCGACCACCATAACTATCTGAAATAAAATTCACTAACCCATCGGGAGTGCAAGAAATTAAAAATTTCAATGTATTACAACCATAATACTTAGACCATGTGAGAGATTGATGGACTGGGTTGCTCGGTTTTTCTATTTCGATCTCCAAACAATCAACAATAGAGCATACTTTTGAATATCGTGCACGGAAGGGGATTGGCAAATGCACACGAATATCTTCTTTCGGCCAAACAATAAGGTCTTGCATCAACTGTGCAAGCACAGTGACAGACTTGGAAAATATCCTACTCACTGTACTTACAGACAATCCAAAGTCGATTGCTAGGATTGAAAATTGGTTGTGTAACCGCAACTTCTTCAGCACAATATATATATTTCGGGTAGGCAATGGCACCTCTTCAGTAATCATCTGAATTAGGAAATAACTTTTCATGGGTAAACCTAGAAAAAGTCTAGGATTTTTTTCGATTGACATGAAAGTACCTTTACTCATATGTTCCTTGTACTTTTCTAGGCAGATATCTTCATCATCAGAACTAAAATTATCTGAAATGTTACTTGGACAGTCAAAATCACTAACAGAATCTGATAGCATATCCTCTTCAACTTTAAATGAACCTGGATGAACACCTGCACATGTATGAGCAACAGCATTTTCTGTATGATTTTGAACATACATTTTTAATGGTGAACAGGCAATATCAGAAGTCTTTGTGACATCAGTGTTTGTGCCCTTACTTCTAAATGGTCTTATGATGTTCACTTGTATACCCCTATCTTTTAAGTTATCTTCATCAAAAGTTGAAGGTTCTTCATCAAAAGTAGGGGGTATTGAAGTTGAGGGTTCCATTGATGCTGAAGGTATGGCAGCCGCTGAAAGAGCTTCTTGGACAAGAGCTAACCATTTCCTTTTCAAAGCACCTTTTCACTCAGTTTGGGACAACGGTGTTTTCTTCTGGCACTCAAAACGATGTGGGACTACACCAACTTTCAGCTGTAATCTTTTAACATCTTTTGTCAAACGCCACTGCCAGTAATTTTCCATGTCCTCCTCCAACTGAAAGATAAGGAAACATGGTAAATTTCTTTAAAGGTAAAAATATGAAATAAATTTAATTTTTATTACTGACTACATACTCTCTTATAAAAAAAATTCCAAACATCCGTTAAGAATTTTACCTCTTTGAGGTGCCAGGAGCAAGCACTTTCTTTGCCCTTAGCTAAGTAATCACTATAAGTCATGATGATTGTAAATAAATAAGTAACAGGAAGCCTATTTAGCTGATCATGTGAAGTTGGAAATTTTGTCCTGTTATTTGGATTTCCTGCTAGTACTGTTTTTTATTTGAAATGATCAAACAAACACACACATTATTATCATGTCTATGCCCCTAATTAAAAAAGAGAGCCTGACATATGTTGCAGAAATATAGAGATACAGGTGCAGTGGTTCAGTGAAGACGTGTGGGGGTGGGGGGTTCAACCAAAAAATTCCATCACATACAGTTTTTTTCACAATATGAAATTTTCTGTTTTCTGTCTTTGAGTTTTTATGAATATACAATTAGCATGTAATTTATTTTTGTTCGCCCGCTAAATGTCATCAACATATATAACTTTTTTTTGTTATTTTATAATAAACAATTAATAAAATCAAAAAATGTTCGGTACACATAAATAAACAAAGGAAAGAAATTAATAAAATAGTGTAGACAATGAGATGAAGTTCATTCATTTTGTCACTTCCTCTTAAGACAGACATGTGGCACCTGATGTCTCTTTTTCATGGTTTAGAAGACGAGAAAAGGATTGCAGAATATCCAGAATCATATGCTTTTGTACTAATTACAGTAAACGACTCAGTAATGTGGATTCCAAATATATATGTGAATATTAAAGTAATTTTTTCCACAAAACTTCTTACTTATTATTTTGTTTTACTCCCTAGAAATGTTTTTACATGGTATATAAAGCATTATTTTTCTAAATTTTCAAATGCAGTTTTCAAAAAACTTACGTAATGGACAAAAACGAATGACATATTTGAAATTAGCATACCAAAAAACATAAAAGTCAATTGCTACTTTGCAAAAAATATTTGTTCTCTGAAAATTTGCAGACCTGTGTTATTAAAATGCAGCAACAGTATAGCCTTAAAATTTCAGTAAAAGTGTCATATAAATTTATTCATAAATTGATAATGATTTTGGCTAGTAAAAATATTAGACTAATCTTGTAAAACATTAATTTCATAGTTTGAATCTTCATTGTAAGCAAATAAATATGCATAATGGAACAAAGTTATATAATTATATATTTTTCTTGTAGCACTATTTTGAAGCAACATTGAATTCTTATTAAAAGTTACATTTCATATGTTAACAGAATAAAGAAATAACTTACCGAAAAGTGATTTTCACAACACCAGCGAGTTGTCTTAGTGGACAATGCTGGATTTTTTTTTTTTCGTCGCGTTTCATTGCAACTGTCCATGCTTTCCTTTTCAGATTATCTTTTGGAACACTAAAAAAAAGCTTCCCAGGTGTATTTACCGTCGTGCTTGTGCAGAAAGGTACTATACAATGTTTAAAATTTGTTTAACACACTTTGACATCTTAAAAATAAAGAAAAAACACTGGATATCAAACTCAAACTACGCAACACAATCCAAACACCGAAGTAAACAAATTCGCTATGGAGTATTGTGACGTCACATGTATCCGCGTAGGAAAAGTAGCGTTTTTGAGATGAAGTAAATAGTGCGCGTTTAAAAACAAATTATGTTAACTTTTAGGGTTCTAAAACTAAAAAAAAAAGATGCTTTCGATCATATTTTTCTATTTTCTATATCATAAATGCAAAATAAAAAAACGTGCAAATTCCTCATTAGCCGAGGGATACTTTTCTCCGACTCATCGTTGATTTTATCTTCTTATTTCAAACTTCTTGGTTCCTTATTTCATTATTTCCTCCTTGAAAACGCCGCCATCTCCGAATCACCGTATTCAACCGCGCAGGGAGTTCTTTCGTATGCTGCTACATGTGATGATCTCCTTCAATTTTAATTCTTCATAATGTCAAAACATTTCGAGAAACTTGCGCACGCTTCTCCAAATGCGATGACATTAATCAAATCTATATAAATAAAGTATCAGACGTATTTGTCGAGTCACGTGAACGTCACGTCTCCGGGTCTCACTCATCCTGAGAATGCGATTTTGGCGGCCATTTTGTTTTGGTCGAAAATTGGTGTATTATTTTTCTCATGAAAGTACATAAATCTTACATATTTGGAAAGAGCTTTGAAAACTGATAACTTTTTCTGTTTACAGTTATTCTGTTACTTTAATAGTTTTAAAGATATTATAATTCTAAAAAAGCACTCCACCAGAGAAGCAGGCTACTCCGAGCAGTATGGTGCAGCCATCTGTCGGCAGCGACGGGAATGAAAATTGACGGGAATTTAATACATTTGTATGGCCCTGAAAAGGGCCTTTTTTTCTTTTGTGGGGCCCGAGCATATCCGGGCTTCGCCCGGCTAGTAAATGAATATTTGATCACCACACAGTTTAACCATCAAGTATATTTAGCAGAGGCTTAATAAATTGATTTAAAACAAAGTATAACCGTTACTAAAATTTAATTGTTTACTATTATATTAATAATTCGAATTTACTGAAATTTATCATCACCGCACAATTTCAGTGGCAGTAAAACTAATTTTTTTAATGAAAGTGCGAATAACACTAATAGTAAGGACCCTTATCATGGTTTCAAAATGCTGACACTGAAAAGGTATAATCCGATCAGTAATTTAAGAAAATTTATTATGTTCTTGCAAAATCTAAATATGATGTCGGTTGTATTCGGTTGGAACCCCATAGAGCCATTTTAAAGTCTGAACTACCACTTTCATTACGTCCGTATAGAACATCTCTTAAAGATAATGCAGAGATAAAGAAACAAATTGATGGACTTCTAGCAGCTGACTTAATTGAGCCCTTCTGTAGTCCTTATTCAGCTCTTATAACCTTAGCTTATAAACGAGATGAAAACTCAAAAACTAGACTAAGCATAGATTACAGACAACTTAACAAAATAACTGAAATAGCTGCTGAACCGACTTCCCGAATTGATGCTGTCTTAGGCCAATTAACTCATGTTAAAATTTTCTCTACTGTGGATATAGGTTGTTGGCAAATTCGACTTAATTAAAAAGATACTTCAGATTACCCAGGTTCGTGGTTAACATCGCGATACATCGTCACATCGCAATGTTAGACTGACGATGTATCGCGATGTGAAAAATGTAACATCGCCCAGGCCTACGACCCATAGATAAAGAAACCATACGTCCCGGTTTTGGGTAGCCTGCCCCGTTGTCCCCAAGCACAGCTTCGGGACGCCGAAATGTCCCGTTTTTATAAAGAGAGTAACCCACGGTAACAATTTTATAAAAGGGCTCTAAAAATCATCCGACGGCAGCGATGACCGGCATACCAATTAATCTCGCACATTTTAAGTAGTCCGCTCGCTCCTCGGTTGCGAGTACACATGCCCACGCCTGACGTACAAGACGGAACGCGTATCTTTCTAACGATTATTCTTTTTTTTATCGACGTGTGTTATTGTAGTTAATTAAAGTTTCTTGTATATGAACCCTTCATTTTAACAATGCCTAAACGCAAGTGTACTTTTAATCTATATCTATAAAGGAAGAAGTCCTGATATATATATATATATATATATATATATACATACACGTATCAACGCCCAGCAAAAACTATTGGAGATACAGATATCAAATTTTAGGAGCTTATTACTTTTGTGCTGAAGGCGTCATTTAAGAAGCGATTTTTCAAAATTCGCCCCCCAAGGGGGGGAGGGGGGCAAAACGTGTTTTTTACATATTCCTTTATATCTCAAAGAAGAAAATCGATATCCATAAGATTCTTGCTTTAAAATGTAAGAAACATGAATACCTAAAAACCAATTTCAGGATTTTTCAAAATTCGTCTCCCAAGGGGAGAGGGGGGCTAAACGTGTTCTTACGTGTTTTATCTAATATATAAAGGAATCAACACCCAGCAAAAACTATTGGAGATACAGATATCAAATTTTAAGAGCTTATTACTTTTGTGCTGAAGGCGTCATTTAAGAAGCGATTTTTCAAAAATCGCCCCCTAAGGGGGGGCAAAACGTGTTTTTTACATATTCTTTCGTATCTCAAAGAAGGAAATTGATGTCCATAAGATTCTTACTTTAAAATGTAAGGAACACGAATACCTTAAATCCAATTTCAGGATTTTTTAAAATTTGACCCCAGGAACGGGGAGGGGGGGCTTAACGTGTTTTTCACGTATTCCTTCATATCTCAAACAAAGAAACAGATATCCATAAGATTCTTGCTTTAAAATGTAAGGAACACGAATACATTAAAATCAATTTCAGGATTTTCAAAATTCGGCCCCATTGGGGGGGAAGGGGAGGGGGCAAAACGTATTTTTAAACATATTACCTCATATCTCAAAGAAAGAAACAGATATCCATAAGATTCTTGCTTTAAAATGTAAGGAATATGAATACCTAAAAACCAATTTAAGGATTTTTCAAAATTCGGCCCTCAAGGGGGTTAGGGGGGGCTAAACGTGTTTTTTACATATTCCGTCATATCTCAAAGAAGGAAACAGATATCCATAAGATTCTTGATTTAAAATGTAAGAAACACGATTAAATGTAACAAACACGATCAATGTCACGATATTTCGACATTCGCTTTAGATTTTGAAAAAATTGCTAGAAACAATCCAATAATTTATATTTCCTATATATCACCATTTTGAACACCAAATTGGTGGTAGGAGAAAAGAGAGAGATCAACCTTAATTAAATGAAGTGTGGAAAGGTGTGTGTGTGTGTGTGAATTGTATATATTTCGGTTGTTAGTACGTATACATCTAGAGCTCAGGTTAACTCCATTCATATTTATTATCCTGGGCAACGTCAGGTAATTCTTTGTTTATGAAACCGGCGATTTTCACAAGGGTTTACAGGGAAGCCCTCAAACTCCTCGAAGGGCCGGGATCCAGTGGGTTATCAAAATTGAAAGAAACATTTTAATGCTGACATTAGCATGGGGGGGGGGGGGGTTATTATAATATGCTGATGGGATGATGACCAGTGGAGAGGGGTATAGATTGCCATAAAATACAAATATACATATCATACAAGTAAGCTTTATTAAGGGTTCACCCGTGCAACGCCGGGTATATAAAGCTAGTGTTAATATACAAACTAAGTACCCGTTTATGAAGTAAAGAAGTACTCCATCGGACGTCAGATATGAAAATTCTCGTACATAATTTAACATAGCCCATGGAGGTGCCAGCGATATTAACCAGCATTTAAGATCAGAAAAGCATAATTACAAGATAAAAAGAACTTTTTATATACCATGTTTTTAAATTTTCTGTTGAATCCGCAGATCTCCGCAGCAGTTATTCTGTTACTCTCCGCAGCAGACGCATGGTTAATGCACCTATGCTGACTGCTGTTCATCGGCTACGAAGGCTGGAATTTGCACGCCAGTACTGCAACTGGACTTCCACTGAGTGCTTTTTCCGACGAATCACGTTTTATGCTCCATCGGACAGATGCACGTTAGCGTATACGGCGTGACACGTCTGAAACCAAACATCCTGCAACAATTGCCGGAAGGGTCCAAGCTGGAGGAGGGGGCATTATGGTCTGGGGAATGTTTTCCTGGGGAATGTTTTCGTATTCTCTGGGTTCACTCATCATTGTGGAAGGCACGATGGATCAACACAAGTATGCATCTATCCTTGCGGACCATGTTCACCCCTACATGCGAATTGTTTTTCCTCAGGATGATGGCATCTACCAGCAGAACAATGCGACGTGTCATAAAGCTCGCAGTGTACGTGCGTGGTTCGAAGAGCGCCAGGATGAGTTTACCGTACTGCCTTGGCTAGCAAATTCCCCGGACTTGAACCCAATCGAGAATCTGTGGGACCACCTCGATCGGGTTTTTCGCACCATGGATCCTCACCCGCGTAACCTAGCGCAGCTGGCCACGGCACTGGAGTCGGCATGGCTCAACATCCCAGTGAACACCTTCAGGAACCTAATTGACTCTCTTCCTGCACGTCTCGCAGCGGTCCGCTCTGCGAAAGGTGGTTATTCTGGATTTTGACAGTTGGTCATTGTGACTGGACTGTGCATAAACTTGACAATTCTATGTATTAATAAATACTTTTCAAAAAATTTTTTGATGAATTATCTCAATCAACTTGAAAGAAAATGAAGTTAATTGGAAGTTAACTTGCGTTTAACTTTTCGTTCCCGTACCGGCCGATAGATGGCTGCACGTCTACAAAGCAAAATTAACTGAAAATAAATTTAATTCTGCTTAAAGATGGCTAAAAGTATTAAAATAATGCATTGTCATCGTGTTCTGAGCTATTCTAAAAGTTTCAAATGTCTAGCTAGTCGGGAAGTTAGTTAAAAGTCGATTGCAAGATTTGAACTGGACAAACACCCAAACAAACAAGAAAGCGAGTTAATAAAACATGTAAAAAATTCCGATCTTGCTGCCGCTACAAGTTCTTCATTGAATTAATTTTTTTAAGAAAACTGATAAACCAACTTCGAAAGATCTGGAAATTGCTGAATGCGTCTGGGCGTATCACACGGTGCAAGAGAACCACAGTTTTTGCTCTAAGGATTGTGCTTCTAAGTTAATTCAAACATGATTGGAACAGAAATTTGGATGTGTCCGGACGAAAACAGAAGCTATTGTTGTAAATGCGTTAGCGCCAATAGTAGTAGGTGAATTAAAAGATCGCCTCAGCAAATGCAAACTGTGTTGCTGTATTAATCGATGCTTCGAACCACGGATCCAAAAAAAAAATTACTTTTTTAGTTCGATTTTTTTTAACTATACTAAGACACACAAGTCAAATTTTTAGAATTTCGAGGTCAACCGGGCGAAACATCAAACGTTATTATGAAATATCTCATGAAAGTACTGACAGAAAATAATTTGACTTCAAAAATCGTGGCATTTTGTGGATATAATACTAACTGCAATTTTGGCGGAATGAAAAGACGAGACGTCAACAATGTTTACGCAAAACTAAATTTATCTCTCGGAAGAACATTTCTAGGAATCGGATGTAGAGCACACATAATTCACAACACAATTAAAATTGTCGTTGATTGTCTACCTATAGACTTTGAAAGCATTATTGCGAAAAAATATTCACACTTTTTTATATCTATTGTGTTCGCGTGGAAGTCCTGAAAGAATTTTGTAATGAAGTTGACACAGAGTATCACAAATTGCTAGGCTATAGTAAAACTAGGTGGCTTGCGCTTATGCCTGCTATTGAGAGGATTTTGGAACTGTACAAGCCAATAAAAAACTACTTTTTGAGTATAGATAAATGCCCAAACATATTGAGAACCTTTTTTTGAAAACACTAAGGCCATCCGCACATGGGTCGTCTCGTACTCGGCTCGAACTCGAAGCGATTTTTCCCACCACTCAACTTCCTACGTAATTGAATGGGACTCCACTAACGGGGCAAATGGCAATCGGCTCGAAGTCGAAGCGGACACGATTCGTACTCGTCTCGTTTCACTCGAACTGTTTGAAACGGGAAAAATCGAGCGTGACGCGCGGAATTTTCAATTATCAATGGAAGTGTTCAACATTAAACTTGTAGAAGAGGAAAAACACCCGGAGCTATATGACCACACGCTCCGTGAATATTCTAGAAAAGATTGTACAAAAAAAGCGTGAAATGAAGTTGCACGAGAAGTCAACTTGACAGGTAATGTATTTAATCACAAATTTATTAATGTTACATAGTTTAGTTAAAAAATTTTATTACATTATAGTATTTCTTTATTAATTACAAAAACTTATTACGATCATTCATTAAAAAATCTCATTACAATTTCACGAAATCTATTCTGATTAAATACATAAAAAAATAATAATAATCGTATAAAAAACACAGAGCGAAATTCAATTTATTTAATTTTTCAAATCAGTAAACATAAAAATTATGTTTTTAGTTTTGATGAAAAAGTGTCAAAGCCTGGACTTTGTCGTGGTGATTGCTACCTGAGTCCCAACGTCTCACCTACACAAACACAAGAGCTTAGCACAAACTTTTGTATCTTAAAAATTATAAGCATTTATAACTCCGATTGAAAACGAAATTTCAAATAATTTTATAATTAACAAAAAAAAGTTGTATTTTTATAAACATTAAATTATACCGAACTGAAAATTTTTTGACATTCTATAGAATGCTAAAAATTTTGCATCACTTTCTTGTAATTAATGTAGCGCAACAAACAGCTGATGGTGAAAATTTCGTTCCAAGTACGGAAGTATTTGTACTCTCCTCCGAAACCTTCTCCTTTTTTTCTTACGGTACCAATATAACATAAGAATGTCCTCCTCATCGCTGGAGCTGCTCATTTTAAACAAATAAAAACAAGAAGTTTTGTACTTTGCACGTTGAAGACATTCAACCTACTGAGAAAGACATGGATTCGTCATCCCGCTTCGAATTCGAGACGAAACCACTTCGAGTGCGATTCGACCCGTGCGCGGGTAGACTTTGCGTAGTTCATGCAAGACGCACATCTCGCTTCGAGTTCGAGCCGAGTACCACACGACCCGTGTGCGGATGGCCTAACTCTGAAGTATGGCTCCTTTTTATGCATGCAGGGTCAAAAACGTTCCATCAAGCGGTGTTAAAGATCGAGGGTCAGAGTATTTCTGCAATTGAAGCAACAAAGGAGATAAATCAACTAAAAAACAATTTGGCTTTGAGACAAAGTACTCCGTTTCTTCCCCACTCCGTTCGTAATTTAATGGCGAAATTGCAAGACAGTGGCTGCAGTGGTATTGAAGAAGAATATATGAAAACTACAGCTGCTGAATTCTATAAAATAAGTAAAGAATATTTTGAGTAGTGGACAGTGTTCTTTAAAGAATTAAAAATATTTCAAAGGGTGAATTTAACTAAAATACCTAGGAGGGAAGAAATTCAAAGTGTAATCGATAAATTGATTGCAAAAGGATTTATTGATTCTAAACAAGACACAGAGGTATTTGATGAGTAATCACTTATTTCCAAATACATTACACCACAACAAGTGACAGAATGAAACACTGGGGATGTTTCAACCGAAAATCGTTGGGCGGAATTGTTCAAACACTTTCACACCAATTTTTTGAAACATACGAACTTTTTTACAATTACTGAATATATTTTATGTCTGCCTGGCACTAATGCACCCGTAGGAAGGGTCTTTTCCCTTATGAATAACTTAAGGACAAGCGAAAAGACACAACTGAAAGTTCTATTTCTCAAAGCCATGTTACTTACTAAAGTAAATTTTCAGAAATCGTGCCAAGAATTTCATTCGTATTTATAATCAACGCCATATATACTTCAGCAATTCACAAAAATATAAAACCAAATAAATGATTTATTTTCAGGTTTTTTTTTTGAACGAAGTTCTTTTACGCGGCTTACAGTAGAGTGAACTGGCAGAAATCGTCACGTAAGGAAAAATCGTTATGCCCCTTCCAGGCGACCTTCCTTAGCTTGCCACTGCTGGCTTGTGGCGTTAGCTGGCTTGTGGCGTCTGCTATTTAAAATCTCAACTTAGTCTTAACTTAATGTTTTCTCCTAGTTTATTAATTCTTAATATTCATTCAATCTTTTTTTATTTGGTGATAATATGAATACAGTTAGTTGTAATTTTAATTCTAAGCTTTGTGGCAAAGTTTTCACTCATCATTTCAGTTTGAAAAGGCATTTGAAAGAAAATCGTTACCTGTGTGTAATAAATGAGATTTTAAGGTATGTGCCTATCTTTTGGGCACTTTTTTTGAAAAATGTGAAATTTTTATTAAACACATGCTTTTAGTTAAAACAGGGAACAAAACTATGGATTGCCAAACCTTCTATAGCAAAATCTAACCAATATATTTCCCTTTTTTTTCAACAATATATTAGTAAATAACTTATCTGTGTTATGAAGCAAACGATTACCAATACCTCTTAAATTTACTAAAATATACCAAATTTTGTTTACACAACATGGTTTTCATAAAAAAATTGATAATCTAATATATAAAAATGAATGTTTGTATCTCTGTAATTGTATAGAAATCCACAGTTTAGGAGCAACGATCGTGAAATTTTACATACAGGCGTCTTTAAAAACAGCCGAGGGTCTGAAGAACTTCAAAAATCGAAATTAATTACCGTTGATTTTTAATTAATAAAAAACCAAAAATTTTGAAACTAAATGTAAGATGTTACACTTTGTGGAATCACCACTCTGAATATGGCGTCCACGTTAGGCTTAGCTGGCAAACAGCGAGCGAAAAGATAAAATAAATAAAATCAAAAAGTTTCAAGTTATATATTAAACCAGAATAATAAATGAAAATAATAATCTTTCAAGTCAGATTTTATACTCTAAAATAAATCGGATCCAACGGCATATTGACACTATCACACGCGATGGAAAATTCGAATCAACCACGCTAAGTGTCACAAGATCATTTTTAATCGCTACTGCAACCCCCCTCGCTTATGTCTTTGTGTCTATTGAAGAGTTAAAGACTAAGCTTCTATCCTGCTAACTTATTTCTAACTTAAAACTCCTCTTACTCCATAAATACATGTATATTCACCAACCCATAGCAACTTTCCAGTAATTTTAATACAAATATTCTCCTATTTACACAATTCACCAGCATGTTATTGTGGCGCATTCGGTAAGAGCGTTAATTTACTATACAACATGACGCGGGTTCGAATACGGATCGTACAGATTTTGCTAAACCTGTATTTTCAGCTTTTTTATGGAGGCTTTTTTGTTTCAGCTTTTATTTTATTATTTTTTAAATTATTATTATTATTATTTTTATTTATTATTTTTTTTAATTATTTTTATTTTATTTTATTATTTTTAAAAATTATTATTTTTATTTTATTTTATTTTTCATATTATTAATGTGTATAACATTTCGTATACTTTTTTTTCTATGTTATTTATACTGTGTTTATTTTTTTAATGGATTTTGGTAGGTTTATTATAAATTTATGTATTTTATGTTTTACTTTTCAGGAATTTTTGCTCCAACGATAAAGGCTAAATCTTTTCTATGTTATTTATACTGTATTTAGTTTTTAAATTGATTTTGGTTAACAAACATTCGACAATTTGACATTTTTACTTTTCAGCTTTACTTTCCTAAAGACAATTTGACATTTTTCCTTTTCAGCTTTTAGTGGTTTATTATAAATGTATATATTTTATGCTTTACTTTTCAGGGTTTTTTTGCTCCAATGATGAAACGCTAAATCTAGCTGAATTCTGAAGATATTATTGTAAATTTATGGTTTTTTATGTTGGGTTTTCTTTTTATTCATGTGCATAACATTTCACATGCTTTTTATTCTATGATATTTATACTGTGTTTAGTTTTTAAATTGATTTTGGTTAACAAACATTCTTAAAATCCCGGGCAACGCCGGATAAATTATCACCTGTGTAGGTTGATAATTTATAAATTTTAAAACTGTTACCACATGTATATTTACAGATCCACAAGAACTTTCCAATATTTTTAATTAATAAATAACCAACAACTCTCGATTCACAAGCGTACAGTAGATGGCGCCACTATTTTAATTTTTTGTGTGTCTATTTCGTTGTTATGTGACGATAAATTTATTTAAAGTACCAGATAAAGAAATCACATGATCAGCGTTTAATAAATTAAATTGTAAAAATTAATCTTTAAAAATTCACCAAAAATTAGAAAATGGAGGTAAAGATGCGAAAAGAATTTCATTTTAAAGGAATTTTTATGATCTTTTTCGTGATATAAATTTTACAACCCTCAAATTATTATTTTAAATGCAAACTTGAAAAAAGTTACAAAAACAGATTAAAAATTTAATTTAAAAAAATCTAAGAAGAATTTTTAAAAAATCTTTCTTAGTGCACCCCTACATTATAAGAAGAATCGCCATGCAAAATTTCAGTCCTTTAGGCTATGTACACATGAGAGCGTTGCAACGCGCGCTCTGGGGCAGTTGACTACTGTTTTTTGACAGGCATATTTCTATTTTTTTACAAAGTGCAGAATAAATAAGATATATATGTAATACATGAATTTTTCAAAATGAACTTATGCGAAATTTTCAAATGTTATTATTTTTAAATTTTTTTAAACATTTGAATTAAAATAAGGGAGTTTGATGTTACATGAAAGATACGCAACTTCGTGCCCAATATGCTAATGTATATTTTTTATTTTATGATTTATGTATTTTATTATTTTTCTGATATAGAACCACAATAATACATTCCCTGAGTACATTATAAATTTACATTTCTTTAAATTTTCTCTCCCCTTCTATCTACAGATGATATTTTTTGAATGTAATATTTTTTGAATGTTTTTCGTGATATAAATTTTACGACCCTCAAATTATTATTTTAAATGCAAACTTGAAAAAAGTTACAAAAACAGATTAAAAATTTAATTTAAAAAAATCTAAGAAGAATTTTTCAAAAATCTTTCTTAGTGCACCCCTACATTATAAGAAGAATCGCCATGCAAAATTTCAGTCCTTTAGGTTCAACGGTTTGGTCTGTACTTTGTATGTCAGTCAGTCAATCAGTCAGTTAGTCAGTTACGGAACTGTTTTATATATATATAGATTTTTATTACTATCTCTATAGGGCAATGTCTTGCAGCATGTCACATCTCAACTCTTGCAGATTTTACTTCTTTTTTGGCGAGGAGTGGCAAAAAATTGCATAATTTAACATGGCGTTCAATGAGCATTCTTACAGCTTGTTGAATAAAATGCTCTCAGATGACGCAAAGTCTTTAGATACGGTATCAAAACAAAGGTATATCACTAAATTAAACATTCAGGTACAGTCCGGAAAGGTTTATTCAGTATGTGACCCGTATTTATTGACAGGGGAAGACTGGAGTCACGATACAAAACGCTGGCCTGAAGTCACTTATCCTGATATCTATACATATCTCAACATAATAATAAAAATTCTCAACGAAAAAATGATTATATTCTCTTAAACCTTGCGAAATATTTTAAAAAAAGGGTTAAAATACCTGTTACATACAACTAATATGAGGAATTTTATAAATAAACTTAAATTATTTAACTCAAAATGAAGGTATCGTCCAAAAACACATGCAAACGCATAGGAACTGCTTCTGTTTTCTGCCACCCGATAATGACGTCATCTATAGCAGACGAAAACTGACTTAGCCAGTGACGTTGCAACGTTTCGCCTTATATCGTAACGTTAACTTCATGCGCACACATTATTTTTAACTGGCATTCAATTGGCTGTTAAAACTTTATATTTACATCCTATTTAAAAGAAGTAGGGTGTAAATTGTAGGGTGGAAAGTTGGTAAAATTAAAATTTTGTGCAATGTATTTTAATTTCTCGATTAAAAGTAGTTTTTTTCTAAAAATCAATTTATTTCGCTTGAAAAGCTAAATATTTTATGCACGCGGTTTATATTATTATTACTATCTTTATATCGTAACGTTAACTTCATGCGCGAGCATTATTTTCTTATGCTTTTTTTATTATTATCATCTTTATAATAGCTTTATTTTCATATGGTTTTAAGCAACTATCGTTGTTATTCATATTATGTTGGTTTTTTATTAATTAAAAATTAAGGGTAATTAATTTCGATTCCGGAAGTTCTTATCTTTATTTTCATATGCTTTTTCATTTACGAATTATTCAAATGTTGGTTAAAAAACTTTTGCGCAATTTATATATTTGTGTGTGTTTAATTATTGACATTAATGAATTTATATTTCTGGAGAGGATGTTTCAGATTTTAGTGGTACTATGATGAAAGGCTGAATATACCAAAATTCTGAGGAGTTTATTATGGAGAGAAAAGGAATTTAATATGTAGAGGATGTTTATAGGAGTTAAATGTGGAGAGGAGTTGAATGGTTTGCAGCCCTCAATCAAACACTTCATTTTTTTAAGAGGCAACGCTGCAGTCATATCATTGTTCTATTGGAAATTTCTGCTGAACCTGTAATTGCAGCTTTTTTTTACCCCAATGATGAAAGGCTAATTCTAGCTGAATTCTGAGGAGTTTATTATAAATTTATATATTTATAGATTTCACAAGGTTTTTTTTCTATGTTATTTATACTGTGCTTAGTTTTAAATTAATTTTGGTTAACAAACATTAGAGAATTTGACATTTTTACTTTTCAGATTTTAGTATTAAAATGATGAAAGGCTGAAATTCTGAGACGTGTATAACATTTCACATATATTTTTTATGTTATTTATACTGTGTTAATTTTTAAATTGATTTTGGTTAACAACAAACATTCTTAAAATCCCGGGCATCGTCGGGTACTTCAGCTAGTTTTTTCAATAAAAATAGCACTTAAATTAATAAATACACAATTACAACCTATATTTTGCTTAATAACATACCATTAAATAAGCAGAACCTTGTGACATAATTTAATTTTGGATATTATTTTGGTTAAATTCTCCTAACGAATCTCGTAACGATGATCAGAAAAGTAGAAAATGACAGAAGATTGTAATGGAAGCTAGTTGTATTTGTTAATACGAGATGGCGTCCCTATCTGTCATATTTGAACAAAATATGGCGCCACGAAAATTATAGAGCAAACGAGCTGTCTTGATGCACTCCTCTCCAGGCGACATTTCCCTCTCTTTCTCTTTGTCTCTTTCTATTGTACATACACATACGGTTGTATGTGTATGTGTTCGTGCGAGTATCGAGATTCGAGCAGCAAGCATTGTGCGCGGTCAGCTGTATAACCTCAATTCTAAAGACCTGTAAATATTATTTAAACTTATTTTTTGTTTGTTATTGTTTTAATTCACACGGGATTTATATTGTGTCATTATTGCAATTTTATAATGAAAGTCAAGAAACAGAAACTGCAGCAAGTGTAAATAATGCAAACTTAGAAAAGTAAGTTAATAAATCATAAAATAGAATCTCAAACATATGCATCTTATTATAGGTACCATTAGCCAATAATTACCATGACACAATATAATGATAAAATTTAAAAAGGATTTTTTCTTATTTAGAATTTTTTATATATAATTTATAATTCACTATTTTATATTTAATTTTAATAAATGACTATTTTTCCTAAAATATTGAAAGAAATTTATTGATTTAAATCCATACTTTACATTTTTGCTTTGAAAAAATGATAAAAATAAAAATAAAATATACAAATTAGAGAGAGAGAGAGAGAGAGAGAGAGAGTTGGTTGGAGTTGGTTGGTTGGTTGAATAAAAGAGGGATGCACTTTTTGGCGTGACAAAAATACACTAATATAATCAATAGAAATCTACATATTAAATCACGTTTAGAGTTGAAAAAATAACGTAAGGAACTTTGTTCCTGACGGGGTCCCCCGACCGCATAATTTTAATTTTTTTTTGGTGTGTGTGTGTGTGTGTTTGTGTTTGTTTTTGTTTGTTTTGTTTTGTTTCTTGTTTTCATTGATAAATAGAAATTATGAAACAAATGCGTTTTTTATTTAACTTAAATTTAATATACACATCTAATATGTATTGTTTTCGGTCGACGCGACGGGAACAAAGACAAAATTCAAGAATGCTGATTCCGAAGTGCACACATACACGCCTTCCGATCGCTTTGATTTTTCCGCGCGATAAGCACATGTGAAAAATAATTACAAGATAAAAAGAACTTTTTATATACCATGTTTTTAAATTTTCTGTTGAATCATATAAACTTGACAATTCTATGTATTAATAAATACTTTTTTAAAATTTTTTTGATGAATTATCCCATCAACTTGAAAGAAAATGAAGTTAATTGGAAGTTAACTTGCGTTTAACTTTTCGTTCCTGTCCCGGCCAATAGATGTCTGCACCAGTCTACAAAACAAAATTAACTGAAAATTAATTTAATTCTATTTAAAGATGGCTAAAAGTATTAATAGAATGCACTGTCATCGTGTTCTCTAAGCTATTCTAAAAGTTTCAAATGTCTAGCTAGTCGGGAAGTCAATTAAAAATCGAT
This sequence comes from Dolomedes plantarius, assembly GCA_907164885.2. Classification (NCBI taxonomy): domain Eukaryota; kingdom Metazoa; phylum Arthropoda; class Arachnida; order Araneae; family Dolomedidae; genus Dolomedes; species Dolomedes plantarius. The sequence continues at coordinate 33,300,068 of OU015491.1, forward strand.
TGCAGTACTGGACAAACACACAAACAAGAAAGCGAGTTAATAAAAACGTGGTAATAAATCAGCGATAATTTACAGTTAAAATTTGCTTTCTGCGCATGCTCAGTGACATTTTTAAATCTGGCTTTATATACTTAGTACGAGGCCGCATAAACACATTAATTTGTTTCTGCTCATGCTCAGTGACATATTTGAACCTGGCTTTAGATACTTACGAGGCCGCATAAACACGTTAATTTGTTTAATCCGAAGAATCTCTCTAGCTCGCTCTCGGCCATTTTTATTTTTAATTACATTTTTGAGATATAGAATTAAACCTCACAGAAATTGTCTATTTCGCGCTGTTGAGTAACCCTATTTCTTTTTGCTTGGTTCAATAGTAATTTTTTAAAGTGTATTTCTCTATTCATAATATCATGATTTTCGACATTTGGCAATGATGTGTTGAGTATTATTTGTGTATTAGTAGTACATTTACTTACTATCCACCCGTTATGTTTTGACGGGTACCGACTAGTGCTTCATTTAAAATACATCTATAGCAGATATCGTGTGCAAACTTTTATCAAACATCTTTACGACTTCTATAAACACCTGGCAATAGTCAGGAATTTATTTCATTTTACCGTCTGAAAATAAATTTGATTTTAATGAGATAAGAATTTTCACTCTGTCGATTTTCTGAAATGGTGAATGTTATTAAGCAAAGAACATGGCATTAAATTTTGTTTTCGCAATGAAATTTCTGCTACAAAAGTATTTGAAATGTTGCAAAAAGCTTTTAAAGACGACTGTTTATCAAAAACAAGAGTATTTGATTGGTATGAAAGTTTTAAAGATGGTAGAGAATCCATCGTAGGTGATCCGCGATCTGGTAGAACATTCACTTCGATTAATGATCAAGATATCGATAAGGTCAGAGAATTGGTGCTTGGTAATCGTCGTTTGACAATAAGAGACATTATTGAACAAGTTCCTATTTCATTTGGTTCCTGTCAAGCAATTTTAAAAGATCATTTAGGGTTGCAACGCGTCGCCTCTCGAGTTGTTCTAAGAACTCTGAATTTGCTCCAAAAATAACAAAGTGTTCAAGTGGCCCGAGAGATGCTTTCTCAAGGTGATTCCCTTCTGAAACGCATTATCACTGGTGATGAAACTTGGATATGCGCTTTTGATACAGAAACAGCTCAACAATCAAGTGAATGGCGCTTGAAAGGTGAAGCAAGACCAACAAGACCACATCAAAGTCCCTCAAAAATCAAGGTAATGTCGACTGTTTTCTTTGATTGTCGGGGTGTTGTGCATTGTGAATCCCTACCAACAAGTAAGACGGTCAATAAATATTATTATTTGAGTGTTTTGCGCCGTTTGCGTGAAGCAATTCGTCGAAAACGGTTTGAAATGTGGCGAGAAAACTCATGGGTTTTGCACCACGATAATGCGCCTTTTCACAGTGCAATTATTATTCGTGAGTTTTTAACCAAACATTCAACAAATACGGCTCCACAAGCTCCGTATTCACCTGATATGGCACCGTGTGACTTTTTCTTATTTCTACGGTTGAAACTGCCTCTTCGTGGTCACCGTTTTGAGTCCATTAATTCGATAAAAGAAAATTCTCTACGAACTCTGAAAGGGTTTCACAAAAACGACTTTAAGGCATGTTTCGATTATTGGGAAAAGCATTGGCAGAAGTGCATTGCAGTCGGAGGAGATTACTTTGAAGGAGATGCAATAAATTTTGACCAATAAATTGATAACTTTTGCTTTATGCCACCATTCCGGAAACTTTTTGATCACAGTAGTAGACCACGTGATAAATTCTAACCAATTGAATAATGCTAACCCTGGTGGTCAGACAGGTAAATTTTCATTTTATATACGCCTGAACGGAGGAGAATTCTGCTCTTGAAACAGCCGTCGACATGAAAACTCACGGCTTCTTACGGTCTAAGTTTTGTCCCGTGCGGGGATTTAAGAATTTATAAAGGGAAAAGGACATTTAAAATGCACACATTAACGATTTACAATTAAACTTGATTGCCACTAGGCTGGTTCCAAAGTTAGTTTTTGGAGATGCTTTGCTTTGTGAATACTGCAGCGAAGTGGTACAGCATTCAATGAGGGGCCTTTGAAAATACCTAACATCTAGTATCTTAGCTACATAACTGAATTCTGTTGATACGTTTAATCCTTGATAGAGAAGTAAACACTGAACAAGAAATTGAATATAAAGCTAAGGTCTACTTTTAAGAGCCCTTTTTCTATTCTGAAACACTAACTTCAGCAATATATGGTCCCATCATCCATAGCTTTTCAGATATACCTAACCTCTAGCTAATGACCAACAATCTTTTGTAAAACTAATTCGGTTAATTCTCATTTCAAATTTGAATGAAAACAGTTATTTGGCTCTCACCTTTTCTTTTTCTCTTTCTGTACCCAGTATTTCAATAGATTTTTATTCTATAGTTTTTAGCAACAGCTAATTATTTCACTAAGAGTGATTCTAATGCTTTGGCTGGACGAGAAGATTTAATAAAAATAAAAATAAGGTTTAATGTAATTAAGAAAAATTTTAAGCATGAATGAAAGCAACTATAGAAATATATACAGCAATCATATTTATTATTTTAATATTAACATCTATGAAATTGAAATATAATTTATATCACTTACATCTGTTTCTTTCCACAAATCAGGAACACCAAATGATTCAAGCAAGTCTCCACCACAAAGTAACATAATTTTTACAGGATGTGAGAGATCCCATGTATGCTTTTGTTCATTATTATTTACAGCTAAAAATTAAATATAGTGAACTATATTAAACAATACAAGAAATCATTAGTTTTCAGCAATAAATATTTAAAGTCTGCTATCATTTTCATGAAAATACTTTTCATAGAATTAAGAACTAATTCAAAGAGACTTCTGCTAAAATTTTAGTCATAAAAGTTTTTTTTAAATTTAAATGGTACATGACATAGCAATATCTTGGCAACTAAATATTTTATTACATGCAAAATTTTGTGGTTATACAGGCTAGATATAATAAGCATGCAAATAAAATCTCCATATTTCCCTATACATATCTAACAGTCAATTAATTTCACTATCAAAAGGTTTTTCAAAAATTTAAAATATTTTTTTTAATCATTTTTAACAAGAATCTTTTTATGGCTTATTTCTGTGTAATCTAGTATCACTGTTTTTTTTATAAATTGCTTAGTTCCAAATTTCAGCCTATATCAATATTTGCAATAATTTAATAACTTAATCAGTTTGATTAAGTACATACTACTGTTTCTTACTTAAAAATTATAGATATATCTAAAATGTTCATAAATAATAAAAAAAAAGGGAAAGATAAAATTTTTTACAATTTACTAAACTTTTTCTTTTGGATAAAAGTTTGGTGTACTATCTTTAAAAAATTTAACACTGACATGTTATTTCATACGCTAAATAACTGAAACAATATTAGAGAATGACATCCCATTTCTACTCCAGAAGTGCACAGAACAGTTTCAGAAAGGTATATTATCACTGCACAAATTTTGATCTGAAATCAGTTTCAGAATAATGAGGAAACACACATTTGATGATAATCATGCTTTATTTCATGTGCAAGTCACATTTCTGAATAGCTAAACACTATTAGTAATTTAATATTAGGATGACAAAAGAATGTAATAACAGGATTAGAAAACACTACGTAAAGCTAATCTTACAAGAAATGTGCTGTTACTGCACTCATTATTCACGTACACTATGTAGAGAGCACCACTTGTCATAATAATGTCACATACGCAACAGCAACATGCAAGCAACACTAAAGGCAAAGTTGAATAAAACATGCAAGAGTGCTGCATCTATTTATTAAAGAATACCTAAGTAAAAATACTCATCATGATATGGTTAAATTAATCAAAAGAAGTTTTTTTGCTCCATTTTAAAGATAAAAGTGGTGCAATATAAATAGCATGCGAGTATAGATTTCTGTAATTTTTGAGAAACATAACACATGATAATACAGGCAATACAGCAAAAGGAATTTCCTGTAGGAATAAGATTAGGATTATTGGGGATACCCACACAGAACAAAAAATGGTATTACACACCAGGACTACTGAAATCCTAATACAGTAATACCCTGAAGTACACGATAGGTGGGACCGACAAAAGATCGCGTAAGTCGGGATATGTTAGAAAAACGTCAATTCATTTTTTAAATCACCCAACGTATTTTTTCTCGTTCGTATCTCATGCTCACTGAACATTATGTGACCCAATTAGCGTCTACGTTACGTAAGTTGTTCGCAGTGGTTTACCTAGACCATTTGGGGCCCGGGGCGGATTTATTTTTGAGGACGGCAATTTTTAACTTTTTCTTATAACAGCTAGCCTTCCTTTGCCTTAATCAGACCGTATCCACAGGCTATTGACCTGTGCAGAGAAAAAATAGACAGAATAAGGGAGCGAACTCGTGCAGTACGAGGTGAGCAATGATCATTACTGTTAAGTGTTAAATTGAAAAAAAGTCTTACGTCAAGGCCCGAGTTCGAGCAATCGAACCAACGACGTTCCGCACGGCACAGCTCCGAAACCAAACTTTTAACCGCCTGAGCCATGAGCTCGTTAACTTATAGTTTGGCACAAGATTAAAATCAGTTGTACGGCGCTGGTTTTTGTTGTATGAATAAGAGAGAATTTCGCTTTTAAAACTTTTTTCCCTGGCGGGATCTATAACAACCCCGCTCTTTGATCTTGGGCTCCTCATACGTCCTTGGCCCTGGCCCGTGTGCAAAACGATACTTGTTCTTTATATCGTCATCGCACGTTGGATCATTACGGCGTCTCATCAGGGGGATGGTCTGCCTTTGTTAGTCTTTTGTGTTATAGTGTCTTCGCTTTAGACATCGGGGCGCCTCGCTATTGTAAGTCTCTCCTCGCCTGCGAGTCGAAAAGCTGACCCTTTTGTAAGCCACCCCTCGGCAGGGGAAAACTATTGCATCTTCGCAGTCCGCCGATGGACTTACTCTGTTTCAAGCCGAGGTTAATAAATTTCCTGGGCCATAAGGAGGGGAAATGCCACAGTCTATATAAGCAATATTCAACTTATAAATATGTTTTTAATTATTATTTAGGGAAGAAGTAGCTACATCAAATGAAGTTACTTCATATTTGCCGAACTTCAAGATTTCAGAACAAATTCAGCAGCAATAAACGCTTTGATGTGTTGTTTTCCCGCAATCAAAGGCTGTTTTTTCCCATTGTTTCACTGTTTATTCGAATGTGACAATTATAACATCATTAGAAGAAATTTACCAAGAGGATTTGAGAATTGGGATAAGATCTTTTGTGACTACTATTGTAAGAAAGCTATTAAGAATATTGCGAGGTATCTTATGGACCAGCATATGCTATTTTCGCACGTGGTTTCTTAGCCTCTTGTTGAGCTGTTTTGTTTTGTCTTCATTTGTTTATTTTATATTTCTTTGCATATTATTTTGGGAACAAATTTAGTTGTAACTAGTTGCATATACTTGTTATAAGTATTTTTAAAAAAGGATTCGGATTAAGTGCGGACAACTTTTAACTGTGAAAATAATCACATAGGTAATTGTATTTATTGGTAAAATGGTTTGGTATGATGCCAATGATATGAACATGTACCTTGATCGGCTTTGTACATATTTGCTTAAATAAGTTAGTATCAATGTATATTATATTATAGTTTTTTGAGAATTTAATATCGTATTACAGCTAAGGAAATGGTATTGCATATTTGTTTATTATTTCGATCTTGGAAATGTGTCTATAATTGGAACAAAATTATTTTTATGTAAAATAATAATGCGACTGCAATATGTGTAAACTTGTATAATAATGCAATTTAAAATAATATTAAGTGTTGTAAAGCCAGTATAAAATATGTGAATAGACAAACCGCCGTATAAGCTTTTCGCTGAGGTCGGTGTAACTTTCGAACTTTTTTTCCCCAATTATACACAGCGTATATGGAGAAAGGTAAGTATAAGGAGCCAATGATACATTGTATTTATTGAAATTCTTTTATTTATAATGAGAATATGTTAAAGTCACGGCAATGCTAATGTTCTCGTATACCTTATGATCATAGATAGGTTCAACAATTTGGATCGGTTTAAAGTTATAAAAATAATGGATACGGAGGATCGCTGCATTTCCGCTAGTTCATCAAAATGAAGTTTTTGAAGTATTCCCCTGGCTTCAAGAAGATGTGTCGCAGACAACTGGAATGTGCAGTTATTTGACCGAAACCCGATGAATGCATTGCAATATCCCTTCTCTTTACTAGCTATTTTTAACTATCCGTTTAATAAATTGCAAATTTTTCTTTCTCCCCCCCCCCCTTCTTAGTTTTAATGAGTTTTATGCATTTGTTTTCCTTTAAGTATCTGTGAGACTTGTTTAGGAACATCTGGAATCATTTCGATAATGAGGGCAAATAACAATGCCGAAGGATATAAGCTTAACAAACGAGCTCGTCACCCACATCAAAATATATACAGTGTCATTCAGTGTCATTGAATTAATAAGAACTTTACAGTTAGAATACGAAGGAATCATGAGAATGTTGCTTTCTGGATCCGAAAACAAAATGCAGAAACTTACTGCTTTAAAGAACAATCTGACACTAATGTCATACGTTGATGTTGTTGTACATTTGCTTCATTTAGAGAAGTGAGTGCTGAAATGTAACATTTTGATAAAAACATGTTTGATCAATAACCATTGATTTGATTCATTTACCGAAGGACTTTATCTCCTTAATCCTTCGCTTTTTTTCATTTACAAAAACCTTTCTTGTTTTAGGAAAATAGATTTTCAAAAGACAGATGTATATATGTATGACTATGTATTCTTATGAACCGTAAATCTATTAGAAAACACATTCAGTAAAAAATCTGACACAAAGTATTTTGTAACAATTTCCCAAATGGATGGCGCTTCAACCAATTTTGCTGTGCAATTTTTGGCCTCTAAAATTTTTTCTGGAAGTTACTTAAGACATCTAGATTTATTCTTTATGAGTGTGCATAGTGTAGTTTGTAAATAAACATTTGTCAACGAGAAGGGAGAAGGAGTGTCGGCGAAACGGGGGGTGATGATTTTCCTCTTTTTGGGGAATTTGTCAACGAGAGGGGGGAAGTAAATTTCAGTGTCGGCGAAACGGGGGGTGAACCCTGAGCCCCACTAGGATGTTTACGCTTCATGGGAGTAATTATGAAAATAATAAGTACAGTTTAATATCGCTTTTAATATATTATCTATAGGCCAAACACTTAGAAGGTGTCCAACTCAGAGTACCTGAACGAGAGAGAGAGAAGATGATAGAGTGGGCAGAAGTGCATAGCATGATTCCCCCACTACCTTGCCGATCCCCTCAAACCTATAGTAATCCCTCGTTTTACGCGGTTTTGCTTACCAGCGGTTGACCTATCTATACCATACCTCATTTACGCGAGCCAAGATCTCACTTATCCGCGGTTCGAAAGATTAAAAGAGGGATTCGCAGGCAAATGAGGTTGATGACCTTTCACTTTATGTATATGCACAACCGTAATGTTTTCTAAAAACAACAACGTTCTCGTCTGATTTAAAAAAAATTTAAAAATGTATGTAATTTTTTTTTGCAATAAAATTATCATTCAATTAATAAAAGGCCCCTGTCGTGGGACCCCCTTAATAAGTGGGGCCCGAGGCGGACCGCCCCCACCTAGGTCCGCCACTGGTTGTTCGTATGCGTTGCGTAATTCTTTAGTTTTTATGTAATTGGTTTTTCACGCTATGGCCATAGCACGTAATTTGTAATTGTGAGTACTTATACACTGTACCTTCGTATTCTTATCAGTTCTCTGCCAGTCGCCTTCAGCAGATGTTAGCACGTGTCTGATTTGATTTAAGTTATGTTTCCGTTGTTACTTTAACGTTTTATAAGTTAATAAAACTATGATTTTAAGTAGCGATGTGTCTGCGTTTATTTGTTGAGCTAACAGTCGTAACATTTACCGACTTAGACATTAGGGTACAACTTTGCATATAAATACATCTAAATTTTGTCTAATTGGGACCAAGAACTTACAAAAACATCAGTTTAAGGGGGAAAATTGTATTAAAATTAAAATATTGTATTACATAATATTATACATATGTACAAGATATTTAAAAAAAGTTATGTTGATGGTTTTAAAAAATCCAATAAAGTAGTCTGCTGTATAAACACTTTTTTTTTTTCGCGAAGAATTTCTTCAGAGCAGACTAACATTTTTTCAATTCCCTGCTTTCTCGTCGTGATCACGCGATCTTTATTAGAATCTATATTCTCTTAAATCTGTAACCCTTTCTCAATTGCGCTGAGATCTGTCAAGTTAACTGTCATTAAGTTTTCTTGTGGAATTGTGTCTGAAGTGTCGGATTCTTCAGTGATGCTTTGGCCGTGCATCTCTATGAGATCATCGACTGTCAGCTCCTCAAGATGAGAATCCAACAGCTCGTTAACATAATCTCCATCGACTTCCACATCTAATTGCCTGGCAAGATCGACAACTTCTATCACAAGAGCAATGTGATCACTTTCAGGTGTTGTTTCCATTTCGTTAAAAAAAAATATTGTACAAAGTTTCTTCCAGACACCATTTAAAGTTGTTAGGAAAATTTCATTCCAAGATCTGCTTATGATGTTTACGGCATCTAATATGTTAAACTGCCTCCAAAAATCTTTAACAGAAAGTTCACTGTTTTGCCTCATAGCTTCATTTAGGTATGCAAAAGAATGTCTCATGTAATAAGCCTTAAGCATTTTGATAACTTTCTGATCCATCAGTTGAAGTAAACTGGTTGTGTTTGGAGGCAAAAGCACAACTTTCACATGTGGGTCGAAATCAATTAGGGAAGCAAGAGGATGACCGGGTGCGTTGTCAACAAAAAGCATCCCTTTAAATTAGGGGTCTTCAACCCGTGGCACGGAGGCGGCCCGCGACGGTATTTTAGTGGCTCGCCAAAACATTTCAATCAGGCAAACGGAAGTTTGATACAAATTCAAAAAACCCTTAGAGCGGCAAACTCTCAGACAAAAAAGATGCACGGGGGAAAAGTAGGCCACAGTACATAGGCTACGAGCGAATCTCAACAACACTGTTGTGAAGTATTCGCAATTGAAACATTTTGACTCCTTCCAACATTATAGCCATTTTTTCCAGCAACGCATGTAATGGGTCGTAAAACGGCCATATTTTGTAGAAAGGTGAGGCCTGCACCTGCGCCGAGTTCTGAGAAACGTTGCGCCCCCACAATTCTTTTGGAATGGTGGAAGAGAATTCCACGAAGAGACAAGGGACATTCTATTTCCCGAAAATAAAGTACCACGTGGTCAACTGTGGGAACTGTCGAATCATCCTGTCCACGAATTAAACGTGGGAAACAGCAATATATTTACGGGTAAGACCAACCTGGGGTGGAGCCCAGGACTGAAAGGGGAAAAAAAGAGAGCCCCGAGTTTTTTTGAGAGAGCGACGACGAGACCTGAGAGAGAAGGACGGAGATTTTCGAAGGTTCGGGAGCGGTGAAAAAGATGCCTGGCTGCTGAGCTATGACCAGGAGAGGCCTGATGCGTCCCCGATAAAGCTCATCAGCAACGGAGCTCCTCCGAGATGCCGCAACCCAAAAGACGTCATCATCGCCTGCGCCGAGAGCTTCTGCAGCAACATTAACCCAGGTTGGTCAATACCCCCCTAAATAGTGCTCGCATAATATACTGGTAGTTTATTTTATCCCGCTTGGACTGTATTGTTTCTCCCACAAGGAGCAGATAAGAAATGGTTTCTTTTTATGTATATTTCATATATAGCAAAGATTATGTTCATGCATCGCAAATTTTATGCTAACTACTTTCTAATTGTATAAATAAATTGTTTATTATTTATTGGTAATTTCATGTCGATTAGTTAGTATTATGTTGGAGTTTTTCTCCCCTTTTTAGCAACACAACGCAATGGGGTATCTCTGGTGCCCCTCATAACACAGATTCAACCTGATATTGAGGGTTTAGTTATGCAAAAGCAATGTCAAGTTTTTCATTAACATTCAGATGACATCCCTCCTTCCAATAATGTAAGTGTTTTACTGTCAATGGATTTTGAGATGTTATGTCCTATATAAGTCCTGCATTCATTCTCTTTCATGCAATATAAAGTACAAAATACATTGATTCAACTCCTATTTTTTTTTGTTTGTAGGAAATGATAAATAAAAACTTTTTTTAATTAATAATAGTTATAAAAGGAACGAAATACCTTTTAAAACACACCATACACACAAAACTTCAGTGACGAGTATTGAAGGAATTAATCCTTCATCAACATGCTATAAAAAGCAAATCAAGCAATAATATCAAAGGCTGAAGCTCGTTTGCAAATAATACATTTTTTCCTCTGCCTATGCTACTATTTCATGGATATGTGGTCCGCGGAACTTAATGAATTTATTGGTGTGGCCCTCGAACGTGAGAGGTTGAAGACCCCTAGTTTAAATGGAATCTGTTTAGACTTGCAATAACGTTTTACTTTGGATATGAAATGGTGACCAAACCAGTCCTTAAAACCGAAGCTGACACCCAAGCATTATGATTTGAATTCCAAATCCCTGGTAAGCTGGTTTTAGATTTATTTTTTAAAGCTCTTGGGTTCTCATAACGGTAAATTAAGAAAAGTTTTATCTTACAGTCATCAACTGCATTCCATCCAACCATCACTGACAATCTAAAGTCTTTGGAGGCCTTTGTTAGGATACCCCCCCACTTTCCGTCTTTCCAATTTGGAAATTAAACTTTATGTTGTTTTTCCCGCACAGCGTATAAGGTACCAGCTTCAGGAATGACGTAATGCAACCGTTTCATTACGATCACAAATTGCGATGTTCAGTTGCTATCGCTAATTGCGGTGTTTGAATTTAATATTTCTAATTTTCGATGTTTATACATTTTTGAAAATTTATTATTTACTGTGTATTTTTGTGTGACAATTATATTGATGTTTATTTGGCATAATCTTTTTTTTCTGTTTTCTGCATATGTAATTACGTTTATGCAAATCAGCCAAATGCACACGTGATTTTTAATAATGTATATAACGTGCTGGCTTTTAGATCTCGGGGTCAGTCGGAGCATTGTGTCAGGCAGGAAGCTATTGTCGATGCTCGATGTTATTTCGAGTTTATTTTGTGGTGGTTTATCTTTTAAAGAGAAAATAAACCTACGTTTTGTTTTTAAGAAAGACTGCTTCTTTTACTTGCTGCTGCTTCAACCCACTGCTACATTCTGCGATAATCTTTTTAATATAACTATCACATCTTATTTATTGTTTTAATCAGGCCAACAACCTTAAAGCCACGAGAGGTTTTTTCTTCACGCGCAATAAAAGTTCTAGGCATTTTCTTCCAGAACAAGCCGGTCTCATCCACATTAAATACGGTTTGACTGCTATAACTACCTTCCTCGATCATAGCCTTAAGTGTTTCAGGAAAAGTAGGCCCAGCTTCTTTATCGGCACTTGCAGCCTTTCCACTCTCCGCGATGTACCAATTACAGCAACTTTTAAATTAGATGAACCAACCGTAAAAGCTTCTCAAAAATCAGCTTAGTTTGATAACACACAGTGTTCTGGTAGACTTGACAGTACTTCATTTTTTATTGATTATCGCAACACAATTTCAGCATTGTTTCCATCTCAGCAATAACACCAGGACGTTTACAAATGGTATGCTAGAGTTCAAGGATTGAGCATTTTTCACAACTTCGAGGATTCTTTCTGTATCTCTTATGATTGTTCTTACTGTGGATTCCGGTAGCTCAAACTTTGTCAGTTCGCAAATTTTCATTCTGCCATCAAAATCTTTGATAACGTTAAGTTTCCATCCCAGAGATATCGTTTTCTTTCTTACTTCATACTGGAGGATCAGATTTACTTCGTTTAGACAACAAAATTTTTTAATGGTTTGTAAAAAGAAACAATTTTAACTTTTGTCGATTGCAAAGTCGTAATCCTGCAGGGTTCGCTCAAAACACGTATACTGTTTCACAGCAAGAGAAACACTGAGGTATTCCCCCGCATCGTGTCACTTTCAATTTTATTGCTTTCTCCCTCGCAATTTTCACTTTGGTGCAATAGTTTTAAAATCAACCAATGAAATTAGACGAAAAAATATATACCCACTCACTTTCATGGTTCGATAGCAACGTTTGTGTGTCGTGAGCTTGCTTTAACGTCAACAGCCCTTTATCGATTTATCATTATTGCCTCCATTTATACGAACTTGATACAATGAACTGCTACATTGTACTTATGCACATTTTTCACATACATTATAAAAACGAAATGAATTAAATTGGTATCTATGGAATTATGGATCTGTTAAATTGTTTTTTAACGTCCTCGCAAAGTCATGTGTTGTCATAAACAAAGGGCAACATGGCGTAGTCAAATTAGAGAGGGGAAAAGGGTAAAATAAATAAAAAATCGCGTAAGTCGGGGTATTACTGTACATGCTTAACTCTTTCATATACATATAAAATGAAACATGGTGCATTCATTCCACGATCATATAGCAACAATGTGACTTAACAGGTAAAACTTCGATGTCAACCTAATTTATTAAGAATCTTAGGTCCTAATTTACTATCCTATCTGCATTAGCTGCCAATGATATTATCCAGATAGCAAGTATACTACGCCCTAATATTTTTAGCACCTTGTAGAGCTCATATATAAAGGAATTAAACAGAACTGAAGTTTAAATATCATTTAGTATCTTTCTTCACTTTGAAGATGCATTAGGAATAAATCAAGTCATGACAAAACATAATAGTTCCTTACAAATAAAATAAAACATCTTGTAAAACAAAAGACTTAAAAAAATTCACACCTGGCTATGCTAACAATTTATATTTTATAATTCTAATCTACAAAAGAAAACACAGAAAAAATACTCACAGTTTAAATTTTCAATATCTAGTTTTTGCTTTTTTACAGAGCAATTAGCAGCATTATTTGCATTAGTAATTGAATTCAAAATGGCTTGATGATGTTCAAGAACTCTGACTGTTGGAACCCAACATTCCTGATCACTTTCCCAGCAATCTAATCTATAAAAAAAATCCTATATATTTTGTACTGAGATATAAACTAAGTAATCTATTGTAAAAAATATAAAATAAGCATGTCATTAACATCACTAAGAGAAAATATTAACTTCTATGCATCCTAAACAATAACAGGAATTCAAAGTCTAAAACAGTCAGGCACATTCTTTTGATTTTTGATATTTATTAAACACACATACAATTTATATTTCTCAATAGAAAATGAATAAATGAGTTTCATTTAAAATATATGGTTTACTATTCATAGAATCTAGAAAACAATAATTAAATAAAAAATCAATGATATCTGTTCTATAGATTATCCCTTTCCATGAACAAAATAATTTTTGACTTTTAAGTGACTGAGTATCAGAGACATACTTTTATTAAAGCTTTTAACGATAACTACACCTAATATTGACATTATCTTTTCTTTTCAACCCTGATATTATAGCATAAGAACTCAGTGCATAATATGAAAAATTGGACTATGTGAGCTTTATGGCATGTCCTGCTGGAAGTAGCTATCTCTAGTGGGATAAACCTTTAACATAACTGGATGTACTTGGCCAGCAACAATACTTAAATGCCTTTTCAACTTCAGAGATTAATTCAGAAGAATTAAAGGGCTTAAACAAAGGGAAAACATTGCCATAAAATATTGGTTTAAGTTCTCTTCCCAAAAACAGTAACAATACTCTGATAAAAAGCAAAATAGCATACCATATCTGTTATTATTCATATGTAAAGAGAAATAAACAATAAAATTTTGAAAGAATTTAACGAAAATTTTAACAAAGTAGAACATTTTAGGCACCAACATTGGCAAATGATGTCTGACTTTTGATAAATGTAACTCAATAAAAATAATAGACTTTCCATCAAGGAAAAAAGTTCTTGCTTCAGTTTTCAGAAAAAAGAATGCCAAAGAAAAGACTTCTTTGATTTCTGATCCAGTTTCAAGCCACCCTTAATTAATACACCTTGACAAAATGAAACCTTTAGGTTTTATTTAAAAAGGAAATATTAAATGAAATCAAAGTAACTTGGAGGCAATCAAAAAGAGACAGTTAAGGAAATAGAGAAAAAACTCACTGAAACATTACTGAATTGATCCTGACAGCTGTTCCCTCACTCCCTAACTCAGAATGAATCTAGCTGTTTAAACTTATTTGCTCTAAACTAAAAAATAGGGTAGAGAAAGAAATAGAAGTTTATCTCTGATGGTTAACCGCAACCAACAAGTAATTAATACATAACAAGTTTTACTTGAAAAAAAATTATTTTCCATCTTTCCTTAAAATTAGTGATTTTCACTTAAATAAGTTTTGTGTGACATTACTCATTTTTACCATGTTTTTATTAACTCACTTTCTGGTTTGTTTGTGTGTGTGTTTGTCCAGTACAAATCTTGCAATCAATTTTTAACTAACTTCCCGACTAGCTAGACATTTGAAACTTTTAGAATAGCTCAGAACACGATGACAATGCATTATTTTAATACTTTTAGCCATCTTTAAGCAGCATTGAATTCATTTTCAGTTAATTTTGTTTTGTAGACTGGTGCAGACATCTATTGGCCGGGACAGGAACGAAAAGTTAACTTCCAATTAACTTAATTTTCTTTCAAGTTGATGGGATAATTCATCAAAAAAATTTTAAAAAAGTATTTATTAATGCATAGAATTGTCAAGTTTATATGATTCAGCAGAAAATTTAAAAACATGGTATATAAAAAGTTCTTTTTATCTTGTAATTATTTATTCTAATGTACATTTTCTAATGATTTCAGAGCTTAACTAAGCATATTGAATACATGCAAACCACCACTTAAAGAATGAAAAAACAAAAAAAACAAACACACACACACATATATATATATATACACACATACATACATATATATATATATATATATATATATATATATATATAATTATGGTATGACAGTATGCATTAACCCTGCAAAAGGCACAACTCTAAAAACAAAAACATACATCTCCAGCATACTGGTAGCCTTAGACCTAGGTTTCCCACTTGTTATGTGCTTCTCAGCAAGGCATAACTGATTAGTACACTGGAGGGATAAGAATTCCTAATGCAGAATTTCTGTAAATTTTTTATGGTGACTGACAGAATGTATTTGACCAGGCCATATCAGAAAGACCTGTCATCTATCATAAATTACAGTACAAAATTTACAGTGCAAGATGATGAGAATATGCATGAAGCCTGCCAAAGGAGCATTGATTAAATCAAAACTACACATCTCTAGTGTATATTTAAAGTTTTAGGAAGTATCACAGTAAAAATATCTGTTTAAGAATTTTTTAAAACCAAAACATATACTTCTGTAACTTTAATTAAGTTTGAAAGAATTATCAACCCCGTAAGTTAATGTAAAGTTAAACTATTTATGAGGATGAGAATAGTTTTGTTTAAAGTAAACAGAAAAACCAAACAATAAAATTGAATTAAGATGCCTCATAGTTTCCACTAAAGAAGTTTAACTATTACATAGTATGCATGTTTAAAGAAGAGAAGAATTTTTTTCAACAAAGCAATTTGTTATATAATAAATAGTTTAAAATATGAAATTTAAAAACTATATCCGCCTACAATGATGTGTTTCAATTAAAAATTTTCAAAAATTCCCTCTTTGGTAAAAAGTAAAGAGATTTAAAATGTGTTTGAAGTCATACTGATTAATATTGCTCAACCTTGCAAGAGCTATTATAAAATACATTGACTATATTTGCCGTACACAATATCAACTATCTATATTGACTTACTGCCTGTTCACACTGAATCTGGAGTGTTATGTAGTGTCAACATTAAAACTTTTAACCAATCACAGAGCTTAATTCATTAACCACATGATAAGTCAAACCAATCACAGGTCATGTCAACAACCTTGGAGCCAATGAAGTAACACAATGCAACAGACTGGTTGCTATGTGATCGGACCGTTAGACAATTAGCTTAAAAATAAAATTTTTTTTTTTTAGTTCTATTCTCACTATAATTCTAATGTATGTTGATTCTTCATAATTAGTAAAATAAAGTGGACGTAACTTTACTTATTTATTTTTTTAAACATGAAACAAAATTTAATCTAATATTTTAAGCTAACTAGCTAGGAAAGATGCTTAATGTTACTAGCTACAGAAGTCTTAAATGCTATCTTTTTTAAAAATACATAATATGCTAAATAAATGCATTCAAAAACATTTTTATAACTAAAATAACCATGATAATGAGGTATAATACTTACTTTATCCAATCAGATGAGCGCAGAGCTAAATCAACCATTTCACATCTGTGCTTTGCAGGGACCAAATCCTTCTTACCATATGCATCATTTACAGGGGAAATTATGCCACCAACAACTTCATATAATCCACAACTATGTAGGTAATCTCTTGCTAATTCTTAAACATTAGTCAGAAAAATATTAAAAATTGGTATATATATATATATATATATATATATATATATCTGCATTAATGAAATAACCATAAAAAATAATTAAACTGTCACTAAACATCTACTTTCATATGCAAAAGTACAGAATTCAATTTTATTTGCAAAATCCTATACTGGCAAATACAATTGAAACTGGATAGGGGCAATGTTAGTGATCTACCCTTCAGCATACTATGAATTTTTTCTTATCTATGAGATCAATCGAAAGCAGAGCTGAAATGCAATACTTGTGAGCTATATATCAGAGTTAATTTTAAAATCAGATAAATGCAGGGTGTTCCAATTGTATTTGTGACTGTGTATTTGTGCTCTGATTGTATTTGTGACATACCAAAGTCAATTCTAAACTCAAAAAATGCAGAGTGTTCTGATCTAAGTAAGAGCACTTTCATGGGAATTTAGGTCTGACAAAATTGTGATTACACATACCTAAGAATTCATACACCTTCACTGACAAATATTTAATTTTTTTTAGTAGGTACGTACTAAGATATCAATAAATATATTCGATTAGGAGGGTTGAGAAGAGGGGAAGGAATGAATAAGGAAAATCATTCCGAAACAGAAACTGTAAGCACCAATGATCAGAGTCAAATTTTACAGAAAACGGTGGTGATGATTCATAATTCAGTGATATTCTACATTATATAATATAACACTTCGAGGTGACGAAAAAAATTCTTAAAACGGAGACGACAAAAAAGAAAAAAGAAAATGTGTGGCGGAAAATAGCAATGGAAAAAAAAAAAATCTTACAGTTAAAAGGTCGACTTACCAAACATTCTAAGATGCATGTTCGTAATAGGATTGAAAGACCCACAACTTAGTAACAAAACACGAACTTTCGAACACATATTTACGTACGAAGTATTAAATATAACGTAATTAATATTTTGGTAACTAGAACATACTTTAACTCACATAACTCTCAATATTACGTATCTCACGCAACTAATTGCTCAACGCATTCAAACTATCTCCGTTCATTTATTTATGTTTATATACATTCAATACGGTTATGAACGCAAATCTCAATAATAAAAAAAAGGTCTCAAGAGGACTCAAACATAAAAGAAATCAACCTTCCTCCAATCTGGGAAATGAAAACTTAATACAATATAAATAGAAACTATGACTATTAAATTTATAATTTAATTGTATTTGGAATTTTATAATGAAAAAAAAACTTTTAAAACAAATGTTTGAACTAAACTCTTTTAAGTTATCACAAGTATCAGTCATAACAGTCGATAAAATTACCCCGAAAAAATATACTTCTTAAAATCTAAATAGTTTTTGAAATTTGCTTTAATACCGAAACTAATTCGAAACAGTTAACAACAAAGCAACGGTTTCGATATCACAGTAAACCGGCAGCTTAACTGTGATATCGAAAAGCCGACGAGCGGCTGCCGTGCGTAACGGCTCTCTGAAATTTCCCCGAAAAGAGCCATTACGAGAGCTCTTACGCTGTAGCAACCCTCGTATTCTTGGCAGAGTATTGGCAAACATAGTTGTTGTGGCAACCGTGTTGGCGTGGCTATTTTTTTTTGCCAATATATCGCCATTATGTGTTGTGTGTATTCATATAAAGAGTTTTTGGCGTCACTTTGTACTGCAGGCCTGGGATTGTTTTCAGTTTGATGAACTATTACGTTGAGCGATTATTAAAATCGAATATTTTAAATTCGTTAAACTCATGATTGATAGAGAGAAAGGAATTGTATCTCTTATTGTTTTATAAACAATATAACAGTAATAGACGGCTGTGTAAAGTAAGAATGTCATTGCTATTCATTGTTTTTACTGTGGATTTTGGGATATTAGGTTACTGTTTAGCATATTCCACTAGAACGTAATAAAATTATGTATTTTAATGTTATCTAGAGTTTGAAAATTGTGCCTAAATTGAGTCTGCATCGCATTTTTAATTGAGAAAACACAGCTCGTATTTTAATTTTGTCTAATACATACGAGTTATTGGGCGCATACAATTATAGATATAGAACGCATGATTTTAATACATATGTTGGGTGATGGTTTAATTGTAAATTTTTGCTGAATATCAGAACAGGTTTTATATTTAATTAACTCACGGTTTAACACTACAGATATTATTTTTCCTATCCTTTGGTATAATAAGTTTCTGTGGTTATTTTGAAAAGCACATCGTCTATTTCTTCAATTAATAGTTTACGTTTAACTCTATTATTATCTTTTATAAAGCTTTGTTAGTTATGCATAGTTTTTTATTATCAAGGTTTAATGGGAAGCAAAATGCGCTTCTGTACATTAAGCTTTACTTTTGTGATTTTATTTAAATGTAAACATTATTCATTCTATCATACATACAAGGTGTGACTGATCACAGAAATATTACGGTATTATATATTTGCAAAAAACAACCTTATTTTCTTTCAAAGTACTCCCCGCCGGATGTAATGCATATCTGATAAAGTTCCTACAAGTCTTAGAAACTTCTGGAATAGTCCTCCTTCACTATAACTTTAAGTCCCCTGGTAACAGCAGCTTGGTTATCTGAAGTGTTTGCAAATCTGTGTCCTTTCAGTGCCGATTTTACTCTTGGAAATTGGAAAAGTCTGGTCTGAAAGATCAGGCCAGTATGGCAGGTGAGACAACTCATTAATCTCATGCTTGGTGATTAATCGTTTTACATTACACTGTGCATTATCAGGCAAAAGGTACCACTTGCATAATCCCACAGCAACGAATTTTGGCCGCACACAATGAATATGTGCAAAGAGGTACTTGAAAACATGACAGTAAAAATCAGCATTAACTGTTTGTCCTGGTATGAATTCTTTGTGGATTAATCCCTGTGCATTGATAAAGTTGTCTTAACCTTTGACTTCTCTAAACGGATTTTTTTAGTTAAATTGAAACAAAATTTCATATTGACTCTCTGATCCCTGATGCAATGCTCTAACAACTGTTACATTAGAGCTACCGCATGAACGGACACCTGCAGAAGAATTTTGAAAACAAAGTGCAAAATTTATGTAAGATAGGGAAGAACACAATGTGCATGTGTCAGCATGTCAGGTTGTTTTTAATTTTCGAAAGGAGGGAGATTCACCTTATCAGGCTCACCTTGTATACTGCTATTCTGACAATTTTTGCTAATAGTTTCTAATGTACGACATGAGTCATAATATTACAGCATTTTTGAAAGAAGATCTTAGTATTAATAGCCTTTTAAGTGCTACATAAATGGCTTTAATTTTTCCTTCAAAATTTGTGGAGTTTCTTCACACAGAAATGTAAAGGGAAATAGATCACAGGTCACCCCTGTACCTGCATAGTCATCTCTATGAAACAAGAGATCCATTAATATAAACATGAAACCATTGTTTTTACTGTGGTTGAAAATTGTGCCTAAATTGAGTTTGCATCACATTATTAATTGAGAAAACTCAGTTTGTAGTTTAATTTCGTCTACTATGTGCGTTATTGGGCACATACAATTATAGATATAGAGCACCTGATTTTATTACATATATTGGGTGATGGTTTAATTGTAAATTTTTGCTGAATATCAGAGCAGATTTTATATTTAATTAACTCATGGTTTAACACTACAGTTATTACTTTTTCTTTCCTTTCGGGTAATCAGTTTCTGTGGCTATTTTGAAAAGCACATCAATTCTATTTCTTCAATTAATACTGTAAGTTTAATTCAATTTATATCTTTTATAAAGCTTTGTTACTTATTTGTATAGTGTTAGTTTTTAATTATCAGGGTTTAATGGGAAGCTTAATGTATTTCTGTACAGTAAGCTTTACTGTAGTGAATTTATTTAAATATAAACAACATAGATGGCACTGTAAGCGTGAGAAACAACAGTGCACTGTTAGCGCCATCTATGTTGTTTACATTTTTCTGTGTGCCATTTTTATCCTGTTTCAATGTTTTTAAGATGTAGATTTCTGTAACGTCTATTTATGTATTTTAATACATTTAAAATTTAGAAAGTTTTGTTTTTAATAATGCATTTTATGTATTTACCCTCAAACCCCTTATGTTTAATTTAATGTATTAAACCCTTTTTAACTTTTCATATAGATTTGCTTTTTCTCAAAATTACATGTAAGTAGAAAATTTCCGTTTATTGTTACAGTTTTGTATAGTCCTTGAAAGATTTTTCTGATTACTGTCATAAGTAATCAGTAAATATATTTGCATCCATATAAATATACATTCAAATTTTTGTAATAACATATGTGGTGTGTAAATGCTGGTTAATTAATTAATTCGTAACAGAGAAAAAATGTGAAGCTTTATTTACCTTTTTTTTTTTTCAAAAAGATTTGATAAAATTGTTGTTTGTTTTTATTCATAAATAATGTTTTTGAAAGAAAATGTCATAGATATGATTTTAATATAAGCATGAAACATTCAATCATTTCATATGAATTCTGTTTGATGGTTCACTTGATAAAGAGTTTAGCTGTAATGCAATCTAATGACATTGGTCTTGTTTCAACCTTTCACGTTTGCAGGCTATACATTTGTGAAATAAGGTAGAGGTAATAGGTATGCACAGGAATATAGGTAGAGGAAAAAATGTATTATTAGCAAACAAGCTTCAGCCTTTGAAATTATACTTTTATAACTATTATTAATTAATGTTTTTATTATTTTCTACAAACGGAAAATGGGAGATGAATCAGTATATTTTGTACTTTATATTGCACGAAACAGAAGGAATGCAAAGGGCAAGACATGCATGAGGTTCTGAAGATAAATAGCCTAGGTATGCTGAATGTTGGTGCTTTTTTTTTTTTTCCAGGTTGATATGCTTTCTAATATCCTTCAATTCAGAGTTGTAAGAGATTTTTTCATTGTATTATATACATATTTTGTTCTTCAGGCAAATGTATAGGGAGATAAGATCACAAGTCACCCCTGTACTTGCACAGTCATCAATTTTGTGTATACTGTGTAGTGAATTATACTGATATTTGTCATTTAGCATTTCTTTGATGTATTTAGTTATATACTTAGTTGATATACTTGGTTAATTATGATTATACTTTGACTGTTTTAATCATTTAAGGGTTAATTTCATGATATTAGTCTGAATTCTTTGAAAAATGAATGTTCTGGTAAATTTTTTTAGATAAGTTTAATTTTTGTGTATACTGTGTAGTGATTTGTACTGTTGATTGTTGTCTAGCTTTTCTTTCATAAGACTTGTGTTGGTAATTTTATCTATTAGGACAGGGTGGCTGTCTGTAGGGTCAGTAAGTGTAATGCCCGTTGGTCTAATTAAAAGACACCGGACCTGCCACTCCTTTACAATTTCGACGGAATGCGCTGTGGACGTGAAAGAAGTCCGGGGAAAATGTTGACGTTCCATGGATGACCAAGGAAATGCCGGGGAAGCCTAGTGGACAAATATACATCACTTGCAGCAGATTGGAGCAGAGGAAAGGCTACAATCAGGAGGTGAGATCTTTTAAGGTAAGTCCAGAGAGATTCTGTAGGAATTATTGTCTAGGCAGGTTATGAAGTTTCAAGGTTAATGCGAACGTAAATTAAATTAAAAGTTCTAGGGGTACAAAAGGTTCAGGGTTTTGAAGAATTTTGTTTAGAATTGTTTAATTTGATTTGGTTGAAATACTTAATTGAAGTGGACATAAGTATTTAACTGGGTATTAAACAATGTAATAGTTATGCTGGCTTGTGTATTCGAATAAGGAATTTTTATTTGAATCGTTATACCAGGGTTTTGCTTTGTTTAAGGGAAAAACTCAGTTTTGGAAAAGAATTACACTGCATGTAATGATTTGAGAGAAACTGAAAGTGTCAAATTATTAGGGTATGCGTGTATGGAAAATGCACAAGATATATTGTTTGTTATATTGATCTGAATTAAGTGTATTTTTGTTTTCTTTTAAAATTTTAGCTTAGTGCTAAGGGTATTTTGTGAACCGGTATTAACTTGGAGTTTAGTATTTTGCCAAGTGTATTTTATTATGATTTAAAAATTAGCATATTGCTAAGGATATTTCTGCAGTTATAATTGTGGAATTTTATAGAATACAAGGTGTATGTATTAGCGTATTAATTTTCAGTTTGGAATTTAAAGTTAATTCTAAGAAGTATTTTTTGTGAAATTATATCTAGTTGAAACTGATAAATTTTTGAGTGTATTCTGCATATTAGTGAATGTTTTCTACATATTATTGAGTGTAGGGATAGCAAATTTAGAAATTTCCTAATATCAAGGATTTGTGATAGTGAGTTGGAAAATTAGTATATAGATAACTAGCATTATTGCCCGGGTAGATATATAGATATAAAATTTTTCATGCATTCCATCAAAAAAATACTGGGCTGCACCCCCCGCTCTTCATGTTTATCTGGCCAGACAGAATGTGCATAGCGCGTTTCTACTGAAATGATATACCCAGTATTTTTTTGATGGAAAGCATGAAAAATTTTATATCTTTATATCGACCCGGGCAATCATTCTTTAAAAATAATTTCATTAATTTTCTTATGCCTTAATATAACTAATGGACGAATAGTTCGGAATGAAAGTTATGTGTCATTATGTTTCTCTGTTTAAAGAGCTTTTCCTCCCACTGCTTAAAAAGCCCCAAAACTCTAAAAGATTTATCTTATATGGTTTCACAGAATAAGTAAATCAAATACATATCGTATGTTAACTCTGTTTCGCGAACTTAGGGGGAAAAACCTGTAGAACTCTTAAACTTCTTCCCATTTTATGATCCTTAAACAATTAATATATTTAGATCAACAGAAGACTTCCATAAACTGGCCATGGGACAAACTTAATTTTTTTCCTTCCTTTTTTTCCAAATTTTATTAATTTCTATTAGTTTGAACGCCATTGTCTAAAGCAGCGGTTCTCAACCTTTTTAGACTCACGACTCCACTAAACGTGAAAAAATAAAATAAACACCACCCCCCCTCACATCACCCCCAGACCAACTCTCAAATCACAAATCACCCCTCAGAACAAACCTCTTTTCCCCTGCGTATCGAATTTGACTGGTTGTGGTGAAAGGGGCTGTATCCACATTTAAGAGGTGCACTTAGGGGCATAAAAATCATTAAAAAATTAATTTTAAAAAACTAATTGAGCCCCAAATTTTGTTTTTCCTGATTTAAGTTTCTCGGGTCCTAAACATTAACTGTGCCGAATTTGGTCCCGGTGGGTTAAACAGTCTATGATTCTATAGTGGACAAACAAACAGACAAGCTCTTTTATATATATAGATTGTGTTAGGGAATTTGGCAGGAATGCCGAATCCCTACTCGTGTAATATAGCTAAAACTGCCAATAGCTTTACACTTATGACTTGGGGTTACAGAGTCGTATTTGCTCGCAGTGGAAGGTGGACGATAACCTGATAAGTTTCATAAAAGTAGCTATATTAGCCGGAAATAGTGTGTGGTGTGGTAACATACAAGGATAACAAAAATAATTTTAAAAATAAGCTAACGTTTATTCATTAGCGGACACTGCAGAACACAAACAAACAATATTCAGAAATAAAGATGAAAGTATCGTTTATAACACAGGATAAAGTTTCTTGACTTTAAAGTTCACATAAAGAAGGTTAAACGGAGGTGAAGTAAAAAATTAAAGTTTGGTACAACCTGCATTGTGTACGTTACTTCTATACGGGTAGACACATGCAGATACCTAGTTCTGGTGCTAGTTGCTTGGACACGACTTCAAGGGTCTTGGGAAAATCTGCTGGTGCTTAGCTATAAAACCGCCATTGCAGCAAGTCTGGCTATATGAGGTAACTGGGTGACTTTTAGAACTGCCTGGATAGGATCGCCATTCCAGAGGACTTGTTGACTGGCTGCCCGCTGGCGTGCTTCACCAAGCGCGTTGTAAACAGTCTTGCCTTCTCTTCCTAACACTGAGCGCATCGAGGGTGCGTTTAACTGGCGCATGAATGCTCGCTGTCACTAACTCGCATCCCACGACTGCTCACCGACTAACCGTCGAACTGACTACCGAACCACACTCGACCACTACCACTTAACTACGACCACAATATATATATATGTGTATATATATATATGTATACACACACACATATATATATATATGTGTGTGTGTGTGTGTGTATATATATATATATATGTGTGTATATATATATATATATATATATATATATATATATATATATATATATATATATATATATATATATATATATATAGAGTTACGAGTTAGAGGCCAACTTGGTGTGTTATCGCCAGCATACGATGTTTTGGAGTTCACGTGAATTAAAACTATGGTTTAGCACGTTCACGCGCCTACCATGGAGTAAGTAATAAATCTAATTTTTTATTCTTTTCCTTTAATTTTTTATACTTTTAATTCAAACTTTTTTATCATAAATAGATCATTTGAAGATATACTGATTTTTTGGAGATTTTTTGCAAGTTAAAAGTAAAAAAAAAATTTCAATCCAAGTAAACTGTGATTTTGAGTGTCAAGTGATTCAATTTGGGGGTTCGATTAATGCTGCCTAATTGCGGATATTTTGTTGTCTGTATGCATTACTACATATTGGCTGAACATCATATTGCATGAAATTTATAAAGAGATGAGTAAAGCCAGTCATATTCAGAAACATGCTTTTTTAATGTAAGTGATTCTGTAGATTCCTTTGTACAGCAAAGCTTTATGAATTTCATTTTCATTATTGTTCTTTATTATACCATTTATTTTATGATATAATTCACAGGGTGTCTACTCACATGAAAAGTAACGAAAAGTCACGAAATGGAAAAACGGTCACGGAAAGTAGCGAAATTGAAAAGAAAGGTCACGTTTTTTTTTTTCAATTTTAAAATTTTTTTTTAGCGATATAATGTAGAATAGAAATTATGCTCCTAACTGGTACAAAAACACGAAGATCAATTTTTGCCTGCTTTGTGACGCCGCATCGGAAGAGAGATAAGAGTTCCCGCGGGGTAATGCATTGTATTCTTCCCCACTGCAGGAACGAACGCTTTTTCTCTCCTTCACAGAAAGGAGAGTATACGTCGTCATTCGGGGCTACCCCTTGGGCGACGGAAATACGAGGAGATAAGAAACACACTGCGGAAGTAGACATACGGTAAAGCAGTGCTCCCCAACCTTTTTATCGCCACGGCCCGCTGAGGGGGGGGGGATGTTTATTGCATATATTTAAGATTGTTTTGATTTAATAATTTCAATTTAATTGTACCTAAACATGCCTTCAAAATAAAATACAGTTACACCAAAAAATGTATATAAAGTGATTTAACATTGTGTATATAAAGTGATTTAACATTGTAACTCACTAGAACGCTAAATCAATGAGAACCCTGAGCTTGTGGCCCTAAGCTTGCGGCCCGGTACCATTTGAGCCACGGACCGGTACCTGTCCGCGACCCGGAGGTTGGGACCACTGTAGGTAAAGCATTAAAATTAACACGAACAAGTGGTGCACAATGCTAACAAGAGAGAAAAGAAGTTGGACAGCGGAAAAACACAATTTTATTTCGACGGGCTGGAGTTAAATGTATTGCATTTTAACATTTAAATTAAAGTACATTTTTAAATGTAAAATTTTTATTTACTGTCTTAATTTCAATATTTTTGCTCCAAATTGTTTTATACATTTACTGAAACGTATTACACAAGATTGTGCATGGACGTTTAGATTATATAATAATAAATTTTATAATTTTTTAATATTATTAGATATTAATATTAAATATTGTGCAATTTTAGTAAATTTTATATTATTTTTAGTTAAAAAAATCGGGAAATATCAGGGGGGCTCAGTCTACTTTGAACCCCCCCCCCCCCTTCGAAACTAAATCCTGGCTACGGCCCTACCTCCGCCACCGGTTCTTCGAAACTAAATCCTGGCTACGGCCCTACCTCCGCCACCGGTTATAAAAGCAAAAACGTAGGGACCCAGGGGCAAAAACGTAGGGACCCAGACTAATTTTATTCAACATTAGTATGTACTTCAATGGTCATGAAATTTTATTTTTAGGGTCATGAAAAGTCATGAAATTGACTTTCTCAAAAGTAGTAGACACCCTGATTCATGAACAGTGTGAAATTGTCTACGTTGTTTTCTATATTTAGTGTTTTTAGAACTACACATTATATATATTTTTTTTTGTAAAAACTTGACTGTTGCATAGTTTATTATTAATATTTTATACCATTCATCATGCTTAGAATTCCATTTCAGCACCCTTATCAGCCAGATAAATACTTGTTTAATGTTGCTGTGAAAATAAAATAGCTGCATTATTGGAAGTATTTTTCCGGCTATAAAAATTGTTCGGAACTTAAAACGGACGAACGGCAATTGCAAGAGCGAAAATTTCTTAAAAACCGCATCTGGTGCAGGATATTGGTTCAGCGGGGGGTCTTACATTGATGGTTTTCTGGAAGAAAATGGAAATCGTTTACATTTGACAAATGGGAAAAAAAGAACCGCTGGTAATTGGGAAAAATTTCGGAAATTGCTCTTTTGAAAAACTGGTCCCGTTAGCTAAATGTAATTAGAGGTCGCTTCAATCTAAAACTACCCTGCCATTATCTAGTGACAACGGTAGGCGCTGCATAAGCTCGACATCATTTTTTTGGTAGCATTATTTAGTTTTACTACTTTCATATTTCCGTTGCGTTAGCATTTTTTCATGATGAATACGGATAGTTCCTCAGGATCAAAATGCCGTTTTTGCGACAAGCAGTTCAAGCAGAGTAAGAACATGTATAGGCATATTCGTCAATTTCATAATGCTGAGCCATTTGACATCGACCGAAAAAATATTGCGTGCCCGGAACCCTCCTGTAAATCATCCTCCTGTAATCAGTATTTTTTGAGGCTATAAAGAAGATGGTTGGTGTTATAAACACCAAGGTGTTCATGTCGGACGATGCTCCATCGTATTATAAAGCTTGGAAAAAGGTAATGTTGCCAGCAGAACACCAGCTGTTATGTACATGGCATGTGGATAACAGCTGGCGTAGAAATTTAGGGAAAATAACAGGGAGGGAGAAAAGAATATTGGTTTATAAAACTATGCGCGTTTTAATGGAGGAGGCGAGTAAAGATTTTCACACCATGCAAGAAAGTTTTGTTCAGCAGCTTTCAGATGATGTTGATACTCAAGAATTTGGTGAATATTATAAAAAAATTTATTTTAGTAGACCACAGTTGTGGGCTTTTTGCTACAGGCACTATCTTGGTATCAATACAAATATGTATTTAGAATCAATGCATAAAACAATAAAATATCATTACCTAGATGGTAAAAAAGTTAAACGTTTAGATAAAACTATTAATTCTTTGTTAAAATTTTGCAGGGATAAAGTCTTCGAAAGACTTAACAAACTTGTTAAAAATGTACCCACCGGTAAAACTCAAAAAATTCTTGAAAGTCACCTCAAAAGCAGCTATATTTTGGATGATCACGTAAATAAAATTGATGAGGATACGTGGGCCATAAAGTCATCTCGAAGAGATGACTACTATATAGTAATGCATGAAAACAAAGCATGCATGTCTAATTGCAAACTAATGTGTGCGGAATGCAATATTTGCATCCATGAATTTACTTGCACATGTTTGGATAACCTTATAAAATATAATATTTGTAAGCATATCCATGCATGTGCAGGGATAAAATTGCTTGGAGCCAATAAGGAAGAGGGTGAAAAAATCTGAGGTTGAGGTAGAGGAAATGATGCTTATAGCATCATCCGATTGTGCTTCCACATCTTCGTCTAAAAATAACTTGTTAAAAGAAAAGTGGACAACTGTAAAAGAAATTATTGATGGGAAATTAATGTTAGGTGAGAATTTAAATGATGATGAGAGGCGATATTTAGAAAAAAATTTTGATAACTGCATTAAATTTTTTAAAAAATCGGGTGAGAAAACTTTTAGATTTGAGGAGACTGAGGAAGCCAGATCTGAACCTCCGAATAAAAGAATTATTCCACAAGCACGTTTTTATAGTACGAAGAAGAAAAATGATTATAAAAATGTAACACTGAGTAAGCCATCAGATGCTGAAAAACAGTCCTGTTTGCAGTCTCTGATATCATCAAGTGGAGAGGCAACCGTTTTAAACTCTGGTGATGACCACACATATTTTAAACTTTAATTTTATTAAATCAGAAATTTATTTTATTAAATCAGAATATAATTAATACTAATTTTAATAATTAATACTAATACTAATTTAATATAATTAATAATAATTAAGCAAAATTTTTAATACTAATTTTTCCTTTAAATGGTACTAATACCCTATTGCCAACATTAAACTCTGCATTAAAAGTTTTCAGAATTATCCTCAATTACCTCCTCTACTTCAACATTTCCATTAATCGGGTTAATTTTATAAAAAAAAATTTTGATTTAAAGAAATATTTGCTGCTTTGAGTTCATAAGATTTAACTTTTTTAAGAAATGTAGTCTTGTTTCAGAAATTGAAAAAATTTCCTTTCCTGATGGGGAGCATAATTTATTCGGGGTTTTTTTTTCAGTATCTACAGAGCTTACTGCAATATAAAGCATGGTTACACCTGGGCAGATAACTCTTTCAGAATGAGGATCTATTTTTCTAGAAAGTGTGGCTTCTTTTACTCGCCTTTTCAAGATGACTCTCATTCCATCTATTGGCATAAAAATGCCACTCCATATCACCCATATCAGTGCTATACAAATAGAATATTTTCATTTAAAATACTGGCCTGTTCCATCAGATTGATATATTAGTTTAGAAATTAATAGCTTTGTATAGTCAGCTTTTAATTTTTTATTTTTAATCATGGCATCATTAAATATAGCAACAGCATATTTTTGATGTTATAAATAATCTGAAACTACTACTATTGGCACAGGTTTGCAAATTTCTTTGAAATTAAAGTAAGACATTGCAGTATAAATTATGCAGGATTTCAAAACCGAATGAGCATATTGAATTTCATCATGAGAAATAAAATTATAATTTTCTCTAAAATCTGTAATATTTTGTTTTGTGATATTATTAAACCTGATTTTGTAATCATTTGTAAATAAAAATTGTTTTGTTTTTACGTTTCTGTTTCACGCTTTGTTTTCATAAGTACATGAGACTGGAACCATCAGCCCCAGGGACCTTAGAAACAACAACAGTTCTCAATATTTGTTTTTGTCAAAGGAAGCTAGATTGCAAATCATGATTCATTTTCATATCACAAACATTTTTCTTTTACTTCTACACGTTTATTTTTTTCCTAATTCCTTATCACACCTAAACATTTTAAGTCGTAAAGGTATATATATCAAGGTACATGTGCTCAATAATAAAAAATTAATGTTAAGAAAAAGTGTAAAAAGGCAATTAAAAATTTAAAGATGATTTAAAAATAATGACTGAAAGAATTAATTGAGAGTCAACAAGTTAAATAAAATATTTTTAAAAAGTTTAAGATAGTTGAAATTTTAAAAAAGGGAAAAGTTAAGTAAACAAGGTAATAAAAATTTTAAGATACGAGATTGGCCCCTATAAAAGTGTTTATATCAATCATCCCATTGGTTAAAAGTTTGTTTTGTACTTCATTTAAATCGATAAAAAGTATCCCCTAACATAAAAGCCAGATGAATACTTGTTGAATGCTGCTATTATAAAAGTAAAACAGTATTTACTGAGTGTTTTTTGGGCTATCAACAGTTTTATAAAAATTTATATCTACTTTGTAAATTGTAATTTTTATCTTTATTTGACTTGAATGTTTATGCTACAACAGACTTGGGAGAAAGCATTTTTAATATCTTATTATTGAGATAGCTAGACTGCCTATTTTTAGATATTCTCATCAGGAATGTCTATATTCATTACTTATTGGTGATGCTGGAAAAGAAAGCAGCATAAATTTTTTTCTTTTATTGGGATGATTTGGCCATAAAAATGAAAAATGACTTAAAAGTAAAGGATAAACAGACTTTTTTTTTCTTCATCAGAAAAATTATATTTTTTTTATCTTTAAAAATCATATTATTTATCTTCCAAATTAGTTTTCAGTTTAAAAAAAAAATAAATAATAATAATAACTCTTGAAACACCGTTTTCACACTGACTTTCTCTTATAAAGTTTCAATAGTTTTTGCCTATTTCTAGCTTGTAATATGTTGAGTTCTATTAATGAAATTAATGAATGAATATCATATAAAAGTTGGTAATAATTTTCATATTTTCCGTCTTGATATGACTAATTTAAATAACTTACTAATCCTTATTATTCCTATAACTTATTAATCCTCCTATAATCGTCAGATGAAATAAGTGTCTCATTTTATAATTGACAAATATATATAAAGTACAATTTTTATAACTATGCACATTACATTTTGAAAAAACTATAATTTTTTATTAATTTTTATGATAAATACTTAGGTTTTACGATAAATATTTTGGTATCTTCAAAGGGTTATACATATTTAAATCTATAACGACAAAATTTTAATCAGAATATTAGCAAAAATATTGTCCATCTTTCAATTGAACTATCTCTTTATCGTTACGTTAAAATTTGCATCATGTCACGTCCATTCTTCTATTTACATTTTAAACAAACTAAGAAACTAAGTCGTATATAGTTCACGGACATTTTCTAACGATATTAACCAATTGACAAGGATTATACTACACTTCTAGCTCGGTAAGAAGGACCGCGAGATAACATAAACAAATATTTGATGTAAAAGCTTGGGGAAATGAAGCGATAAACCACATAATATAGGTACCCTATAACTTGATGTTTGAGGAAAAAAAGGCGAGAAATCGCCAAATATGACAAACCAGCGATAACTTGGCATTCACCGTTTTCTGCTCGAAAATAAAGTCAAAGTTCCTGAGCATGCGCATTTGTGCTAATTTCAGAGAGCCGTTACGCACGGAAGCCGCTCGTGAAAAGCCGGACAGCGGACAAGTTTCAACACGATTGGATTTCTTGTTTGAAATTACGCTCAGGAGTGTTTGGATTTTCATGTCTTTGTATGATACAAATTGTTAATTAACGTCTTAAAATTAGTATAAATTAGGTGGTACACAATCCTTTCATTCCATTTTAAGTACGTTATTTTCTTAAATTTCTGTAATAATATTTGTTTAATATAATTTATGCTATTCAATATTCAGTACAACTCTCTAATTCTGATTATCCTTTGTCTCTTGAATAATGCGTGTATGTGTCATTCACTTTAAATTCTTAATTTCTTGTAACCACATTAAAGGATTTGCACATAGTTGCATCATAGTTAAATGACATAGAATTGCACTGTAGTAGTACATGGAATTGGTTGAATCTTTTAATATTTAATTTATTTGGACTATTCATTACGTCGTGATGTAGTATATAGGACGTGATGTAGTATGATGCAGTATATTAAACTGAAAATAATAAACCTATAGATAATCTCTTCAATTTTGAAACCATTCATCTTTGTTGTGAAATGTATGATTCGGCTGATTTAATCAAACACTTTTGTGATATGTATGTTCACATATTTTCCAAATGTATCATAAACTTTCACAGTGTTTATTAATAAGTGTATATTTTACTGCATGCATGCACGTGTGTGTTCTAAAGAAATTTGTTCATTTTAATCCCACTCATGAATAAGCAGCCCATTTTGTGTGCTTGTATATTGTTTGATATGTTCTCAAAAAATTTTTTTTTATCTTAGAAAATAAGAGGTACTATTTATTTTCTGAATAGCTATATGCATTTTGTGAGCCAAGAGTGAAATGGGAGTTTGTTTTCTATTTAGCTCTGGAGTTAATAGGTGATTATGATGTATGCTTTAAATAACAAATTATATGTTATTTAATTTTGAGATCTCTGTTCAGTAGTTTACAGGCTTTTGCTTCTGTAGTTCTTGTTCAGCTTCAAAACAGTGTGTTTAAATACTGTTTTGCAATTGTAGATATTTTTACATAATTCGATTAACATTTTAAAAAAGTAATTTTTAAATCCTCTCATTCACAGATGAAATTGGAGATTCAATTATTCCAGAGGGATCACTGCCCTCTTATGACTTAACTTGGTGGTATCTGATGTAATTATCAAATTTTATTCTTAAAAGATATTAGGTGTATGTCATGTATTAGTGAAGTTTAGATTAAAATTTTGCTCCAAAACTTTTAATATTATGTACTAAATATTTAAGGAAAACAAATTTTCTTCCCACATAACTTGGATACTTCAAATGATTGAGATAGACTAGTTGTTTTAAGTCTGAGGCAATAAGAATACAAATTAGGTGTCAAGGCCTTGTAGATGAAACTAATGTTATCTAAAATAGCAAGCCTTTTTTCATTTTATAAATTTAAACATTTTAGTAGTTATATGTATTGTTAATATTGTCTTGGCAATATTGTTTATGGAAATTTTTCTTGTAAGTATATGTGTGCCAGGCCATCCACTATTTCTTTTAAATAGTTAAATATTGTCAAGGGCATTTTTATATGGGTTTTAATACTGTTTCATCGTATGCGGAACATAAATAGATTATAAATATTTATTTTGGGCAACCATGTATTTTATGGCATGGGCACCTACACAGTAATTTAGCATTTTTTTTAAACAAGATTTATTTTCAAACTATGTCTTTTTCGTATTCATAATTAAAGATTGAATGTCTGATTTTTTTTTTAATGTTCATTATACTCATATGGATCTTTTATTTTTTAATTATATTTCTGAATGATTTATTCATTTGTTTTTATATTCAAGAAGATATAAACTTTCAGGTGGGTGTTGATAATGAAGTGATATTTTTAATTCATGTTCATTTTTCATTTTAGTGTCCTTTTATTCATGACTTTTAAAAAACTTTGCTAACCAGTTTATTCATCCTTTTTTTTTTTCTGAAGTTTTTCATGCATTTCTTTTTTAAGAACTTTTTCTTTGCATGAATTAGGCAAATTATGTAACCATTTTTACTTATACTTTATTCAAGATCTTTTTCTTATACTTTATTTAAGTATAAGAAAGATCTTTTTCTTATACTTTACTTACACTTTATTTAAGATCTTTTTCTTTGCATGAATTAGGAAAATTATGTAACCATTTTTACTTATACTTTATTTTTAAAAGTATTTTGTAAAATGTTGCTTTATAACTTTAAAAAAAAAAATCTCGGCTAATGTGATATAACACTCACAAACCATGAAAACACTTGAAAATGGATGCTTTAAATTAGGGGTTTTGAACCTTTAATGTTCGAGGGGCCTTACCAATAAATTTGCTATCTTCCGCGGACCACACATCTGTGAAATAAGTAGCATAGGCAGAGGAAAAAAATATATATTTTGCAAACAAGCTTCAGCCTTTGAGATGATTGCTTGATTTCCTTTTTATAGCATGATGATAGATTAATTCCTTCAAAACATGTTACTGAAGTTTTGTCTGTATGGTGTATTTTAAAAAGTATCTTGTACTTTTATAGCTATTATCAATTAAAAAATATTTTTGTTTATTATTTTCTAGAAACAACAAAAAATGGGAATTCATGTATTTTGTACTTTATATTGCATTAAACAGAATGAGTGCAGGAAAATAAGACATGTAACATTTAAAAATCCAATGACAATAAAACACTTACTTTTTTGGAAGGGTGGACCTGAATTTTCAGGTTGTCACCTGAATGTTAATGAGAATTTGAAATTGTTTTTGATTAACTAAAGCTTCAATATCAGGATGAATCTGTGTTGTTGAGATTCACTCGTAGCCTATGTGTCATGGGCTACTTTTCACTGTGCACTCTTGATGTTTTTTTGTCATAGAGGATTTGTCGTTCTAAGGGGTTTTTCGAATTGATATCTAACTTTTGTTTTGCCTGTTCAAAAAGTTTCGGCAGGCCACAGATTGTAGACCCCTACTTTAAATCATATAAGAAATGTTGTTTATAAATAACTATCGGGCATTTGGCTTCTAGGCTATCATCCTACAAGCCTTCTAGTACTTTGAGCACAGGGAGAAATTTTGAAGAAATTAGACATTATAATGAAGTCCTAATAAGACAAACCAGCTTTTGTTCAAGGAAATTCAATTTTTTATCCCTATGTGATTGAAATCATCAGACTTGTCATTCAGCCTGAAGTTTCACCAGAAAGTTTTTGTAGCTTGTACAGGACAATAGCCACAGTGTTTTTTCCGCCTTAAAGATTATGGAAATGAGTAATTTTTTTTATATTTTTGTTACTTCCTTGTTCTTACTAAGAATTTTGACCCCCCTTTTTTTTTTTTTGCATTTACATATATCACTTACATTTTTGAAGACGGGGGTTTGAAAATAATTTCTTTTATATCTAGAATGTTATGTTAAGTTTTTAAAAATATGTTGGTGAGTATTTTTAAAACATTATGATTTAGTGTGCAGTATATAAATCAATTCTCTGTTCTAATTATCTGTAAAACCATGCTCTTATATGAAATATAAAAGGAATAGAGTAAGATATCCTGAAGATTTATATTATTTTTAAAGCGCTAGGAAGCAAATGAGAAAATTTAATTCTAATCTTAGTATTTTTTGAAAATAAAGAAATTCCTTAAAATATACATCTTCATTGTACTAATAGCCATGTACCTATGTTACATCCTTGTTATGGACTCCTCAGTAAGGCATAACTGATTAGCATTTCCTGCCAACATACTCATGGGTTATGCCTTGTTGATTTAAATGAGAAGAGTAGAGGTAGATCCAAGGCCAGCTCTATGTTGGAGATGTATATTTTTGGTTTAAGCACTGCCCATTTGGTAGGCTTTTCTAAAGATATCATTTTTTGAAATTTTAAATTGAAACTATGAAAATGGCCATTATTGTATTTTGAATCTAAAAGAAATAAAACAGTTTAATTCACTAACATTGAGAACCAAAGAGCAGTTATGTGTTTTATAACAAACAACCAGTACTTAATTTGCACTTGACATGTAAATTAGTCCTTTTTCAAAAATTTGACCTGTTGTACCTTGTATTCATTCCCTTTGAGTTGGCTGTTATCTTAACAAGTCCATGTACACCCATCCCTCAATTTATGCAGTTTCGGTTTAATGTGATTTAAAAGAAGAAAAAAAAAATTATTTTCCATATGGGAATTTCCCGCTATCTCTAATTTACAATAATGTTTGCATAAATTTACCAGGTTCGGGATAATTTTATCTTCATCAGCATTCTATTTCCCCTAAGGATTGTTTTCTTAGATTCAATTTGCACAGTTTCGCTTTAACGTAGAACGTATCTGTCATGTAAATTGAGGGATGGGTATATTGCTAATGACTTGCAGATGTTTCCTTTGTTGACTTTGATGCTAATATTTAAGTGGGCAAAGGACTGAACAAGTTGCCAGTTTGTCATCTTTATATTTAGCTTGCATTAATAAAAATAAAACTAAAAATATATATATATTAAAAAAGGGGTTCTCTTTCTCTCTCTCTCTAAAATGAGTTGTGGAACTTATTTTAATTTTAATTTTAATTTTCTAGACATGCTCTTCAAGGACAGTGAAATGTGTCAGATCAATTTCTGTTACTGTTCACAAAAAGGGGATAGTGAAGTCCCTTCATGGGAATCATCACCAGATGTTTGGCCTCTTTCCATCTAGTTGGTTATACATGCTTGACTTTTCCTGAATTAGAATTGAGTTTTGTTTCTACTTTTCTTTCAAAGCACTTTGAAAAGAGGTTTTAAATTTATTTCTAAAATCATAAACTTTAAATCTTCATAATTTTAGTGACAAGAAGTAAATAAAAAAATGCAACAGAAACTCCACACTGATAAAAATACTAAATCCTGCAAGTTCCTTATTGAATTCTTGTAAACTTAGCTATTTGCAACTACATGTCTATGAAATTATACTTGTAAATAATTTAAATAAAATAAAAAGTATGTACATATATTGCTGAAAAATGCACTTGTAGACAATATGAAGTAATTTTATTCCTGTGGCTATAAACAATAGTAATTATCATCCATGTAATGCCATGACCATAAAAAAATTAACTCCTCAGAAAAAGAAAGAAAAAAAAAGAGGAAGATGCCTTATGATTTTGCAATTCAACATTTGATCTAAACTCAGTTAATGCTGCTGTCAAAAATATATTTTATGAATGAGAAACAGCTATGTTAATTAGTTTTAAAATAATTCATCTTCTTCAATATATAATTGATAATTATCTATTCTGCTTGACTATAAATATTTAGCATTTATTTTCCTAAATTGATTTTAAAAGTAAATAGGTTCTGTTACCTTTACTGAAATTTCAAAGTATTTTATTCAAGTAAATCATTTACAATACATCAATTTAAGTACTTTAAAGTTTTTAAAATCTTCTGAAACTTGTCATTAAATCAACTTTTGCAGTATATATTATACATATTTCATTTTACAGTTTACAGTAAAGAAGATAGTTCAATGATTTGTACCTGAAATAAGTAAAATTATTCAGAAGTAGGATATTAAAGTTCTATATATATATATATATATACAGTGGAATCTCGATCGATTGTTCCCAGAATCGTTTTCCTGTATGTGTCGTTTATTTCACTCAGCCTCGATGATCATATTTCTTTATGTTCTCACATTTATTGTTCAGTTCAGTTGGTCCCTTGAAAAATGATAGATCAATACTCCACTGTCTATATATATAAAATAGTTCCATAACTGTCCAACTCACTGACTGACTGACTGACATACAACGTGCAGACCAAACCGCTGGACCTAAAGGGCTGAAATTTTGCATGGCGATTCTTCTTATAGTGTAGGGGTGCACTAAGAAAGATTTTTGAAAAATTCTTCTTAGATTTTTTTAAAATTAAATTTTTAAGCTGTTTTAGTAACTTTTCTTAAGTTTGCATTTAAAATAATAATTTGAGGGTTATAAAATTTATATCACGGGAAAGATCTTAAAAATTCCTTTAAAATGAAATCTTTTTTGAATCTTTACCTCCATTTTCTGATTTTTGGTGAATTTTTAAAGATTTATTTTTAGAATTTAATTTATTAAATGCTGATCATGATTTCTTTTTCTGGTACTTTAAATAAATTTATCGTCACGTCATAACAACAAAATAGACAAAAATAAATTTCTTTTCTTGCTAATGCTGCAGACAATTGGACATTATCCAAAAAAATATTAAAATACAGTAAAAGATATGTTCCTCAAACTGTACTATATTCTTTAGTATCTCCTATTAGATTTAATTTGAATATTTTCTTCTACATTATTTTGTCTATAAAATATCCCTTACGATTTTGTATAAATGTATTTTTTTTTGCATCAATTGTAAACATTGATTGTCATATATATATATATATATATATATATATATTGGCATTAATTGTATACATTGACCGTTGTATTTAATTTGAATGTATTCTGTAGCGAAGTGCGGGTTTTCAGCTAGTGTGTATATATATATTAAATAACAAATACCTTAGACATACCTAATTTGCTGAATACTAATTAATCTAAGTACTGATTCACAAAGTTTTAAAATTGTCTAGTTAAAAAGGAGGGGGGGGGAGGTGAGTTTTATTTTTTGGAAGTTAAGTCAGTTTGACCCCCATTGTTTCCTGGACAAGAGTGAGTTCTGGCTACCTAAATGTATGTTTAATGTAAGTGAGCTAATCTGTTGAAAAAAGGATTGTGTAAAGGTTTTTGCATTATGCTTTGCCACTCTGTAAGTATAAATTGTAAAAGTAAATAAATAAAGTTATTAAGTTTTATAATAGTTAGCAAGCTTTATCATGCCATAAATTTTTTATTTTATTTTAAGTCCCTTAATGTAATTTTTTCATCATTTTCCATCATTTTTTTAATTGGAATTAAACAGGGTTGAATCTGTTGTAGAACAATAATTTAATTTTCAGTATTCTTGTAAAATTGTGACTTTTATCTTTTGAAGAAGATATGCAGGTTTGTTAATTATTTTAGATTTGAGCAGTGGTGTTTTTAACTTTTGTATTACAAAATTTAACTTATTAAATTGCATCTCTTTCAGATTAATTATTTTGGATCGATTCCAAAACTTGTTTTTCATAAAACTAATGATCTTCTCACTGTCTAGAAAAACAGTGGCAGTATCAAGTATAGTCTTGAGAGAGAAGGAAGATATGATAGGTAAATATACAAAGTAGTGGTTGTAAGTAATTGTATATATAATTTTATAACATGAGGTAATGAACTACTTAAGTGAGTGGGAGTTTTAAATTGAATTTTGAGAATAATTCATAGCAATTCTTTTACTTAGTCTTGTATTATATTAAGCTAAAATATATTGAGATATGATTCTTATAAAAAGTTTAAAAACACAATCGGTTTGAAAGTTTTAACTATACGTACACTCACAATATTTATTTCCATAGGTATAAGGATTTGCTAAGTACCAAATTTTTACATTTTGTCTTAATACTTTTATGTCTTAATTTGATGCTTTCTTGTAGAAAATGGGTGAAGAGTTCAAAGCTTCTCAAGAGAATGAGCTTCCATCTTCACAGGAGAGTTCTTTATTGTCTCAAGACACTTTTGAATTATTGTGGAAGGAGTAAGTATATTTGTGCACTGTGTAGTTTTTAAATTTTATTCAACAAATGGGAAGTGGGATTTTTATTGCAAACATAGGACCTCCCACCATTCTTTAATGATTCTAGGAAGTATAAGAAATTTTTCACACCAGAAAAAATAAAAATGAAATTTTTTTTTTTTTTTTTACTTAGTTTTGTAACCTTTTCATAATGTAAAGAAATTAAGCTATTATACTCTTTATTTTTTTAATTTTAATTGATATACCATGACTACATGTTTGAAACTAAGCATTAATGAAATATTTTCCACACATCTTGTATTTTTCTTCTCTTAATTATGTTAAAGTTGTGCCTTCACTGAATGTTAAGCTTTTGTTTGTCTGTCTGAGCAAAATACAAATTTTTTTCCTTATTTAGTAATCTGATTGTTTATAGCAAGATTATTATTAATTGGTTAAATGATAGATTTTTTAACAGTTGTAATTCAATGGAAAAATATTCATAAGGATTGTGCTAGTGTTTGTAAATTTTATTTTAGTTTCTTATAGATTCTTTTTGCTGTTAAAATGGGAAATTCTAAATGCATTTTGAATAGTTTAAAATTTTATAAATTAAATATGTTTCATTTTTTTTAGGTTAAAGATATTTTTTTATCTAAACTTGTTTCTATTATTATTATTATTTGACTGTTATATATATATATAAATCATGTGTACATGATATTCAATCACTGTTAGCTAAATATCTATTTATATATACATAAAAACATACTTAGTATTAAATAAAGTCATCCATAGGCATCTATCTGTTTAAAATAGCTAATCTCAAGATAAGAATTTTGATGTAGTTTTCACAGTTCAGGAGAGCATTTGTCAAAGAATGTTTGCTCTCTTTGAGTTCTTCAGACATTGAATACTATAAGTGCATGCAATGTAGGACAAAAGAGAGTCAAGCAGTGACAATTTTAATGAAAAAAATCAAGTCATTCCTATTTCATTTTGTGTTAGTCATGGCTGAAGAGCAGAGGAGAAGGGAATAATGGAGGCAGTTATGCAGATAACCATTGTGGAAATATACATATGTGCTCAAATACATTAAATACTTCTGTTGTGTCCATTCCATTCCTTTCAGTATTAAGGGCTCTTTAGTTTTTAATTTATTGCCATTATGCCAAGATGTAAAGCAAATAAAGGACATAGAACATTGAATACTATAAGAATACATTTATTCCATAGCCATTTAATTTCAAACAAGTCCAATTCCTGTTGGTATGATAGTAAATAAAGCACGGAAACAGACGCCTAATTTGCAGTCAACCTAAGTTGATATTATTTTATTTTATTTTATTTTTTTATGAACAACTTTATGGGGTCTTTTCACTTTACACTCAACACAAAAACAAAATCTTTTTGTATTGATGTCAGTAGGAAAAATGGCTAATGTCGTCTACAAGAAAATCTTATTAGCTCTTGGTTTAACCAGCCAGTGCCGTAAATTCAAATTTCTCCCATATGAACCTGAGAGTGGTTTACTAGTGTTTGCTAAATTATAAAATATTTATTGAATTATTTTAAAATTTTGTTCATTATTTTTTCCAAAATCACTTTTGTTTACTTAATTTCTGCTCTTGTTACTATTGATTTACATTATCTTGTTAATGTATAAAAATCAAAATAATCTACTTTTCACAAATGTTTAAAATATTTCTCTTGGTTGCCTGAAAACTTCAATCTATATTTATATGAAAACTCAAGTAGGACAGATATCCCATATTAACTTTTTAAAAATAATTAAACTTTATATTATTTTCAATCAGACATGTTTAAAACTTTCAATTAATTTCATTAGAAAAGAACTAATCAGAATTTGTTAGAATACTACAAATTCATTATGAAGGCTTGAAAGAGACTTCCTCTTAGAACCAAACTTATCTGCCAAGTGTTTTTAATTTCTTTTTATAAACTTTAGATCTCATTTTATATTTTATCAATAGAATTTCAGTGATAATTATATCAAATATTCAGTTGAGAATTAAATAGTCTATGAAAATTCTTTAGAGTTAAAAACAATTAAAGTGGAACTTCAGGAGAAGAGTTAAATTAAGGTAGAACTTTATCAGGAATTATTGAAAAATTCAAATGGAAATTTATCGAAACAAAAAAATTACTCAATTCTTTTATAAATTTTCCAGCACAATTTTTTTGTTTTTGTTTGTTTGTTGTTGTAGTTGTAGTAAAGGGAATATTGGTATATATTGAAAGGTAGAAAAATGGGTATGATGTTAAATAATTGTCAGAAAATATGTTAAAAAGTTCCCTAAGTGTAATCTTTATTTTTGTACTTAAGAAATTGTGAGATTTTGCCCCTAAACATTGTGGGTGCTTTCCACTTTTTCATGGTTATCCTAATTTTTCTGACATTT
Organism: Dolomedes plantarius; assembly: GCA_907164885.2. Taxonomy (NCBI): domain Eukaryota; kingdom Metazoa; phylum Arthropoda; class Arachnida; order Araneae; family Dolomedidae; genus Dolomedes; species Dolomedes plantarius. The sequence continues at coordinate 33,341,747 of OU015491.1, forward strand.
CATTTGATATTCGAAGCCTGCATCGCTTTCATTGATTGGTTTAAAAATTAACACTATTTACACTGAATTTTCTGCAATTTTCTTTTCTTTAAAGAAAACATCTAAATTTTGTTTGTTTGCTTGTTTCTTTGTTTGTTTATTTATTTATTTAATTAATTTTAAATTTTTTTTGGTATTATGTATGAACATTTATTCTAACAATGTATATACTCAGTCTTGAAATTAGTTTTTATACATATATATGAGTGTAATCTTTCTAAACCGTACACTTCATAAAGATGTAAGTTTCACAATTGTCTCATGCATTTCTCGAGTGGTGCAGTAGTGCCCAGAATAATTACTCATTCATTTCTCAATTTCTTTTTTATTATCCTTTTAACTCAAAGGAAACTTCAGCTTGCAATAGCGGCTGATTTGCCATTTTGCCCGACTTCCTTCACACTTTCACACTTCTGTTTAGCACGTTGCCATCCCTGATTCTGTCTTTGTTCTTGCTCCTACGCTTAGGAAAAAAATGCCAGAGTGCTGTGTTAAAATTATATAACTGGCATTATCCCTAACAAATAAAAATAGCTTGATTAGTGCTGCCATCTATCAGCTTGGCTGCTAACTATCCTGTTTTTTCCAATTACCTTAATTTTATTAATTTTAATCTAGCTTAAGTGTTATCATGACATATATATATATATATATACACACAGGTGGTTATCAAAATAATGGAAACCCCCATCAATATTAGTGGTGTTTATGAATGTGCTTCATATTCCATAAAAAACGAGTCTGGCCACCAGTAATTTTTTTATATAATATAGTGTATGTGTTACTCTACTATCAGGTAGCAGTAATGAAGCTAAGGGTTTCGTGCTTATGGGGGGAACATTGTAAAATGTCAAATCTTAAAGACCTTGCAAAAAGGGCAAATTGTTGGAGTGCGTTTAAATTGGAGTATCTGTTACTGCAATCCCCAGGCAAATGGGTGTTTTTTTTAACTATGGTATCGAAAGTCATGATAGCTTACAGGGTGTATGGAAAAACATCCTTTGCCAAACAGAATAGTGCACGACAGGGAGAGCTGAGTGAAAGAGACGGATGAGGTATTGAAGTGGATTGTGACATGAAGAAAGAAAACAATTGTAATCAAAATGACCGAAGAGCTCAATCTGCATCTGCATGTTCCGGTATCAACCATTAGAGGTAGAAGGGAACTTCACAAACAAAGCATTTACGGAAGAGTAGCTATTCCCAAGCCACTTGTAATAGATGCCAATACAAAATATCGTCCATAATGGTGCCACAAACATAAATCCTGGTCGAGTAATATGTCGAAAAACAGCATTTGGTCCAACGAATCATTGTTCACATTGTTCCTCACAACAGGACATGCGTATGTCTGGAGAGCACCTGTGCAAACATAAGATTCTGGCTGTCTCATCTCAAGTTTTTATCAGGGTTTAGGATGGTATCTCGTGGTTTTCTTCAGGCCCTATTATAAACCTTAAAGGGAGATTGAATGGGAAGGACTATGTCCAAATTATAACTAACCAGGTCCGTCCTATGGTGCAAACATTGTTTCTTGCAGGAAATGGCGTTCTCCAGGATGATAATCCCCCTATACATATAGCTAAATCATCTAGTATTTGTTTGAAGAGCATGAAAAAGAAGTTAAATATCTTATCTTACCCTGTATAATCCCTCCGACAATATATCATCCAACCATCATGATCTGTATAAACGGATAGAGCCATGTGTTGATATCCACCACAGCATCTCTACAGAAACTTTCATTATTTTCCCCTGAAGAATGGTATAATATATTCCTAACCACTATTTATGACTTCTATAATCCAATTCCAAGGTGAATCAGGTGGTATTACATGAAAAAGGTGATCCTGCACCGTATTAATATAGGTTTTCATGATGTTGTAGCGAACTGAAGTTCGTAGTTGCAACCAGTAGATGGACTAAACACACTAGGTATACATCAATCGTAACTTAAACAAAACAAATGCAATTTATTGAGAAAATTGATGATGATGAGATATGTACACTGCACAGATGCAAGATGAAACTTCGGTAATCTTAAGAAATATCACACTCGATTTAATCGGTGTGGGGCGGAGTAAGAACAAAGAAGTCCGCTAGGCTAGCAGAAACTGACTCTGCTTCAATGATGATGAAACGGCACTTCGTCCTGATGGGAAAAGGGGCTCCCCAACAATATCAACGGTGGTGACCACTGCACGCAACCCGTAGCGATGAAAATATAGAAAATAAGGAGATGGGACTCCTCACTGGAAATTTCGGTAGCAATGGCTACTTCCACGAAGACTGGTCTCCGAACAAAATTAGTGGAGTATGTTTACTCCTACAGGAACTTAATCGTCGCTGCAAACAGTCACACTCCGGACTTTCACTCTCCGGAAAGTTCGAACGATCTAGGACAAGTGAGCAACGGAAATGGGTTTCCCGGGGCGATAATGAAATATTTTCCCCAGGTCTAAGCGGCCGCCTTTTTAGTTTGTCCTCAAAGCCACTTCAAAGAGCCTCAAACTGCCGGTCAATGAGAAGGGGTTACCGCACGAGTCTTTTTGTGCATGCACGCGGCGCCTCCAGGATGCTGCTTAACAACTGATAGTTCATGAATGAAAAGCACCTGGAGTCTCCTGTCATTCATAATTGATGTCAACCGGTTGTCAACTCACCCGGTTTGTAACGACAGACTTAATCAAGAAAAATGACCGAGGCCTCCTAACGTTCTGTGGAACAAGTCTATCGGATGAACAAAGGAAAATGCCGTCAGCATTTTGCCACCTGAGTGCTCTGGTTTCTTTGATGACTCTCAGGCCGAGATAGAATTTCTTTTGTTAACGGAGAGGTTGAAATGCAATACTCTACAATGTTTCTTAGTGTTTCCATTATTTTCATAACCACATATATATATATATATATATATATATATATATACAGTGTGTAACAAAATTATAAGACCACCCAAAATATCACTCATTTTAATATTACACTGCATAAAATGAATAATTTTAAAATTTGAAGCAAATGAAAAAAGTTATATTTTCTCAAATAAATCGCTTAAAGGAAAACAAATTGAGTTAATTTCACACAGTAAAAGATTTTTTGAAATCTGGGTGTAACATAAATATAAGACCACTTAATTTTTTATTTAAAATCGTTTGTGTTTTTAAAACGTATTTATTTTTTCTTTCAAAATCGTAGATAAACTGTAACTTTACATCACAAAAAAGTCCAAACGATAATATTGTAAAAGAAATAGAATATAATTTGTTTGTTTTTATGAGGAAATTCACAATGCCACGTGGAAGAGAATTATCTGACCTAGAAGTTCGAAAAATTGGGTTTTATAAGGGCTCCGGAAAATCGGAACGTGAAATAAGTAAGATACTTAAACGTTCTAAAACTGCTATTCATAACGTTTTAAGTAAAATAGATTTTTATGGAAAATATAAAAGATCTGGCAGAAAGAGTAAATTATCAGCTCGTGATAATAGACGAATTTTCAAGCTTGCAACGAAACAGAACATGTCTACTCGTAAAATAACACAGCAGACAAGTAAAACTATTTCACATATGACAGTGGCGCACTTTAAGATCAAATTCAAATGTTGCTCTTCGGAAATTAAATAGAAAACCAAGACTGTTAAAGCATCATAAAGAAGGAAGATTGAAGTGGGCAAAGGAACTCATGACCTGGGATGCTGCTTGGAAAATTATTATTTTTTTCGACGAAAAAATTTAAATTTGGATGGCCCGGACGATAATATTTCCTACTGGCATGATTTACGCACGGAACCTCGGGTTTTCTTCAGTAGACAGATGGGTGGTGGCTCTGTGATGGTGTGGGGAGCTTTTGCATATGATGGGAAATGTGATCTGCCGCTAGTTCTTGGAAAATGGACTCTATTTGTTATCAACAACTGCTTTACCAACACCTTATACCTTTTAGCCCATTTTTAGGAGGGTGAAACTGGAAATTTCAGCAAGACAATGCACCATGCCATGTGTTTAAATCAACTAAAAACTGGTTTCAAAAAGAAAAAATCGAGGTCTTAAACTGGCCAAGCCTTAGTCCAGACCTGAATCCCACCGAACACTTGTGGGGCCATTTGGCTCGTCAAGCATATGCAAATAACCGTCAGTATGATTCTGTGTATGAATTGGAACTAGCTATCATGGATGAATGGGAAAAAATTCCCAAATATTTGCTCGAAAACCTAATTAATTCAATGAAAAATCGAGTATTTGAAGTTATTCAGAAAAATGGTGGATCAACATCATATTAGTTTTATTAAAAAATTTCTTTTAACTAGTGGTCTTATAATTTTGTTACAGATATTTGATCGGAAAAATTTGAAATTGTTGATAAAATAATTAGTATATTTAAATATCTCTTAAAAATAATATACATATATTTTATATTTCATTTATTAACATCAACCTAATTTAATTTTTAAAAAATTATACTATTTATAGTAAAAATCACAAAATCCACAGTGGTCTTATAATTTTGTTACACACTGTATATATATATATATATATATATATATATATATATATATATATATATATATATATATATATATACACACACACTGTATTCCTTCATTAATCTATCTTAAAAGATAGATTAATGAAGAAATCTTACCCTGCTGAAGTGAATAAGTATAAAAATTAATCAGTTTTCTGTCTACTGATAAAAATCCATTTAAAGCAATAAAAATGCTAGAAAACAGCCCTTTTTCCCCCTCATCTGTTTATACTAAGAATAACAGTAAAAATTACCTGTAAAATATCAATAAAAAATTGTTTTTTGTTATTGTCTAGAAGTATTTGTAAGAATTGTGTAAACCACAAATTTATTGTTATCTTACTAGACATTTTTAGTACATATGTATTCATCAAAGTTGAAATATTATGGTACCATTTATTTTTATTGTAGAAATAGTTTTTTTAAAGAATGAAATTTAATAGTCACATATTCTGTAAATAACTTTAGTTTTACTGAAGAGGCATTGTTATAAAAGACTATAATTATGCCAGGAAATTTTTCAGTCACCAAAAAGTAAAGAAATTGTTACAAAGTTAACTCTTGGTAACTCTGTTGACACCCTCTAAAATGTACAATAGGAAAAATTCATTTTACAAGAAGCTGGAAAACTTTGAATATGCAGTAAGTAAAGTCTACTGAGAGTTCAAGATAACACTTCATATTGTTTATACAGCCTCATTTGATACATCATATATGTGTAGAGGTTATGTGATAGTTAAGTTTATTATTATTATTATTATTATTTAAATACATCCCCCCCCCCCTCCTATCCAGATTGCTTAGGTTGCGGGAGAACTTACCATAATTCTTCACTTGTAAGAAAACCAGGTATTAACCAGGGTCCAAAAATACTCGAGGATTTATATGACTATTGACCTATTATAATATTTATTAAAAATACCATTAGATAAATGATTAGTGGGCTCCTTTGTTTTATTTCCAAAAAATTAATGAACATTAGCCAAAATAGTTTTCCCAGAATTTAATCTGATATTGACTTATCCCTTCTGAAATTCTTAAATGTAACAAAACAGTCAAAGTATGATATGAAAGAGAAAATAAAAATTGTGTAGGAACTATATACTAATTGTTTCAATTCGAATAGTTTCTGCATTTAAAATAAAAATTATGTAATTTTCTTAATTTTCATTAATTATCATTTTAACTATTCATCTAGTAGCTATTTTCGTATTTGTGTAATTAACATACATTTTCTTTGTTTTAGATTGGTATTTCCTTCTACTGTGATTAATCCCAATGTTCTGATCAATGATATTAATGTAAGTTACTTTTAACTTATCAATCATTTGATTTAAAAGTATTGTGTTAATGTATTGTGTCATGTGTCAGCATCATTTTCAGCTTCTTTTTTGCATCATGTTTAATGTGTATTTAAGAATACACCTACAATACAATTAATAATTTATTGAACATTTCTGCATATAAATAAAAGTATTTAATATACTGACGTCAAATTGCTACTATTTGTACTGTATGAATTGCTTACAGTCCCAATAGATTATTTTAAAGTTGAGAACACCATGCTAAAATTGTTACAGGCAAGTATTATTCTTCAAACTGATTAATGTATATTGTTCATGCTTCTGAAAAACATCTTTTTGATTCTTTTTTAGTCAGTAAGTCATTATACATAAAAATTAAGCTTTAAAAAAAAACCACTTATGACATTTTATTTATGAATAATTCTTAATAACTCAGCATTTGAAGTACAAGATGTATCAACTGTTTAACTTCTTAGACCTGTACCTAAAATAATGCACTTCATTCACAATTTTTAATTTTATCTAGCATAAATAACAGTAAGTGAAAAATAAACAAAAAATTTCAATTCAAAATTTTTAATTACAATTTTAAAGCAAATCGTAAGTTCTATCATTTAAGATTTAGATTATTTTTTTTTTTTTTTTTTTTATCCAATGCGGAGGCACTTGTAATTCAAACATTGGCCCTTACTACGCCGCAGTTTTACTGTCCATTTTATTGTGGGGGCACCATATAGGCGGACAGCATTACCCCCTATGAAGGGACGACACGAACGGAGGCATTTTTCGTGGCGCAACGCTGGGACTCGATCTGAGCACCCTCAGCACCGAAAACCAGCGCGCTGTACCACTGGGCCGCCACAAGCCCAGATTTAGATTATTTCATTGTAAAATTAGCCAGAAGGTACAATTGGCCTATCGAAGGTTTCCTGGAGTGAAAGGGACATATTATACAGGATATAAAAAGGAACTACGAAGAATATAATATAAAAAGCAAGCAGGGATTCTTTTTAAACAAAGATTTGTACAGTAAAATTAAAGAGTTAAAAAATAAGTTAATTATAACTGTTATAGATAAGGCTGCTAATAAATTTGGTTTTATGTGTAAAGATTATTTCAGGCAAATAATATCTAGGGAATGCAACTCAGACAATACCTATCAAACAACTAATGTTACCAAGAAAGAAATAGATAACAGAATCTTAGCCTTTAGCAAAGAAATTTAAGACTAATAGCCTAAAATACCCTTACCATTTTCCCACCATTAAATTCCATAAAGTACCAACGAAGTTTATGTTTGTTACGTGTAGTACAAATTGTTATAACACTTTGTTCAGCAAAAAGTTTTTTAACTTGTTAAAAATTATTCTAAATAAAATCAGGGTTACCAAAAATAGCTTTATTATAAATAATAATCAGGATGTTTAACAATAAAGTGTTATAATATAGAAAACATACACACATTTGATTTTGAAACCCTTTTTACTAGTATTCCCCATGATAACTTAATGAATATCTGCTCAGAAATTTGATGCCTATCTGGATAGTACTTTAAACTTAAAATGTGACTGGATTGATCTATGTAAATTTAATATTTTTGAAAACTATCTTTTTAACCCTTCAATACTCGCGTGGTTGACATATGTCACCCACCTGCTTTCATCTTTCCTAATGGCGGCCATCGGAAGGTTGGAAATCTTCCCTTTTCCTTCTACCTTCAAATGAGCCTTCCCTCTTGCCCCCTCTCTTTTCACTTTAGTTAGTCTCTAACTGTTCTTCGATTAAATCGCACCAAAGTTCACTGGTTGACACCTGTCCCCCACACGACCATGTACGTAACTTTTCAAGGAAAGTGAATTTATTTTATTCTCTGTAAAATTTAAATTTTAGATCCTTTTCTTTATTTATGATTAAAAATCTAATAAGAGAGAGTCAATCTCTAATAGGTTCTTTACATCAAACTTTTTTAATGTCATTTTTGAATGTGATAAAAAAAGTTTGTTAGAAATGTCAGAACAAGGCAGGAAAACATTATAACACATCTTCCAGGGTCAAAAGGCATAGCAGCAAATTTTTTTTCTCCTGAAAAAATATTAGATTTGTTTATTGACGAACAAGTCTATAAAAGTATAGCAGACTGCACAAATATGTACATTGATTCTATTAAATGTAAATTTGAAAGGGATCGCGATGCCAGAAATACCAACGAGGTAGAGGTCAGGGCCTTATTTGGACTTCTTTTGATAGGCACTTATAAAAGTACCAGGATAAATATCGATAAGTTATGGGAGAACTCGAACTGTAACGGGTTAGAATCATGCTACCTAACAATGAGCAGAAACAGGTTTGCATTTCCTCTCAGGTGCCTTCGTTTTGATGACATTCGGGATAGGGCATCTCGACGAGAATTTGATAAATTTGTTCCCATAAGGAATTTATTTGAAATAGTGTACCTCAAGAGGAGAAGAAGGTGCCAGAGGATGCTGTTCAGTGGCACACCGAGGATTTAATTTTTTTGGGGGGGAGGGGGCGAGTTGAACGTATAAAAATATTTATAATGCAAATTCAATATTCATAATGCAATTTCTATTTCTTTGGGGGTGGAGCAGGGCCCCTTCGCCCACCCCCTGGGTGCATTACTGACGTTGTTACGCTTGTGGACGACAGAGAGACAGAATAACGTGAAAGTGGTGCGAGAAATGCGGAAAGTGGATATGTAATAACCATTTGAAAAATGTATGTGCAGAATGTTTTAATATTTTGTATTTTGAATGTATGGTTGATTTGCAATATTTAATGTTTCTTTTTCTAAAATTTAATTGTGTTTTATTTGTCGTATATACTCCTAAAAAACTATAGAAATAATTTGGTTACAAAAAAGTTAAATACATATGGATATAGCACGACATAAAAGTGGGTGACACCTGTCACCTACGCGACTGTTCGTGTTACAGCTAGTGACGTGAGTACTGAAGGGTTAACAGCGTGGTTTTTTTTAAACAGATTAAGGATATACCAATGGGTAAAAGCTTTTCTAGCGCCTTTGCAAACATTTTCCTACATTCTTACGAAACTGAATTTCTTAACTCAAATAATGTTTCCGGATTTAGGTATATTAATGACCTTACAATTTTCAACTTTAACAATTTGGAATTCCTGAATCAAATCTACCCAAAGGAATTAACTTTAATCAGGACTAATGAAGATAATCATTAAATCGGGATATATGATAAAAGACTAGATTTTAACTTTGAGGTTATTACATTTACCAATTTCCATAGCAATTTAAACTATAAAATTTATTATATCTTTCACTCACAACTAAACAGAATAAAAAGCATTTGCAGTGGCAGTGACAAATTTTTGGAGCCATGTGGTAATTTCGAGGAAGACCTACGTAAGAACAATTTCTCTAATAATTTTGGTTATCTAAGTTTTTTAAAACTGGTATTTAGACTCGGGTATATTTTAAGGACTTTTAAGGTAGGGTTTTCTGATTTCACACTTTATTTTATTTTTTTGTGGCTTAAAATCTTCAATGTGGTGTGGTGCTGTAGATTTGCTACAATAGTGTAACTCTTGGGGTATAAAATGGCTGCTATTTGACTATAACCGTTACTCACTGAATTAGGGTGAGTGCGCCTCTTTGCATTTCTGTCTTTTCATTTGTATTCTTTAGGATTGTATGTATACTTGCATTTATGGTGCGTTGAGCCCTAAGTGCAGGATGTCTGTGTTTTTTTTCATTTGATTTGACTGTCTGTTTCATTGGGGATCTCAGGGCCTTGGGATGTCTTTTGGTTAGACCTACATCCTATTCAGAAAGTTCCCCCTTGAGGTAACTGATTTGGTTAGGCCTCCTGATGATGAGACCAATCGGTTACCTCGATATATGGTTTTAGTTCAGTTACTGCTACAGAATCTTGCATTATGGTGCGTTGAGTCCTAAGTGTGTGTGTAGCCGGACGATGGCCGAATAGCTAGGGCGCTGGCATTCGGCTGGTACTGGAGTCTGTGGGTTCAAGTCCCACTCTTGGCATGGATGTTTGTAGCTGTTCGGAATCGGCTTTAAGCTGTAGGTCCCGGTCAAATTAGCCCTCGTGTAGCAAAAAATGACCGTAGCGCTCCAAACCAAACCTAAGTGTGTGATTTCTGTTTATTTTTGTCTACATTCTTCCTGCTAATAATTATCTCGTTTTGTTGAAATTTTTTTACTCTTAGTTATATTTGTCCCTTTTTAGTATGAGGATTTGTTGCAAGTGCACAATCTTTTATTGAAAAGGTTAAAATTTTTAATGCTAGGGTAGGTTTTCTGTTAATTTGTACGGCAGTCTATGCCCTCTTTATACGTTTTATTTCGTGTTGAATTATTTACATTGTATGTGTTAAAATAATGCACTTCATTCACAATTTTTAATTTTATCTAGCATAAATAACATTGAGTGAAATATAAACAAAAAGTTTCAATTCAAAATTTTTAATTAAGTTAATTAAGTGGTACCCAAATGAGTACCTTGAGTTTACATACAAACAAAAATCAGTTACTTATCGTGGAATTCTAAGAAGCAGTTTCAGTTTTGCAAGCACAAAAATAGATTACATTTAATGCATTTAACTCTAGATTTACCTTTACAGCCTGTACTGCGGTATTTCATTTGATTTTGCAATTTGACATGCTCTGGGAAGTTCCCCCATTCTGTCATATCTCATATCATTCCCTGGTATAGGAATCACTTTTTGGACAATTTTTTTTTTTGGCTGAACTGCCTTCTAGCAATTTTGAGGTTTGTTTACAAATTAAACTTTCTGCAATTGCAAGTTTGAATTGTATCAATTATAGATAGTCTTTTCTTCGTATCTGACTTTGTTTGCAATAGCGTGTGTAGAGAATCCCTGCATTACACGTTGTCAGGTCAAGGAAATGTGAAAAAATATGCATTGGCCATTTTTTGGTGCATGTTGAAATGTGATAGTATGAAATAGATCTGTCCATTAGATCTATTCCACACATATAAGTATTATAAGCTTTCACAGCAGCAGGTTGTTTGAAATCTATTTTCATAATTGCTTCCTTTCTCCATTTCTTGCAAGTTCATTCTGGGTTGATGCCAGATGCACTGGACAACATTAATTCTGACTTATTGTCCTTCCATTTGACTAAACAGGCTTTACCATCTTCACAAGTTTGAAATTTAGAAGAGCCTCTTTCCATATATCGATCTTGTGGCAAATTAGCTGCACCACCATCAGTTTGATTGCTCATTGCAGTACCCGTCAAAAAAATATTTCTGGTTCTAAGGTAATCAAGAATTGATATATCTGTGAAAAACCTTTTGGTAAATAGATGAAAAATTTATGTATCTGTTTTCAAAAGAGCTTGAATTTCCTCTTCTGTCAGATAACGAACTGAAAAAAATAAAAAACAAATTTTTTTAGAATTTGAACCCCGAGGTCTTCAATTTGGTACCTTCTATTTTTAACATAGTTAAGAACACAATTAAATATCAATAATGTGTATTAATTCATGTTTATATAATCACCATGGTTTAAACTTTATATAAATATAACACAAAATGTAATAGAAAATTTGTAAAGAATAAAAATAAATTGCTCTAGTATGTCTAGAAACCATTTTCAGGTTTCCTGCCTCTTTCAATGAAGAACCTGACTTTGGATCTAGAACTGGTAGCACTATCTATCGAGAATCGTTTAAAATAGACTTCACCCAGTTGGGTTCCGTCAGTTTCCAAGCTGCTAAACGTAATTAATGTTTCTGGGGATGTTTTAAATAATGTACCTAATTGGGTACCGTAGGTCATAAGAGGTTAATTGTTGAGGAATACACTCAGCTTAATTTTATAGATATATATATAATGTTAATGCTAACTTTAATTTTTTTTACCTGTATGATATAAGCCAGTGCTTCCCAACCTTTTAATCGCCATGGACCGGTCAACGTTTGATAATTTTACCACGGCCCGCTGAGGGGGGCTATGACTGCAATTTTAATTCATAATATTCATAATCTTGAAATGTTTAATAAACAATAAACTAATTTAAAATAGTTACAAGATTTCTTTTGTTACAAAGGTATAAATTAGCACAAATCCGACAAAGTCGCACTAACCCAAGAGAAATACACCACAGTAAATAAAATGGAAATAATTTAATGTTCCTTGTGCAGCCCTGTACTATTTGATCCACGGACTGGTACTGGTCCGGGGGTTGGGGACCACTGTTATAAGCCATTGCTCATGTGATTAATACAGAGCTAATCACTTCAAAAAGTTCAGAAACTGGGTTATATTGACAAGATTAAAATTGTCAAATTATATAGAATTCTTATTAAATTTCTAGAACTTTTCATCGCTTTAGATTTGATAGATTATCCTAACATTGTATGATGCATGATTATTATTATTTTTCAAGATGCTTTTACTGATACTTTCAAAGATCAACCTAGAATTAAATTTGAATCAATGGTTTTTAGTTAGGCTATTCATTACCAGTGTTTGTAATGGGAAGAATGAATTTATTAAATGTTAACTGAACTGAAAGACATGAAAAAGTTGCTAAAATAAAACTTAGTCATGAAAAATATCTAGTTGGAAAAGTCTCTTAAATTTTCCTTTGCATGAAATCTAATCTTTTTTCTTCTCTCTTACAATTAGGTGCTTTTTCAGATTGCAAAAAAGGTTGCCATCAACGGTGATTTATGGATTAAGAGGATACAGATAAAAGGATTGAAAATCAAATGGGGGGGGGGGGGGGCAAAGACTTTAAAAAGACCAACGATCTATTTTCATCTGTTTTTGTTACTTTGGTTTCAGGGTTTGGGGGAGAGTACCCTATGATTTATTTGCCTTGTTAAAGATATAGAGTAAGAAAATTGCAAAGGAAATGTAATGTCCTGCATTATTTGCCTCTAATATAAGTTTTTAATCTTAAACATGTTTGAATGGGAAGCTAGATTTCCACCCATAAAACATTGAAATTTCCACCAAATTCTATCAAAACTTTTAAGATCATAAAGGATATTTTAATTGATCATTAAGGATTGTTTCATTACCATTTTTAAAAAAACATAAAATTAAAATATTTTCTAAAACTTAATGTCTCTACTGACCAGAAGAAGGGCAGTGGAAATCTCAAGCAATTAATTTGGTTTTTTTTTTTTAAATATATATCTTTAATGTGTTATTGCTTGTTCAAAAAAGAATAAAAGAAATCAAGAACTTACTCAATTTCTATTAGATTAGATTTGCAGTTATTTAAACAACTTGAAGAAGGGGGGGGAAAAAAAAATTCCAGTGTATTAATGTGGTTTAAAAAATTGCTGAGGTGCAGTTTCCTGTGTTGCAAGTTTTCCCACCGAAATTTTTGAATTTTATTTACATTTTTTGTACTGTGCTTTACACATTCGTATTTGAACCTTTTGAAATATATTTTGTTTAGCACTGATGCCATAAATAAATGTAAAATTGATATTCATAAGACTGTTGTAGTAAAAAATCTTATTTTACTTAGAAATTTCTTATGGAGTCTGTTTTAATGACCTTAACTTTAAAATAAATGATGTTACAATTATGTTATCCAGTTTAATATATAACATAAGTATATGTTAGTATATGCATTAAAAATTGAAAAGTTTACCATTGTATGGTTTAAAAAGCACTTAACCTTGAGCAATTAATGATCCAGCTTACGTCAGATTTACAAAATTCTACCAAGTTTCCTGCTACATAAAGTAATTTGCATTTGGAAGCTTTTTATAGTAATCAGGATACTACAAAACTGTCTAATGGAAGTGAAGCAATAGTAGAGGTAAAATGATTTGAACCATCAAAGGTATCCAAAATTAATTAAATGATTATGGTAATGATGATGTTGCTTAAGGTTTTGCAGGGTTTGTTTCTTCACTAAGATTTTTTCCTTCAGTAAAACAAAATTTACTTTTTAATGTTAGAAATACATTAACAGATAATACAAAAAATGAGGAAAAACTCAAGCAAAAGCACGTCAAACTGTTCACATATTTATTAGAGAGAGAGAGACAGACAGAAGGTTGCCATTCGGCGATTACAAAACTCGGGGTATCGTTAAGTTAGGTGAAATTGTAGCACTGCTTTGACATAAATACAATCACACAAGAAATTAATTTTTAACACTCCTTGCCAAAGCATGGCTTAAAAGCATATACACTAACTTTGAAACATAATATACATGGTTAACTGCTCCACAACCAAAAGAACTCTATAAATACATGGTTAGCTGTTTCAAAAACACAGAAACACTATAAACACAGATTAGCCAAATAAAAAAACTGTATACACTACAAACACATCAATTATAAATATCAATAATTAAAACCTAGGTGTTTTCTTAAGTTTACTAAAATTTTCCTTGAGATATTTTTATTGAGAAGGTCAGCAACATTATTAATCGAGGCTATATACTCTAAACAAATAACATTCTGTTCAATATAGTCCCGGAGGAAATGATGCCTTATGTCGATATGTTTACTGCGCTCAGATGTTGTTTGATTTTTCGCAATAAACATAGCCGCTTGGCTATTTATTTTCACAGGTACAGGTGTAGGGATAAATTTCTCCACACGAAGTTCCTGCATTAGACTTCTTAACCACAACACTTCCTTTGTAGTATGGGCTAAAGCCAAATACTCAGACTCAGCAGAAGATAATATAGTACAACCCTGCTTTTTACTCGACCAAGAGACTGCAGCACCACCAAAAATGACCACATATCCACTGAAGGACTTTCTGTCCACATGGTCTGCACCCCAATCTGCATCAGAAAAAAATTCCATTGCTCTTCCAGTCTTTCTGAAGGTGAGGGACAGGTGCTTGGTCTCCTTGAGGTACTGAAAAAGGGTGTTTAACACTTCTCCAATGTAATTCAGAGGGTCTCATTAAATTGGCTCATGTAGGTGGAGCTGAATGTGATGTCAGGACGTGTTCCACAGGCAATGTACAGCAGACTTCCAATAGCTTGCCTATAAGGAATCTCGTCACTCTTCTTCTTTATGTTATATCATTCTGCATTGTTTACTTTGTAGTGTTTTACACTGGGATCTAAAGGGGTTGATGCTCCCTTAGCTGTACTTGCCCCAAAACTTTCCAGGATTTCTTCAATGTAGGCTGTTTGATCCAGTCTTAGTGAACCATCAGCTTGCTTCTGGATTCTCATGGATAAAATTTCATTTGCTTCTCCAAGGTCTTTTGCTTGGAATTTCTGCATAACTTTATGCTTAAAAGTGCTTATGGTTTCTGAGGTTCCAACAATAAGCATATCATCAACGTAGAGGCCAATATACAATGTTTTCTCTGAATGATAATAAATGCATGGATCCCTTTTTGAATGCAACAATCCTAGTTCTTTCAAGAAGGAGTCAAAACACTCATTCCATTCTCTTCCAGCCTGTTTTAGGCCATACAAGCTTCTTTTAAGGTGACAGACGAGATGTTCTTTGCCTTGTTGTTTCATCCCTTCAGGCTGCAACATGTATATATCTTCTTTCAATGTTCCATTCAGGTAAGCTGCGGTGATATCCATTTGATGGATTTCCTTGTCCAGCTCTATGGCAAGGGCTAAAAGGATTCATATAGACTTTATTTTTATAACAGGGGAGAAAGTCTCAGAGAAATTTCTACCTGGGATCTGTGAATAGCCCTTTGCAACCAAACGTGCTTTAAATTTGATCACTTCTCCTTCTGCACTTAATTTGCTTTTGAATAACCATTTGCAACCAGTAGGTTTGGTATTTGCTGGTTTTGGAACAAATTCCCATGTTTGTTGCTGTGAAGGTTATTCAACTTTTCCCTCATAGCTTCTCAAACTTCACGTTTCTGCTAATAAAGAACTTGTCTTCTTCTACATTCCACAACTTGTGTCCTTTTATGCCTTCAGGATAATCAATAAAAACACATTCTTGTGCACGTTTCCCCATTTTTCCCTTTAGCTGTGTTTTGTCAATTTGTGCATAAGCCTTACAACCAAAGATTTTTAGATTATCAACTTCAACAGGTTTTTGGGTCCAAAGTTCTTCTGGTATTCTTCCCTGGATAGCTTGTGATGGACATTTGTTGCGTAAATAACAAGCAGTAGCCACAAGATCTGCCCATAGTTCATTTGGAATGTTTGAGTCGAACAAGAGGCATCTAGTCATGTCAAACAATGTATGGTTCATCTTCTCGGCAACTCCATTTTGCTGTGGGGTTCTGGGAACAGTAAGCTGTCTCGAAATTACATTTTTAGTTCAGAAATCATCAAATTCCTTATTTGAATATTTCCCACCATTATCGCTACGTAAAGTGGTAATCTTGAGGCCGTGTAGGTTTTCAACGTTATTTTTAAATTCGATAAATTTATCAATTGCTTTGTCTTTTCACTTCATTGGTTTCACCACAACATACCTTGAATAGTCGTCAACAAAGGTGATAAGTGGAACCTCCTTTTGATGTGGGTGTTATAGGTCCCGAGAGATCACTGTGGATTAGTTCTAGTAACCTTGTGGAATGTTTAGTTTCCCTAGTTAGAAATGGTTTTCTTTTCATCTTTCCCAGAATGTATGTTGAGCAAATGTCACTTTCTCTTGTGGTTTCTTTACAATCATCTTTCAAATCGTCTCTATTGACAAGCTTCTTCACTGCATTTTTGTGAAAGGGCCCTAAACGTCTATGCATGAGTTCTTCATGTTTGGAGATGTGTGCTTTATGCAGCTGCTGTTCTTCAACTTTATATAATCTTCCACATTTATGGGCAGTAAGGATGATTTTATTCTTTTGGTTGGGATTTCTAATAGTAGCCCTACCATTCTGAAAAGAAATGGTTATACCCATGTCTTCAATTTTTCCAAGTGAGAGGAGGTTACTGTCAAGATTAGGCACATACAACACATTTGCTAAGGAAATGGTTTCTGTCCCACGCTCTCCTGTCCTCACAATGATATTGCCAGTTCCTATTGCTTCAATTTTTTCAGAGTTTGCTATTTCAACTTGTGATTTTATTGATACCAAATTTTCAAATTTTTCTCTTTGTGAGCACATGTGCTCAGTGACACCGCTATCAAGATACCAATCACAGACAGGTTTATCACCACAAGTATCAGTAAGTAGTGCTTGATGTACATCACTTGACACTCTTTGGTTATATGATAGTCTTAGGAATAGAACATTTTCGGGCAATATGTCCCCACTGGCCATAGGCAAAACACCGAGTTCTTCTTTCATTATCTCTAGGATATTTTTTAGATGTGTCATGTCCTTCTGTTTTTTTTTTTTTTTTTTTTTTGTGCTGTCTTTCGTTTTTAGTGCTCTTTCACTGATAGCTTGTTCATTTTCTGCACTGTGACGGAGCAGTTTCTTCTCTTCTACTATTATGCGTGACTTAACAATTTTTGTGGACAAAGTATCTTCATCTTGTTCTAGGTTTAATATCAAGTCTTCATACTCTTTAGGTAAACTCATCAACATGACAAGTGCTACTTCTCTGTCCGTGAAGCCGTATCTGCAAGATGACACCTTACGATGCAATTCCATAATTCTTCTTAAATAGGAACTCATACTTTCACCAGAATTCATTCTTACATTAAAGAATTCTCTAAGTAGTTGAAGCGTATGTAGCAATCCAAACTTTGCATGGATATCCTTTATCGCATGGATATCCTTGTCCATGCATCTTTCGTCCTTGTACAATCGGTGATATAGTCCAAAAGTTGTCTTCTACAACGAGGAACAGGAACGTGAGAGCCTTTCTATTAATTTTACTCTCTTTCAATTCTGATCCGTAACCAGGATCAATTGCTTCCCAACTGTTCTTTTGCACTAGTGCAGCACGAGAACAGATACTGCATGCCGTATAATTATTTTCATCTAGCTTAGGGATCTTCAATTCATCCATGCTGTCTGTTAGGCCTAGCTGTGCACGGCGAGTTTTGATTTTCGGCTTCGTCTATTTTTGTAGTTATCTGTTATCTCCTAACTCACGTATAAAAAACTTCTTCAGAGCACTCGTGCTGATAACGTGTTAGAAATACATCTTTAACAGATAATACAAAAAATGAGGAAAAACTGAAGCAATAACAGGTCAAACTGTTTACATATTTATTAGAGAGAGAGAGATAGAAGGTTGCCATTCGGTGATTACAAAACTCAGGGTATCGTTAAGTTGAGGTGAAATTGTAGCACTGCTTTGGCATAAATACAATCACACAAGAAATTAATTTTTAAAATTTAATACAGGGTTGCTAATCTAATTTTAATTATAAACTCATCAAAGATTAAACAAAAATATTTTGCTGTGATGTATAATGAGAGAACAAATAATATAAGTAAAAAGAAATATGTTATAGATTTATTTAAACTTTCAATATTGGTCTGAAAATAAAATTTGTCATAAAATGCTGTTTTGGGGCCCTGTAACAGCTGGTAGTTCTCAAAGTGTCTATGAAGAGTTCTTTAATGCTTTCTGAATTACTTGTGAAATTCTTAAAAATAGGTTCCGATGGTTGAGGCCTGTACAGTCTCATAAATAAGGAGTTGATAGATAAACGGATGAGTAAATGACTTAAACTTTTACCTTTTATGCTATAAATAATGCTTTCCTGAAAGAAGTTGTGGAGAGCAGAAGAAACTTAACAAATTTATGTATGAATGATTTTTGGAGAGAGAAAATTCTTGGTAATATGAGAAATTTCAAAAAGGAATCAGATGTTAGATTCATGATTTTTTTCTTCTGTATTTTCAGATTTTCTTATTTGTGCAATTTTAGTTAAAATATATTTGTGATATCATGATGAATTTCTTTTAGTGTTATCTGTTTAAAAATAAATCCTACTTTTATCAGAAAATTATAAATATAATGTAATATTTTTGTAAATCTGCTATGATTAGATATCTTTCTAATAAATACTTGAGATTCAATTTGTATAATTTCAAGTGACATTCTTTGTATTCTTTTAAACTAATTTCATCATTATTCATTAATACAAGTTTATGATAGTCTGCTTATAGAGTTAATATTTTCTCTTTATATTAATTATTCAAGACAGATTAATCAAGGGGCACATTATGTAAACTTAAATTATGTAAAATGTTATAAGTACTAAGCGTGTTAGTAAAAGAACATTAATATCTTCATGTTAAAGTTAAGCTAGAGGGGCAGTAGAATATGTTACAATGAAACAAGCGTTAATTAAATATTTTTAATACATATTTAAAAAGAACTATCTATTCTCATATATTATAGCTTAAACTTGACGGCTCTTTGCACTTCGCACAATATCAGTTCGCCAACACCTAATTTCACCATGGCAACCTATTTTCTAACCGCAAGTTACAACATTTTTAGCAGCATTGTGTAAAAAAAATACAATTATGTATCTGGAAACTGAGATAATGAAAAAATATTCAGGTAGTCTCTTCCTAACGAAACTACCACAGGTTATTAACGTAGGATTACTTATCGTTCCTTACTTTTATATATATATATATGCAAAATAAAATACTGCCTGACTGATCACAATATCTCCAGCTAAAGTTTTACATGTTCATATTTTGAGGGGTGTTTCTGATGAAATGTTACAAGTAATATCTCTGCGGCTAGACACTACGTTAATTGAAATTTAAAATGTACATTAATTGGAAGATAGACCCATCACTGAATTTAGAGAAAGTGTTGCCAAACAACATTGTTGTTAAGCCTGTTGGCTAAATTTATATATGTAAAAGCCAAATACTCTTCATTGTATCTCTGGAACCAAAAGTCCTAGAAAGTTGAAATTTTACAGGGTGCTTCCACTTGAGCTCTAGGTGCTCATTAAGAACACCTCTTAAAAATTTAAACTTTAAGGTTGTTTAAAGTAGTTAAAACCCCCAAAGTAACACACTGACTGACTGATTTCTGGAACCTTAAGCCCTAGTAAGCTGAAATTTTGCATGATAGTTCCTTGTAGGCCCTAGGTGCTCAATAAAAAATCTTTTTAAGAAATTCAAAATTTAAAGAAGTTTAAAGGGTCTTAAGCCCCTCCAAAAATACTGATTGACTGACTATACCTCTGTAAACAGAAGGCCTAAGAAGCTGGAATTTAGCCTTGTGGTTCCTCTAATGCAGTGATGCACAAAATGTGGGTTGTTATCCACCGAAGGGTCACATATAGTTTGAAGTAAATTTATATTATTTAATTAAAAACTATGCTTTAAATTTTCAATAACTCATTTTTAATACTTTTATTTATATTTTCTTATATATTTTATTGTTATATAAAACTATATATAATATGATATTGTTACAAAAGGTGTCAATCAGTCTTGCAATGCTATACATAAATCGCTTACATTCACTTCTACCTATCTGTATGAGAATGGCATTTCAAAATTAGTTGCTATAAAAACCTCAAATGATCAAGACTTAACTAGGAAGATGACGCAAGAGTAGCACTCGAAAATATTTCAACGAATATTGAACAAATATTATTTGAGGTCCTGTGTCACCCGTCTCTTTAATTTTTTTTTCTATTTTAGTTTTATATACTTGAATACAATTTGTAAATTTCAATGTTTTAATATGAAGCTTGTAATTTTGAAATCATGCTCTTTTACCTCAATGAAATACAAATACATATTAATACTTCAATTTGAAGTTTTGGTTACATGAGACTTGGCAAAAACAATTGTAGAAAGTATGTGCAACTTTTTTTTTATTGTTATTAGGCAAAATAAAAGTATACCCACAATCTACAGTTCTTTGATTTTTACAATAGTTTGTAAAAGTTTTCTTATTTCTTTATCTTTTTTTTTTTTCTAAATTATACACTAACTTACAATACATTATCTAGTTTTAAAATTGTAGGGGGATATTTTTCATACAATAGAATTTTTTATGTAAGGTTCTCTCTCTTATATTATTATTTTTAAAAAAAGTTCTTTTAAAAAATTAAAATACATGAACAGTCCCTGATAATTGTGTTATTTTATTCATCTAAGGCAGGCCTGCACAACTTGAAATGTGTTGTGGGCCGTATTATTTTATGAAAAGCTGTTGTGGGATGTAAGAAATAGGATAGACGAGAAAGCAAAAAATAAATTACTGAAAATTTTAAAAATTAAATAAATATTAATATTTATTGTCAGTATATTCCTTTTATAATATTTTAAATCTAAAAATATTTTGGTATTTTTAAAGATTTATAAAATTAAGAATCTTCACAAAAAGCTTTGCTGGCCATTTGTTGTGTAGGTCTGACCTAAGGTATTAAAGTTATTTACATGAGCTGTATGTCATAACATTTGTTTTTTGTTAACAAATGTTTAGTCAATTTTAATTCTTATTTCATTATCCCGAACGATGGAATAACACCAAAATACTAATTAAATAAAATACAGGTCAATCGCACTTTATGGAAATGATTTTGTAATTTATTTTTGTGGTTTGCATTTTGAGATAGAAAAATTGCACCTTCAGAATAATCATCTGCTACTGTTTTGTTTTGATTGGAATGTAAAACAAAAGATTTATTTTGAAAATGGCTCCTAAAATTCATAGATGGCTTGAATAATGGCTTGAATATTATGTAACTGCACTTTCCAAGGAGACATTCCGGGGTGTGTGGGGTGGTGTTCCAAAGTATTGATAAAGAGAGATACGCCGTTCTGGCGCGTTCCGCCTCAAATCTAGCCCTATATATATATATATATATATTCATTCAAGTATAAGGTATCACTATAGTTAATGAAATTAACGATTAAACTTCACACTCTTTAGGTATGCTGAACTGCACTGCCTTTTTTATGCTTCTGCCAAATATAATTCTAAAATCAGCTTTTTAAGGTTATTGAACCAACTAATTTTTTGTATTGTAAATTTTTGGATTGGAGGTTTATATATACACTTCCATAAACTGGGGAGGGGGGGGGGATTGGATTAGAGGGTTGGAATATTGTAACTTATCAGTAATACTTAATAGCTAGTGTACCTCTGGACTTAAGGTAGTATTTACCAAAAAAGGAGTATTGAATAGTATATGAAATTTGCCTTAAAAAAATAGTGTTGAAACTGTATTATTTTTTTTCTTGTTTTTTTCTTTCTCCTCCTGAGAACATATTTTTACACTTTGAAACTGCCTTCTTTTAACTTATTTCTTTTGTCCATTAGTGTTACTTGATTTTATTCCAAAATTGGAATCAAAAGGTTTGTTTGTAGTCAAAGCAGAATAATTTTCCACTTTATCTACTTTTAGACCCTGTTTTGTTTTTTCTTTTAAGGGAAAAAAAACTTAAGTTTTGCACTCAGTAGTGGATTATTTGTGTACAGCATCTTGCTATAGATCATTCCTTGCCATGGTAAATATTTTCATTTTTGGCATTTATCCTCTAAACGTGAAGAAGCATTAAGCATGCCATCTTAGGATTACCTCACTTGTGTATCATCGTGAGTGAAACCATACCACATTTTAATAGATATTTGGAGAGAGTCATGTAAGTAACGTCAAAAGTTTTAGAATTTTTTTCCCGTGGGGAAATAAGAGTGTAAACTTCCCCCCTCTTAGTGATTCACAGCTGGGATTTCTAACACCATACCAGTTTAACGTAGTCCAAAGGTGATACGAAAATATCGTTATTTTTTTACATGTTTTTATTAACTCGCTTTCTTGTTTGTTTGTGTGTGTGTGTGTGTGTGTGTTTGTCCGGTACAAATCTTGCAATTGATTTTTAACAAACTTCCCGACTTGCTAGACATTTGAAACTTTTAGAATATCTCAGAACACTATAATAATGCATTATTTTAATACTTTCAGCCATCTTTAAGCAGGATTGAATTCATTTTCAGTTAATTTTGTTTTGTAGACTGGTGCAGCCATCTATCGACTGGGACGGGAACAAAAAGTTAACTTCCAATTAACTTCATTTTCTTTCAAGTTGATGGGATAATTCATCAAAAAAATTTTTAAAAAGTATTTATTAATACATAGAATTGTCAAGTTTTTATGATTCAACAGAAAATTTAAAAACATAGTATATAAAAAGTTGTTTTTATCTTGTAATTATTGATCAATTTATAGTAATATGCAGTTGGCTCTCTGTTTAACGACTTTCAAGGGACCGTGAAAAATCATCCTTAAGTAGAGATCGCCCTTAAACAGAATTTGTGAAAAAGTAACATTTCCCATAACATCGGAGGGGCCGGGACTGGGAAATATCGTCTTTAAATAGAGATCGTTGTTATACAGAGAGCCAACTGTATTATGAACCCGGGTGAGAGAGTGGGCTGATCTCCGCTAGCCTTTTCTTGTGCTTTTGTCCAACGAAGGGTTTAAACCCAATAGCAAGATTTCGCTTTCAAAATTTTTCAATTGCTGTCCCTTGATCTAATATTTTCCTAGGACATATGCATTTTTATTTTCACTCAGGGTGCATGTGTATTGAAGTGTTTCATCCGATATATAAATTCTATAACCGATGAAACGCTTAAGTATTATAATAGGAAAGGATGCAACGGGGGTCGATGTTGGCCTCGTGAAAAAAATTCTAATTCTTACATAAGTGGTTGTAACGCTGGCTTACGCTATAAATGCTGCTAGGGACCACTAAGTCTTAATTTCTGTCTCGTGGAGTCTGACCATTGGAACATACATACGCTGTATACTCTGGGTGATGAATGTCAACTTAGTGTGCCTATAAGATTACCACTGAAACCTCTTTTAAACTTAACTCCTATTACTTTTTATTTAAAACCTGTATTACCGAAAATTCTTCAGTGAAACACACTTATCACAAGTATTTAAATCTGATTTGAAAGTTTGCAAGAGTACGATAATACCCGCTTTCCCTCGCCTTTCATTGCAGGCCTATACAAATACGCATGCGCAGTGTTTCTACCTCTACGCAGAGAGTAAATTTAGAAAACCGGAAAGAATGTAGTGGGTTAGGGCAGAACTCGTGTCTGGGCATGTTGGATAATGCATGAAGTTTGTCGTATTTTGCATTTAACGTATAATCCTTTGTAACTTGATTGTGTGGCGTTAAATATTGCAGTCTTGATTTGTATTTAATGTTTTGCTCTGTGAAGTTTACTTTCTTCAATAGTGAATGGGTCTATTTATCAATTTTTATTGAGTTGTTACGTATTCGTAACGGATTCATTATTTCTAAGCAAGCTAAGCAAATAATTTTTTAAATATTGAGCTTATTAAAAGAAATTGCGGCTCTATCACAATTCAATTTGATGAAAATCAAAAAAGAACCTATAGACTTGGAAGAATTTGAGGGGACAAAGGCTAATGTAATATATATCCTGCAGCCGATTACAAAGACTACGGTTGGAAAGGTATGTTTATACATCTGCACATGCCTATTATATGTGCTTTCTGTTTTTGTTTTGTTTTTTAAATATGTTAGTAATTAGAGCCATCATATTTTCGACGACGCAGTATTACACGATTTTTGTGTGTGCTCTCGGAAAGATCTTTGGGGTGACAAGTAGATAATGAAGAATTTTCTAATAATTGAGTACATCAAAGTGTTGTGGGCGGAAAGATCAGTATCACACTATGAATTAGAGCATTTATATTCTGAATATTCTTATATTATATATTACTGTTGGGGGGGGGGGGCTAAAACAAATCAACCTTTGAAATTCGTACGGGTCTAATTTTTATCCTAGCATATTGCCAAGTTAGGCGATAAAATACTTAATCTGGAAGCCTTATGAAGAATGTTCACATTTCTTTCCCTGTGTTCGGAGGACCGGAAGTCATTTAATTGAACTTAAATTCATTTTTAACTACGTTGTCAACTCTAATATGTTAATTTAGCGTTAAGAATTTCATAACTAGTAGGATTTCGTATATACATTTGGTTTATTTTATTTCGATATGTAGGCGACTTTTTTCTTTAAATCCCAACTTGGCGACGTTTATTCTGTTCTGGGCAATAACGAAAGAAAAAAAATTCCTTTTTAAACTAGTGTTAAATACGAACTTGATGTGTAATAGATATTTATAAGATCAATTTCCACCTGCATCGGGGTTTTTTTTTCCTTTCTTTCTTTTCTTGAAAATTTGTAATAAGCATTGTTTCATAGTATTTTGCTGCAAATAGCATAAAAAATACGATGAAATTTTAATGTTTCTTCAAGATATAAACTAGTAATTGCTCAAGCATAACAATGAGTTAAAAATAGGGTTTCTTAAACAAATTTAAAAGTTTGACTTGTATAATTAAGTTTTATGAACTTGAAGAATTTGAAGTTTGAAAATAGTTTGTAAAATCGTAGTTAAAACATGAAGTTCAGTTAAATAATTTAAGGCAATTAAATTACAAATTACGTTTAAGAAAACAACAAAAATTTCTTGTAACCTCTCGGGGAAAATGTTATGAAGGGAAAATTTATATATATATATATTTACTAGCTGGGCTTCGGCAGCTACGCTCAGGCCATCCGCCCACCAGACAGACGGCTCTGAATTGATTCGGTGAGAGGGAGAATTTTCATAAGAGGCACTATTAATGTATAGTCTCCCCCACCCCACAAAAAGAAAAATTTGTTGTTCATATTAACACCCCACCACCACCTGGTATGATATGAGCATACCTGCATTACAAAAAGATAAATTTTCATGTGCCAGTCTGGAATAGAATTCTAATGGAACAGCATTAACCTCTTGAGATTCGAGCAAATTAAATTTAAATATTTTTTATAATTATAGTTTATTAAAACAAATGTGCATTAAAAGCTTGTTTTTCAAGAAATTAATGAATTTAAATTTTTTAATATTTCAGAGGAGCGCATCCATTTTATTGGATGTTGAGGTCATAAACACAATAAATAATGACAAAAACATTTAAACAAAAAACTTTATTTAGGTGAACGAATAAACTTTATAAAGTTAATACTAAGTTAATTATTGAATTTTAAAAGTGTATTACTAATAGTTAATAGCAGTTAATTACTTATCAATTTACATTAAGATTCATGAAAAACTTTAAAATGATTTCTTTTGGCAGTAATACACAAGAAAATTTTGCAAACTGTACCACTAAAAGCTGTAAAGTAAAAATGTCAAATTGTGGAATAATTGTTAACCAAAATCAATTTAAAAACTAAACACAATATAAATAACAAGAAAAAAAGCACGTGAAATGTGATAAGCATGATTAAAAAGAAAACCCAATATAAAAAATATAAATTTATAATTAAAGTCCTCAGAATTCAGCTAGATTTAGCCTTTCATTATCGGAGCAAAAAAACCTGAAAAGTAAAACATAAAATATATACATTTATAATAAACCACTAAAATCTGTCAATTGTAAAAATGTCAATTTTATTAACCAAAATCAATTTAAAAACTAAACACAGTAGGCGTTAGGTTCTCTTGTATTAAAGACTTCCAGGTGTTGAACAACAGAAACATTTAATGAGAATTAGAAAAACAAATTATATCACACTGAACTGAGATGCCCTACTCGGCGATCCCAGCGAAGTTCTACTTCCTTTTGTCTGAAGTTAAAACATCACAACATATCAACGAAAAAGCGCAATTACAACTTGAAACATATTCCATCATATTGATTGAAGTATCTACCAAAGTTGCCATCTTTAGTTATTGTAAAGTATCAATATCACAAAATATAATATCAAGCACACAATCGCAGGTACAGGAACCAAGCAAATATAATATGTCACACTGGTGTAAATGTGTATAAACGTCATACTGGTAGACTGAATTTCAAACATCACACTGAAAAACATTATTACACACTTCAATAATAGAAAAACAAAACATGATGGTAAAATAGATCTTGTCAGTGATTCATTTTTTCTGTGAGAATCGTGCTGTGATTATGTTTTGTTCAGTGGAGTATGCATTTAGAATTGAAATATCTCTAAAACTATTAAAGTAACAGAATAAGTGTACACAGAAAAAATTATCAGTTTTTAAAGCTCTTTACAAATATGTAACATTTATGTACTTTCATGAAAAACATCAGTTTTGACATTTTCAAATATGGCCAAATTTCATAATGGAAGTCCGGTTCACCCAGAATTGTGACACGACAGACATAGCATTTGCTTTATTTATATATATTTATTTAATTTTTATCTGTGGATCAATCATCAAATGAGAATCCCAAAACAAAGATTTCTACTCTAGAAAAATAAGAGGGGGAAACTAGTTCAAAACAAACTCCCCTTTGTGTGTACTAAAAGCATTAGGAGAGTTTGTTTAAAAGGGTGTGAGGAAGGATCCTACATTACAACGATTTTTTGCTTGGTTTTGGTAAAGAATAAAAAAGCAAAGCTGTACAGTTTTCTCTCTCACACAATTTCATTGAATGTAGGTATGGAGAATTTAAAAATAAGAGTTTTTAAATTGGTTTTCTGTTTACTCTCTACTGTTATGTTAAGTTTTTATTTACAGAAAAAAATTTTAAAATGGGAAAATTTTTATACCTACCAACAGGGGCATAACTAGGGTGGGGCGATGCCCTGGGCTCCAGAAAATTATGGTCATTATTTATCCAGGGGCCCGAATTTACATCTTTGTCCCGGGGCCCCTAAATGTTTAGTTACACCCCTGCCTACCAAACCTTTTAATTTTAGTAAGGTATCCAAGTTCGAGTACTAGCAACAACAACAACAACAACAACAACAAAAAAACACTTGAAAATACCTACTTATTCATTAAGAAAGGAAGAATAAGATTATATATATATATTTATATTTCAAGCAATATTACTTCAGTACTGTAGGGTTTTCACTTGCCTCATAAAAATGTGTGTTGGCAAGTGAGAACACGAAGGTTGGGATAAGTGCGAACAGTGAAATTTACCAAAAAAAGAAGAGAAAATCAACTAGTTTTGTGTGACCTGTTCTCAGTGATTGCTTGAATGTGCCAAATGAAGACTTGTTAGTGTTCCTGGAAGAGTCAAGGCCTGCAGGGCACGGTGAACAATTTTTTTCAGTGCCTTTTTGGTCCTACAATATTTAGTAGGGCCTAGGCAAAGGAGAAAAAAACTTCAAGTAGTATAGAACATGTAAATAAACAGCAAATTTAAGTAGTAAGCTAGTGAAAAAGATTTTATTTTGTTTTGAACTTTTAATAGTTTTCATTTGTTACAATATTCAGTTAATTATAGAAAAAAACATTAAGTAGGATAGAAGACGTAAATAAATAGTAAGTTGAACTAATAGGCTAGAGAAGAAAAGAATTTTTTAAACTTTTAATATACATTTGTTGCTCAAAAACAAATATATATACAAATATACTTATTTTGTTATATTCGGACATTGCTGACACTGCTAACTTGAACTACAACCTCTCCAATGAAAGAATGTTAAAAAAAAAAAAAGAACCTTTTGTTCAGCATGAATTATCTATTCCTTCTATTGCTCAACCTATTTTGCAATAAGCAACTATGATTTATTGGGACTCTTGTTCTCACTTGCCCAGGGCAAGTGAGAACACAAAAACTTTAAATATTTACGGGGAAAAATAGTGTTTTTTTCTTTTTTTAAATAATAAAACTGTAAATGTATAACGTAAACAAAAGTATGTACACAAATTTTCATACAAATGCTCAACTTGTTAAAAACTTATTTAGATTCAAAGTGGAACTATATGATTTTGTGTTCTCACTTATTCCACTTCACCCTATTTCTTATTTTTGTCAATGCAATTAAAGATTTTCTTGTGACTTTCGAAAATTTTTCTTAGCACCTATACCAGGGCTGGGCAACTTTTTTGAGAATGCATGCCAAATCTTTGAGAAAAAAAAATTCTGTGTGCTGACCAAAATTTCTTGAGAACATATTTCATATCTTAATATTTGATTTGTAAGTGATTATGTAAATTATGTAAAACTGACTGAATGGGGGAAAAATTGACGGTTTTTTACGAAAAAGTTTTTTGTGGATATTTTTTTTTAGCCTGTAAGCATAGCTACCATACATATTCACACAATTTAAAGGCACTTTTTATTAGCATCAACGCAAAAAGTAAACTCTTATTTTTTTCGATTAAGTAGTCATTAATTTTTTCCAGTTATGTATTTGTATAACCAAAACAAAGTAAACAGTTATTACAGATAATATTTTGTTGATTTTAAATTCCTCATAGATGATGCATAAAATGAAACATATTTAATTACCTTTAAAACTACATTTAAACAACCCTGAACCTTTGAAATTTTCAAAAGAAAACATCGGACAATACTAGAGACAGAACCCTTGTTGACTCTTTTTTTTTTATATATTATCAGTGGAACTTTTTCTGCTGCAGAACTGATGACAGAGATTTATATCAGGTGTATATTTAGTAAATATGAGAGGCATGCATGCACTACTAGTTTTATCCGTCAGGCTACTTCTGTTACGAAACTGAACAAAGTTCATTAATAAGACCAAAGATTCACAAGCATATGTAGGTGAAAATATGGATAGTCAGGCTGCTGCAGGGTTTTTTAAACAGGCATATACTCCTGTTGATTCCAAATTGAGCTACTCTGAAATTCAATTAACTTCATTTCAAAATCATCGATGTCTGTCCATGAAAACATTTGCAAGTTTAGTTCATCCTGTTTGATACTGTCTTGTAACTTAATGAATTATGCTGCCATTCCCAGTTCTTTGAATTTAGCAAAGCTTGTAATGAACTGTCCAACAGTTGACTCTATAATGTTTACAAACAGCTTTTGAAGACATTGGCAGACTATTCTGTCATCTTATCTGTACTCAACATTATGTAAGGATTTCTTGTGGGGCAAGTTGAAGTTGTGTGAACCTACTAGCGAAATATTGCTAAAGCTGTTAATCATCTTGTCTTTTAAAGAAGTTTTTTTTCTTTTCTCAGAATTTAATACTTCAAATCTTCCTTAACTCTCTCGTGGTTTGTAATTGTAGAGATTGTTGATTTTATTTGCTGTACATCCTAACTTGAAATTTAGGTGAGCCCTTCTTATTCTTCTTCCCCCCCCCCCCCCAGGTGTGTGTCCCTTTAGAATCTTTTGCATCAGCCTTAGTGTGCTTGCAAACAAGAGATTGTTTGTAAAGGCATCTTTATGCAGGAAAAGCTAGTTATTTTTCCTTTTGCAGTTCTTGCACTGTTCATAATTTTACAAGTTGCATAACTAGATGTTTTATGAAAATCATACCTGTATTTATCATTGAAATGTTCTTAACATAGTTCATTTTATTCAATATACATTTGGTAAGAAAAATACTCATTCATTCAAAAACAGCAGAGCATGTAGAATTTATGACCTGGTAGGTGATAGGAAATTTTAAATTCATTAATTACTGCATTTGTTATAACTTACTAAAAGATAAATAATCATTTTTGTGAATGCTGAAATTGGTGTTCCAAGTTTCAGCCTCTACATTTCATTAGAGACAGGGTGCACGTATTTATTTATTTATTTTTGCAGTTTTCTTGGCTTCTAAATATGCCCCCCCCCCCCTTCCTAGATTGATCTGTGTGTAGAAAGCATCCCTCCAATAAATTAAGTTGTTTTAGCAGTATCAAACTCTTAATTTATTTTGAGTTTAGTATAATATCTGAGTTTTAATTTTGTGGTATAATCTTTAAGATTGTGGCTTTCATTCAATATCTTGAGTAGTATATAAAGAGTTTCTACTTGATTCAACCAGCCTATTTGCATCATTGGCGGCTCCAGGGGGGGGGGCAATTGCTCCCCCCCAAAAAAGGGCTTTTTTTCCATAGCCTAAAATTATATAATCGTAGACCTAATACTAAATGAGTTCAAATTTAAAATGAGACTATGTTTATTTCTTATATATATATATTTATATATAAACCCTAAGATTGCCCCCCCCCCAAAAAAAAAAAAAATGGACCGGAGCCGCCCCTGGTTTGCATCCTTTGCAGAATTAAACTTTCAGCTTCCTGAACTTATGGGTTATTTTAGTTCTAGTGTTCTAACTTATGGTCCAACGAAAAATATTTTAATTCAGTAAGATTTGTTTATTTCATTGTTTAAAAAAATCGTAAAAAAAAGTTGAAATGAACAGTTGTGGTAATATCTGACTTCAGTAGATTAATTTTAGCTCTTCTGGTGAAAAATAAATTTTTGTCAACAGTTGCTGCAGTTATATTTATAATAGATTGTTGTATTTTTATTTATTCCATGAGAAAAATTTTGCAAAAGAAGTTAAACTTGGTTACAGCACGTTAGTAATAATTCTCCAATAATTTTTATATATTTTTCGCTTTCTTTAAAATGTAGTCTGTTTAATTTCAAGCTTTAATTTTGTATTAAGTTATATTTACTCAGTTGCAACAGATTTTTTATTAAAAATTTGTGATGTTTAAAAACGTGATATGTAAATCGTTTGTTTTTCTGGAAAGAGCAAAAATATTATGGTAATATTTTTTTTTTGTTATTTAATATTGTGTTCATATACCATAACTTTTTTTTAATTAGCTTTTCCGTCCCGCATATTTTAACGGAAACGTGCATATGAATTCTTTTATATTTAAATTGTTAAATTTGAACATATCTACTACTATGTTTTGGGAGGGCACATGGATAAATGAACCGAATTTCGTGACGCAAATGTGCTTGAACATGTTTAAATAGTATTGTGTTGTTAAAATGAGTTCATCATCGCAGCGTGACTGTGGTTTCGTTGTAGCATGACGACATACAGTGCAACCCGGTATGCCGCGTCGCGAGCGCTTGTTTAGCCTTGTCCGACAAGTTTCAGCTTGCGCGAGTGAAGAGGGGTCGATAGATAGAACGTACGACTGAGCTGATCGGTGGAGTTTTCGAATTGCTCGTCGTGTAGCTGCAATATGACGTTGAAATCGGGTGGCCGTCGTTCTATGTTTGTTCAGCCGAAATGCGCGCCTCACATATTGGTATATTTCTTTTTCTGTCTTGCTCTTTTGGGATCGTTTTGTGGAAGAATAAATAATATTAGTGATTTCTAACCCAGTAACAGTATGTAGATATCAGAGGTATAAGTATAAATTGATTGATAACTTAATTAAAAAATTTTTAAAAAAAGTTTCGGACATTTTAAGGATTTTTCCTCTTTTTCAACGATTTTGAGGGAAGGTGTAGATAATTTAAACTTTTTTGTTGTTTTTAATTCGATATTAAGGTATAAAAACCTTGAAATAAGATGTCAGCAAATAAAAGAAATTAAAACCTTATAATTTTGATCGTTTTAAAATATGCAGATTTTAATATTCGTTTCTTTGTGACTAAACTATTGGGTATGTTTTTGTAATTTTAAATTCTTGTTTATTTCATTGTAGTTGGACAGCTGTGTTCTTCCTGATGCAGCAAATGAACAATCGGTGATAACTGAAGAAAATATTAACCATGGAAATTTGCAAATAAATGTAAGTTTTTATATTTCTGTTCTGTTTTATATTTTAGTAAATGGAAATGCGTTGGATCTGTTTAGTGATTTAAGTTAAGTTTTCCAACCATGTTGTAATGAAGGCTGCAGATAGGAGAATCCCCTTAATCAGCATTCTATTATGATTGATGTTATTCTTTCATGAGAATATGGATTTGAATTGCAAAAGAAGAGTTACTTTTTCTGTTCAAAGTGAATATTTTTACTATTTGTTTTCAAATTCTACGTAAACTTTGTTGATGGTGCTGCTGCTTTGATTGTAATCATTTAGGAATTACAAAATGGGTTTTAGAGTGTAAATATACTAAGGTTCAAGAAACACCGTAGTAGAAGTCAAGTAGTAATTTTTTTCCCCTCTATTTTTTTAAGTTTCTGGAAAATCGTGCTTTATTTATTTATTTTTTTAATTAATTTAATGAGAGTTGTTGAAATATTGGAGCCACTTCTTTTTCAACTTAGAAGAAAATCACTCTCTTTTGTATATTTAAATCAAAAATCCAACACAACTATAAAAGATTTAATTATTATTACTGATTTGAGAAACTCACTTAGAAATTCTCAAATAAGCATCAATGTTGCTCTTTTGCTGAGTTTATTTAACATTTTACTATAATAATAGTATTTAATGTCATGCAGTAGACTAGTAACCTTGAATATAATATTTTTAAAACTTGACTGGTGTGCATTTGTTGTTAACCTGTTAGTGATGGTGTAAAGATTACTTAAGTGTGTAAGTCTTCATTCAATTATTAATTTTCACTCTGTGTGGAACTTGTTTCTGACTATAATCCAATTCTGTATAACTAGTGAATATTGATAATGATACAGCATGTTTTAATTTTTTAATCTGTAAGAGTGCCATTAAGGTTAACATTGTTAAATAAAAGTTTCTGATTTGCAAAAGTCTTGTTTCCAAAAATGTGTTAGGATGGTTATCATCAAAATTTACTAAAAGGTTTTCTACTTATCTTTCTCCTGTAGTCATTTTTCATTCTTTTTAATCAACTGTTTGTTTATCTTTAAAAGTTTTAATTGTTTTTCTTTTTTATAGAATCATGTAGTTCACCCCTCTGTTCCGTTAACATCGCAGATTGTTTCTGTGGTTTCAAATTCTTCACATGCATCGTCATCACTTCCAGCCTGGTAAATATTAAATTTATTCCTTTTTAGATGACCCATTTTTTTAAATGCATTTTCTTAAATTTCATCATAATTTTAAGATAATCAAAATTTATTCTCATTTCAAATTGAATTTTGTCTTAATGGTATATTAGAGCAAAATTTTTACATAAAATAGTTTTGGTTTTATAAAAAATTTTGCATGCTTCATTTAGAGCTGTGAAAAATAGACTTTGTACTGCACCTTCCTTATAAAAATACTAATGGGAACAGTATGTTTGTAAAGCTTTGAAATTAATTTAAGTAAGGCAATATCATGAGGATTTTTTCCCATAAATATGTATTTATAATTTATTAAGTAGTTGAATTCATACTCATACAGATAAATTTTACTTTTTCCAGTAATCTCGGAAAAGTCAAAAGACTTGTTGATTTAAAGACTGTAAAACATTGTACATAGTCCATCTCTTTTCAGCAGCCTAAGTGTCTTATTTTATTTATGAGATTAGATGTATCTTAAATGTTTGGCATTTAGTTAACACAGTATTTGTTCATATAAAAGTAGGTCAGAGGTTGAAAAATTTTAAGATGTTTATAAAATTATCTTAATTATTTCATGATTTCAGGATATGAGTTTGTTAGATAATTACATGTGAAAGAATCATAACTTTTTTATCTTTTCATTTCAGTGAAAACTGGCCTGGTCAATATGATTTCACAGTATCATTTAGCCCTCAAAATAAAGACACAAAGGGAGTTGCATGGACGGTATGTTTTATCTATTACTGATGCTTTGTTATAAGTCATTCGTTATTTCCTTCTGCTTATTTTATTTATTTATTCCAGTACTCAGAAATCAAAGATAAGCTTTATGTTGGAAAAGACGTTCCATGTCCGATAAATTTTTCAGTAAATGCTGTCATGCCACCAGATAATGTCACTATTCGGGCAATGGCTCTTTATTCCTCCCCTGAACAAGTGTCTGAAATTGTTCGCAGATGTGTCAATCACTCTATGAAGGAGATTAATGATGGTAATAATGCATACTTTTTGGAATATTACTACATATTTTGCTAATATAATAATTTCATTTAACATTTTCATGGTATATGGCATGATTTTTTTTTCTTATAAATCGCATATTATGTAGAAAAAGAAATTTTCTTTATTATTATTTTTATTATTAAGATTGTTAACTCTCCAAATTTTAAAACAGTGTATTCAATCTCTTTATTTGTATTAAAATTCTTTAACATGGAAGTTAATAGAATTGTTTTTACAGAATATTCTTTTAATTCCAAATAATGCATTAATATTGAACTACATACCATGAGTGCATACTTTATTGATTTATAAGTCAAATTTTAAGAGTAATTAAAGATAGTGAAACTAATAGGATTCCCATCAGGCAGTTTTTGCTGGGCACCATGCCTTTTTTGAAAACTCATCCATTTCAAGTTTTCAAACTAAAGCTTCCTACTGATCTTCCTACTTACTCATTCTAAAATTGATCTTCAGCAATCAGACCAATTCTTTACCCCTGACATTTTTCCTTCTATTTTTATGAATACATTTTAATGTGCTACATCTTTAAAAGTTTGAAAAATTGCCTGCCCTTAGAAAATATCAATTTTTTTTTATTTCTATCTTTTATCGTACTTTTTGTGAAGTACTTCATGAAAATATTTCATTAAATTTTTTTGGAGCATCTTTAAATGAAATAGCTCATTATCTACAGTTTAAAATTTTATGAGTGAGGAAAACCATTTAACCAATAAAAAAACATTGGTAAGAAATACTTCTACCTTCTTTAATACAGTGTATGGTGCTATGAGAGTGTTGTAAAATTGGCAGTAAAACTTTTTTTTAAAACTTCGTAACATTTTTGTACACTGATATACTATTAAAAAAATTAAGGGTAAGTAAGGTAACATGCAAATAACATTTTTTACTAGTATAACAGTTCTCATGTATGCATTAAAACCATCTTGCTAATTACTGAGTTTGAATTTTTTCTAAAATATTCCAGCCACCGTTATCCTGCATTGTAAGATCAGGTTAAATTTTTTTTATGTTCCTTGTTTGGCAAATACCCTGCCATCAATTAGGGCTAAAGTGAAGATTACATTAGCATAATACTTGTATGAAACAATAGAAAAAATTCTATTACGTAAGAGTTCAGCATGGGATATTTAAATTTTAATTTGTACTGGAAGTGTATTTAAATTTTGCATTATTTTACAGGTTTTACAGAAGCTGAACATCTTGTCCGTTGTGAAAGTTCTACAGCAACCTATCATACTGATGGAGCAACTGGACGTCATAGTGTTGTTGTTCCATTTGAAAATCCAGCTGGTATGTATCTGTATTTACAAATGACACTGTCAGTAATCTTGTATACTAAGTTTTAATGTTTTTGACGGTACCAAAAAGACTTTTTTTGCGAATTAACTATGTAGTTTTTATCTAATATGCCACCTAGCAAAACTGCCACCTTTCATCAGTACATTGTACTGCCAAAATAGATGTCTCAAAATTGATGCATACTTCCATATTTAATAAACTAATAACAATCAGGAGCAAATGAATGTTTGATCTTATTTTGGAGGTTGAGGGAAAATCAAAATTTGAAATAAAAGTTCAATATTACTGAAAAGAATCACTCAATTGTATTCTATACATGTCTGTTTTTATTTACACTTTGGCTTTCTTCTATCTTGCAGAAAATTTATATCAAGTATGTTTGACTTGATTTGTGCCTTGGAAGAAAGAAAGGAAAAAAATTATGCATCTTAGTGGTTTTATCCTCCCCTCCATAAGATTATGTTTTTAAAAAATATGAGGTTAAAAAAATTATAGTAGTGTATATTTGTTTTTTTAAAAATTTCATTTAAAAAAATGGATTATGCTGTGAAGATTTTATTTCCATTTTCTTTTTGAATTTTCTAGTCGGTCAACAATATTCCACATATATTTATAAATTTGCCTGTTTTGGATCGTGCTCTGGTGGACCTAATAGAAGGCCATTGATGCTGATATTTACATTGGAAAGTGGGTCAGTAAAAAATTACAAAGTTGTTTTTATTTGTTTTTCTAACAAATGAAATTGTAATTAATATTTTTATCATAACTAACCTAAATATTAATTTTTTGCATTCTAAATTATCTTTTTGTTTGTATTAGAAATTTACAAGACAAGTCGTCAGTTACACCTGTCCCTTGGTTTATGCGGTTTTGCTTTTACACGGTTTCTAAATTTTATAAATAAAAAAAAAATATTGATGTATTATTTGATTATTTGACATTGAATGCACTCATTAATTATCTGCACAGACATCACAAGTGCATTGCGTTGCATTTAGCAGTGGCGTCATTAAAATAGATTTTGATTCATTTCCATACTATCATTCCTAGTTCAGTTCTACAAGAGGTAAAACATTAATTTTTTAAATACATATGTAAATAAATAATTTATCATTGCATGTTACTTAAATTGCTTTGTCTGCACTTTGGCATAAACTCTTTGCATCTTTACACTGTTATTATAAACATAACTACGGCTTGCACCTATCGCCTTGTTTAATATGAATGCTGTGTCTTGTTTTACATGGTTTCAACTTATAAATGTGTGTGAAAGCAAAATAAAATTGCCGTAGCAGTTGCCATTCTTCATTATACATCAAACATTATACACAAACGTCAATTCCAGTGCCAGGCATGTTAGCATATTATATCAAGAGATAAATGAAAAATATACCCTTGCGGTGACATCAAACTTTTATCTCTTTTGAACTATTTATTATTAATTGAATACCCAAATTGAATCACTTGACACTTGAATCACAGTTCACTTGAATTTAAAAAAAAATTTCATTTTTAATTGCCAAAAAGTCCCCAAGAAATCAGTACATCTTCAAATGATCCATTTATGATTAAAATAGAAAATAATTAAAAATTAGACACACAATGAAACATTTCTTTTCAGTGATTAATTTTTTAGTGAGAATCGCGCTGTGTTTACATTTTGTATGGGTGTAGTATGCATTTAGAATTGAAATATCTCTAAAACTATTAAAGTAACAGAATAAGTGTACACGAAAAAAATTATCGGTTTTTAAAGCTCTTTCCAAATATGTAACATTTATGTACTTTCATGGAAAAAAAAATTACATCGATTTCGACATTTTCAAATATGGCCGAATTTCATATTAGAAGTCCAGTTCACCCAGAATTGTGACACAACAGACATAGCATTTGCTTTATTTATATAGATACTTCTGATAGCAATATAAAAGTCATATAGTCTGTCTGTCTCTCTTCTTTCCCCCCCCCCCCCCCCAATTAAAAAAACTTTGAGCCACTGAACACTGTCTATACATCTTCGGTAGTACATGAAATGTTTTCTTTTCCCCCCCTCAAAAAAAAACTGCTGCAAAAGTTCTGCCTGTGAATATTATGTCAAGGATGAAGCAAGATGCTATGATGGATACACATGTATCTCTTCTCCATAAACACAAATTTACTGTGTTGTAAATGTGAAACTTTTTCATATGGTCATTCGATATCACTTAACATTCAAGTATTTGTTTCATTACTAAATTATGTTTAGCTTTGCTAAAAAAATAATTAGATATGGGTATTAAAAATAAGCAAATATTTGTGTTTAAATTTAAGTGCTTAAAGGTACTTATTTTTCAAAATTATGTATTAACATATATTGATTTTCTACAATTTGTTCAGCTTCTGATTTTTTAAAAAATATTTTAGTTTGTTAGTTACTGATTCCGTTTACAACTTAATTCAAGTTAATAATGAGCGAAAGGGAGATGCTTTCATTATTTAAAATTACATATCAATATTTATTGCATCATATTAGAGACATATCCCCCCCCCCCCCCCCCCCCCCGGTATTTTTGTTTTGTAAGAAACAATAAAGAAAAAGCAAACTATTTGTTAATACAACTGTTAAATTTTATTTTGATTTTGTTCATCTAGTAATCAAGTTATTGGCAGAAGAAAACTTGATGTAAAAATTTGTGCCTGTCCTGGGCGAGACAGAAAAACAGATGAAGCTCAATGTATGGCAACTGATGTTGCTCCACAAACCATGTCAGTCAAAAGAAAAGCTCAAAGTGAATTAAGTATGTATATTTCAGTTTCATTTTATGTTTTGTTGTGTAATTGTACATGTGAATTGGTGTTATGTGACATCTGTTGCAAGTGGTCAATAATCTTGTTGTTCCAATTGAAATGTATCTAAAAGTGTCCAATTACTAAAATAAATAGTTCTGAAAGAAGCTTGCTGTAGTTGTAAAATTTTCAGACAGTTTAAAATTTTAAAGTGCAATTAACTTCAGGGAAATTACTGAATTAATTTATGTGGTCTGATTTCCCGAGAATCATCCTGTTAGCAAATAGATGTATGTAAAATTTCGAATTTAGACAATTTTAATAGCTTAGGTATTTATTCTAACTCTTATATCTATCAGTTTCTTTGTGTATGATGTAATGGGCTGATTAATTTATTGTAGTTTCCAAGAATGAAGGATACTTATTTAAATTTTGTTTCACTTCCTGAACATTTGTGTGCACTATCATGTTAACTGTATGATATTATACTTATGTGGGTATAGATGTTTTTTGTGATGAATGCAAGTACTGGGGTTGGGGGTGGCTTTTTCACTGCCTCATCCTTAATTTGACTCGACAGCAAGTTATTTTAACACTAAAAGTAATATTAAATTTATATAAAATCTTAGATAATCAATTTTATCAACTTATGATTTTTATTATAGTAATAGTGATTTGGAATTTTCTCTGTCAGAACATTTGTAAAACAAAGATTTTACAAGAAAAATTTGTCATACCACTTGCACATGAGTATATGGGTTAATCTTCTTTCCTTTTTTGAAAAATGAGGGTTGCATATTTGTTGATATATGGCTTGTACAGGAAAATATCTATGGTGATCATCCCCTTTGCGCTGATGCACCACTTTTTGTTTTAGTGACAATTACTTTTGAACTGTATGGTAACTGGGAGAATTTGTGGAATTTTATATTGTTTATTTAAGTTTATGCTGATGATCACATTGTAGTATGATTCATAATTTTTATTTTTATTTTAGTTAACTTATCAGAAGTAATGGATTTTAGCAAACATGTATATTTGCCACCACCAAAGAAGTTTAAAGCCACTCCTAATGAAGATGGTGTCTACACATTATATGTAATTTTGTTTGCTTTAAATACCTGTAGTTATATAAATAACCTCATTAGGATGTGTCATTATCTTTGTTTAAATTACAAATCTATATTGTCAACAATTTACTGTTTTATTTTGAATTTTGTGTTTCACCTTCAAAGCTTGATAGTAAAATCAACTGTATAGATCACTGAAATTGGAAGGGTGCAGGGTGGCCTAGTGGTAGCGCACTGGCTTTTGGTGCTGAGGGTGCTTGGATCGAATCCCAATGTGCATCGTTAAATACTTCCCTGTCTAAGCTGGATATTGGCACATTTAATCCATAGGCCGGAAAGTCCCTCTATGAGGTCAGAGAGAGTGTTAGAAGGTACGATCCCCCCAGATGCAGCCCCTGGGGGTGCTCGGTCAAAATTGTGGTGCCATTATAACCAGAGTGGCAGACTGTTAGCCTTTCTGGTCTGGAATAAATTCTGACCAGGGGGTGTTAGAAACAACAACAAATAAAATTGGATCTTTTTCTTAATTTTCTGATTCTTTTATAATTACAATACTTAATATGTTCCTAGGGTGTAAACCTGAGATCATATATTCCAAAATATAGAAAATTATCTTGAATGCTCTTAAATTAACAAGTTCTCACCTGCATTACATTTAAAGTAAGAGAGTTTTTTTTTTTTTTTTTTTTTTAATTGAAGGGCAAGAATCTGAAATATTTAAATCAGGTATCTGCATAAACATATGCTTTTAATAAGAAAACACAATGTTGATGTTACAAGTTCACTGTTAAATGTCTTTTTATTGATAATTATAGTATCATAGGGCTATAACATGTAAATGTAGAACAATCTTTTTTTTTATATCAAACTTTTGGTAGCGTGAAATACATTTGCAAGAGAAAGCCTTTTAAAAGAAGAAGAATAGCTGTAAGGTATTTATTTTTTAACAATAGATTTATTAAAAGAAAAAATCATTTGAAACTCCATATTTGTTGTCATTGAGACTGATGTTGTCAAAAAAAATTGTATTTGGATGTGCAATTTAATATGATTAATGCCAAGATTTAATGCATATTTTCCCCCCTTTTTCCTTAGGTTGAAGATAAAGAATGTTATGATTTTCTACGCCATATGAAGAAATTTTATGATATCTGCAAATTTATGAGAGGATTTCCTCCTGATTTTGTTGCTACAGCTAAACATTTTGTGTAAGGTTCACTATGCATTCTTTTCATTCCAGATTATCTTTTATTATCCCACATTATATTGAGCATGTTTATATTTTGTAAGTTAATTAAAAAATATATTTTTCCCTTGCAGCCCAAAGAACGAGAAGAGTGATTGAAAATATCTCTCAACTTATGTGTAATTTTATCATGTCATGATTATATGTTTCTGAAAATGTCATTTTTCATTTTGTTATTTTTTATCGCATGTAACTTAATTATAACATAAATTTCATTGTATATTTGATCTTAATCATCCTAAAATTCTTTCAAAACTGAAAGACTATATTTTAAGTGGGAAAAAAGAAAATTCCTCATACAAATATATTTTATATGTAAATTGAAAAACTTGTAAGTGCATATTGGTATGCATTTAAGTGCCTGTAATTTTACCTCCTTAGATGCATTTTCTTTATTAAATGTTTGTACGACATGGAGATGTAGTTTTCATTTCAAAATTTTATTTAAAGAACACTGACGTTAATATAATCACGACTTAATCTAATGATTTTTCATTTTTTTTTCTGTTTTTGTACCCTTTACAAAACAATCTAAGTTATTATTATTAGTTTTAGCTGTGAATGCTCAAAGACAGTCTAAAAGTTGAGCTTTTTTATTATTGATGTCTCAGCTGGTCTGAGAAATATATAGTTTCATGTAGTTTTATTCCAGTGAGTTCTATTATTCACTTGTATATTTATGTTTTGTAACTGCCACTTAGGTGCCTTACATTAAATTATGATTACATTGTGCAAAATTATGTGTTTCATATTTTTACTACCATGCTGTGTAATGGATGAGTTTACATGACTGCTGTGTAAATTATGATTAAAGCATGTATTACTTATGTTTCAATTTATTGTATTGTGCACGTTACTTGTTATTCAAGAATGTTTTTATATTTGTGTAATTGATATTTTTCAAAATAAATTTTTTATAACATTACTTGTTTCTTTAGCTGCATCACAATTTTACCTGATATATTTGTAGTATTTAAAATTTGTTATTAAAAATCAGTAAAGAACATAAGGCCTAGGAAACTGAAATTTTGCATGGTGGTACCTGTTAGGCTGTAGGTGCTCACCAAGATTTTTTTTTAAAATTAATCTTTTTTGGAAGTTACCATAGGGGCTAAAATTCCTCCTTTTTTTTCTCTCTCTCTCTCTCCCCAAATATATATGTACAGTAGACGCTCGTTAAATCGAACTAATCCAAAGGCACCAAAAAATTGTATTGGAGTTAATGTTAAAAATATCTCATTATTTTCGCTAAACGTTAGTGGCTATTGTCCTTATCAGTGCTTAACAAAGTGATTTTCCGTTATTTGTATCGATTTTCTTAGAATTTCAAAACCAGTCTTTACTACAGATTCTAGGGACCTGCGTCAGTTATGCCTGCAGTGCAGACAAGTTAATGTGATTTAGTTTTTCTTCCTCAGTGTGTGATGTGAAAGTGCAAAAATTCAGGGTGTCTACGTGTGGAAAGTACAAAACCCTAATTTTGGAGACAAAGGTAGAAATTTTAAAGAGAGTAGAGAATGGCGAATGTAAAACAAAGTTAGCAGCTGACTA
This sequence comes from Dolomedes plantarius, assembly GCA_907164885.2. Classification (NCBI taxonomy): domain Eukaryota; kingdom Metazoa; phylum Arthropoda; class Arachnida; order Araneae; family Dolomedidae; genus Dolomedes; species Dolomedes plantarius. The sequence continues at coordinate 33,384,131 of OU015491.1, forward strand.
TGGAATTTAAAAAAATATCTTGTCAACTTATTTGAAAAACAAGGAGTCAATTTTATATTCATGGGAAAAATAAAAATTTGCTAGAGGAAGGAAACACATGAGAAATGCATCCCAAGAATATCTAGAAAAAGCTCTACTGTTATGGTTCCAGGATGTCAGATCTCGAAATTTTCCGATAAATGGACCCCTAGTGCTGATGAATTGCCAAGTCTAATGGGTATTGAAGATTTTAAATGCAGTGATGGATGGCTTTCTCGATTTAAGTCAAGGCACAATATTTCTTATCAAACTGTATGTCTCAAAAGCTCTGATGTAAATGAAGACGTATGCACTAATTTCGGTAGGAAACTGCCAGGGTTTTTCACTACTTACCTACCGAAAGATATTTTTAATGCGGCCATAATGGACTCTATTAAAACTCTGAAAGCATTTATTCAGATGGAACCTTCCTCTGAAAATGAATTGAAATGTTTACTTCAAATCGAGAAATTGGCTGAACAATGTAGGCATCATAAACAAAACAAAACATCTACTTTACAGTTTTTCCCCAAAGTGTAATTCGTATTTTTAATTAAAGTTTACCTTCTACTGCATATCTTCTGCTTCATTTTATGATTAAGGCAAGTCTATATTGCTTTTTAATATTTTAATTTTAGATAACATAGTATAATATATTTTCTGGGGTTATACATACTAGAAGATATTTCTTCTTCAGTGATACACTTTTAAAGTTATATATTTTTTCTTAACATCAGATAATTCCAACTTTTTTCCGAGAAGCTTTGAGTTAGAATTAACGAGCGTCCACTGTATATCCAAAACCCATTTTTAAAGTTTAATCACGGTTGTTTAATTGTATGGTAAACTCCTGGGGAATTTCACACTTTACTGCTAAAGTTAAATTAACCAAATTACACATTTGAAGGTGGTAATACAGAGGCTGTTCGCACATTTTTTAGACGATTTTGGTAAGCGGTAATAAAAAATCGTTTGCTGCAAAAGAAATAATTGCAACTGTACTATGTTTTTAAAAGTCAAAATTATTGTCTGCGGCTTGAAAGTTTTGTTTTTATTAAAAATGGCGTTTTTAACAAAGCAGTGGTTCGAAGGCTACATTTATGTTCTTTCCGAAGAGAAATATGCATACTCCGTTATCCAAAAACGATGTGAGAGTCATGGTTTTGTGATATCTAAAGGGTCGATAGGTAATATCGTCAACAAGAAAGGAAATAATCGTCAAATTGGAGCCTCAAGTGGGACAAAAATTCCAAACCAGTATCCCAGGAAAAAACGGACATCTTCGACTATTGCAAAGGTACGTTGTTTAATGTTAAAAGAAAATCCCCCTAGTCAAAGGACAGTTTCAAAATCATTAAAATGCTCGGTGTCCACTGTAAACAAAATGATAAACGTTGATTTAAATCTCAAGAAAGCGAAAAAACGCAATTTGCATCGTCTTCTTCCAAATCATATCGCTGAACGCAGGACACGCTGCAGAATTCTATATGAGAAACACTTATCCAAAGAAAAATGGAAAACAATTGTCACAATAGATGAATCATGGGTGTATTTAAATGATTGCAACAAAAAAAGAGCCATTTATTATCATAAAAGGGGAGAAAAAAATTTAAGTATATGGTTCAAAGAATCGAAAGAAAGTTTTTCTAAGGGTTTCATGATTGTTGTTGGTTTTTCTTATAATGGCAAGTTAAAAATAAAGAGAGTGGAAAAAAATGTCAAGATTAACTCCAAATACTATAAGGAACATTTTTTATTGCCAATTTTTCTGAATGAAATACCATCGCTTTACCCACAGTGCCATCAATCTGTGAGACTCCATCAGGACAAAAAGCTAGCAGTCGCACATCAAAATCCACTGTAAATTTCTTGAAAGAAATGGAACAAAAAACTGGTATCAAGGCCATACCCTTCACTGATATCCCTACTAAATCTCCCGATGTATCACCTATGGATTTTTGTGTTTTCGGACTTTTAAAATCTGCATTATCCAAACGTAGTCCCAAAACCCTTACAGGACTCTGGAAAGCTGTTCAGGAGGAATGGGATAGAATACCTCTTCTGATACTTCAAAAGGCATTATCCTGGAAATTGCGGTGTCGAAAGATAGTTCAGAATAAGGGATGTCAAATAGAACATTTAAAACGCAAGAATTTTATGAAATTTAGTTTTGTGAATACAATATACATCGTCTAAAAAATGTGTGAACAGCCTCTGTATTATATTATATATATATAGATATATATATGACGAGCTCGCTACCTACACCCTTCCCAGTACGTCGTCTTACATCCAAACTTACTCCTTCTTAATCTATCTTTACTTAATTATTCAAGTTATGGCAGTCAATGAATTAAAAGGCCGGTGGCAAAGAACTACAATTAATATATCGAACATCGTTTATTTCCAAAATCTTAAGCTACCTGATTCAATCTGATAAATTAAATCCAAGAATCATCAAGCTTCCGCGCGACGCGTGACTGTCTTAATCAAGAGTTTCCCGCCGTTTGATTAAACGCTATTGTTTTTCTGCCATCAACAGCCACCGCGCATGCCCACATGATCTCTGTGACGCATACACCGGCGTTGAACCATAGGCGTGGCCACAGATGTCAATCAATCCAAAGGGAATTCCCCGATTTCTCTCGATGTATTTTGAACCAAGATATGAGAATAGTGGCGAATTACGCCACGACAATAAATTAATTACTAAGCCCCCTTTAAATTTAGAATAATTATTTCGTTCCCGCTTAAGTCTGACAACTTTCCCCCCCGTCCCCCTGAAGGCACGCACACAAATGGAGTAGCTAATTCCATCCGGCAAGTCTTCAGAAGAGAAAACACTAAGATTATATTTCAAAATCCCAAATAACTATCAACCGAAAAAGATTGCTGAGTAGGGACGTCTCCCCAGTCAACACAAATTAAATTAAACCTAACCCAAAATTTTATCTATTCACGCCTAGCCAGATTGAATCGAGGTACTGATACATTTTACACAAGTCTCCATTTGAGACACAATTGTCATTGACGAGCTATTAATCATCACAATATAAATTTCCAAAATTACAAAGATCACTAAAAAACACAATTATCATCAAATCTTATTAAAGAAGAACACAATAATACCTCAATCACAAGTAAATATAGTAACCACTCAGTTCTTGTTAACAAATGTAGAAGTCTAAATCTGTACAACCAAAAATAAAAATATCAACTCTGTAAATCAGACGCTGTACATCACTCGTCATCCGTGCACAAAACCCAAAAAACATATTTTTCGAAATTACATCATAATATTACACTTGTTTTATGAGATCCAAATTGATAAAATATACACAAAGTAGCTTAAAAAAGAGCGTTTAAACTTTTTTTTTTCTTTTTCCCTATATAAACAACACATAAAGTTTAACCACATATGTGGAGTCAAGAGGGTGTTAGGCACCCAACATATAAAATCACTTAAGAAATGGATCTCTGAACTTTACATTATTGCTATTTCTTTATACAAAAAAAAAAAGACACATCATAAAATTTTACCAACCCAATCAATAAAATCAAGAACACACAATTTGAATTTTAAAAATATATGAGAAACAGTAAATTGGAATCTAAAAATGTATGTAATCAACTTTCAAAATTATCTAGATTACTCAAAGCAGTTTCTTTTCTCAATGCTTATTACGCACTTTTCCTGATCACTCAATGACTTACTTAAAACTAATCCTAATGACATGAGGAGGCATGTGAAACAGGCTCATGCCTGGTCAAAACATTAATCATTTTATTATTTATTGACAAATCATGTTAAAACTCACATTTTCAATATGCTATTCAAATCTTACCAATTTCAAGGCCAAAATATTTCGTAACTTTCACATCTTACATTACTGCAAATTCCACACCTCATTTTTTCATTATTATTATTTCGATATAGTAATATACACTTAACAATCAGAGGCCCTCCTCATTAAGCTTGCCGGTCGACCAAAAATATACACTAAAAAAAAACATTTAACACGATATTTATCAAAATGTAACTTAAAATACTACTCCATGACACTCAAATAAACACAAAAATATATACAAGGAATAAAATGATCATCGCCGCACCAGGAAACCAGAATCTGCAAAATTTTTAAAATTGCTCCTAATTTAGTACATTACATTGCTTTCCCCCCCCCCTCCCCAAGAACAAGATAGATACACAATTTAATATCCTAATAGTATAACTTTAAAACATTACGAATTGTTGGTTAAATATCAATTAATTTTTCTTGAATTTAGAATAATTATTTCGTTCCCGCTTAAGTCTGACATATATATATAAATAAACCATAAGAAAAAAATTTCAACATTTAAAAATTTAAATATATATATTTTTAAACAAAATAGATTATATTATGCAAGATGTTACATAATAAAATATATTTCCCGTGATAATATTAAAAAATACAGTCACATTTTGCTATCATGTATTATAGATAAAAAAAACTTTTATTATGAGATTTGCTTCCTCTCCATGAAGTCAAATTTTAACAAAACAGTTTTGAATCATAACACAATTCACTTAAAACAATCTATTAGGAAATTAATTATAGAAAAAGTTAGTTTATTTAAACCATGTATATAAAAATTACATAAAAAAAGATAAATGGATAGAATGATAAAAGACTTAAAAAAAAAAAGTTCAGTAGATTAAAGGGCAAATTGAAAACAATGAAAATTTAATTAAGGAAGAAAGGAATAAAAATACTAAACATCAACTTTCACATCCACGATTTTAGCGTCTTCACCCCAAAATAATTTATTGTCTTTAATGACTGACTTCTGTTGACTTTTATACCTCGAAATATTAAATTTTTGCATCTGAGGACTTGGAAGAATCAATTGAAAAACATTTGTTTCTTGTGCAACATTTTCATCATTAGATCTAAAGAAAAAAATTAAAACTAATATGATGTCCAATGTTCAAGTTAGGTTAAAATTATGCATGAATATATTTACTTGACAGCAATGTTTTTAAGTTAAAGGAAATTCATAAAATACATAATTGTTTGTGTAATGGTATTAAAATAATGATGATGATAATAATGAAGAAGAAAAAAATGGAGAAGAACCTATCAAAAGATCTACTTTAATTTTTCTCTTTTAAGAAAATGCAAAGTATAATGACAGCAATTATAAAAATGACATTTATTAAATCTGTGGCATTATGGCAGATGTTTATATGTAATTTTTTCACATTTTTGGCAAATTAAAAGAAAGAAACTTTTGTTGTGAAATATAAAATCGTCCAATTAAGTTTTTCAATCCAAATATTCCTTAGTTAATATGCATATTCAACCTCAAGCAAATGGCTGGTCTTCAATGAAAATATTTTTTTTCAATTAGGGACTAAAATTTTGGGGTGGGTTGAGAAAAAAGAAAACATCAACTTTTGCCAAATTTTGAACTTAGTATTTTTTCATAATTCCACTACCAGCTTTTGCCACATTAAAGAGCCAATTTTTAGTGTGCCATATCAACTTAAAACTGAATTTGTCAGACATATCTGCCGTAACTCCACAGAAATGTTCCCCAATAATTTCATTTACCTGGTTACAATACACTAGTCTATTGTTTCTATAAGTAATTGTAAATTATCCGTGGAGACAATAATATTCAATTAGATAATTTGATAGAAATTATCTTACTAAAAAGATAGAAATTTTTTCTTACTAAAAAGACTGAACGCCATTATTTTGACAGTTAAAAATAAAATCAAGAATTTAAAATATTTAATTTTTAAAAAAATAAATGGTTAATTACTTTAAATTTTGAATTATTTCACACCAATATATAATAAATTAGTATATATTTAGATATATTTTTATGCAGGTATGCAGAGCTGTCAACCTGGTATGGTTTACCCATAAAAATATATGCATGGTTCGTGCAGTCCTTATTTTTCAACACCACTATTTCTGAAGATCCAATATTTCTGTTATTTGAAAAAGGGGGAAGAGACGAAAAGTAACTAACATTTTTCCACTACTAATTTAAAGATCTCTCCCTGTTTTCTATATTTCTGTCAAATTGACAGTTTTCAGTCTTAGTAGGTAAACAACACATTTTCTCCCCTCTTTACTGTCAAATATCATTTTGTACATGTGTGGGTATATTTTGGCGTAAAATTAAGAAAAAGTCATAAAATTTAAGAAGCCTGAGGACATAAATACAGACATAGCGCTGAATAGTATATTCAAAACCATCAAAATGATGGCAGCCGTCTTTCTAGTGTTAAAGGTAACCTATTTAAAGACTTTTAAGGAATCTTTTACATTCTTTGTCAAAAATTAAAGATTTATAGAAACCCAAAAAAGTTTTAAAGCACTTTTAAGGATATCTACTACAAAAACTCTGCATAAGATATATTTAAGAAATAAGGAAATATACCTGAAGATCAATTTGTATTCAACAACAATTACATGAAAATGCATCATGCAAAATTTCATCTTTTAAGGGAAAACATTAGCTTAAATGTAAACTGTATCTATTTTTCATAATGTTAAAATTATTGATAGAAATATACATCAAAATAAATAAGATTTTCATAATACATGCTCTTTAATACCTAAATATATAACAGATGATGCATCTGATCTTGAAGCAAATGTAAAATATTGCCCAGTAAAAAATGATGTCAATTTGATAATTCTTTTCGATAATATCAATCAACAGGTGTGAGAGAGCTATTAACCCCTTGACTACCAGGATGTATGCAGCGTACGTCCTCTCATTTCATTAATGAGCGACCACCCCGTACGTACATACACCCCGTACGTCGTTCACTACACAGTAATGAGTGCATATTTGAACTGGATTGGTCTGTGATATGCAACTGATATAGCATGGTACTGGTCGGAGGTGAGTAGTAATGACCTTGATTCTACTACAAGCACGCCGCTAGATGGCGAAAGGAGCGGCGGGGAATGAATTTGCATAATCGCTTCAAAAATCAAAACATCAGTAGCAATTTGACTGTTGTCTGTGTTCATGTGTTTTATATTTGCTCCTATTATTTATTTTTGTCATGGATGGTGAAAGTAGTGATGATGAAGATTATATTCAAGAGAGTGAGGATGATTTAGAGACCAGTGACTCAGAATTTGAAGACGTATCAGATAAAGATATAGAAGCCAGAACAGTTTGCAATTGGATCTATGTTGTTGATCTTTTTGTGATAGTCGCAAAACAGAATTGAAAGAATTTGAAAATGGATTTGATATCTACCCAGCCGTGGACATGGCAGAAATGGTAAGTCCCCAAAATTGTTTTGAACTATTTTTTTAAATGTAATACACTATCTATGCAAATGGATCACTGAACGTGCAAACCAGCACTTTGAAGAAACTAACTATTGCTCCTTGAAAGTCTGTGGGCTGACAATGGCGTGAAGTGACAATACCAGAAATGTATACATTTTTCGCATATATTTTTTTGATGGGGCTTGTACGCTTTCCAGAAATGAGTGACTATTGGTCGTCTAGTAACTTGTGTTGCTGACCGAAATGTTTTGATGGAAAAATAATGAGTCGAAATCGTTTTCAAAGTATTTTAAAATTTTTGCGTTTTTCGAGTCCACAAGCAACGAAAAAAGGGTGCCCAGTTACTCGATTTGTACAGTATTTAGCAATACTGCGGGAGTGCAGCCAACTGATTTTAGATTCATGTGAACATATTGCAGTTGACGAGTGTTTGATGTTGTACAAGGGGCGACTACATTTTTGGCAATTCATAAAAGATCCCGTTTTGGCTTGAAACTTTTTTGCTTATGTCCAAGTGATCCCAAATTTCAAGGATACACATGGAATTTTTCATTGTATATTGGCAAGGATATTTATGAAATGCCATTGCTTCCAGATTCAACGGATTTACCAGTATCGGAAAGAATTGTACTGTACTTAGCTTAGTATCTTCTCAATGAAGGGAGGCACATTGTTAGTGATAATTGCATAGCTGCCAACCTCCCAAGAAAAAAAATAAGGAACACAGCATGCAACAGAATCGGGGGGGGGGGGGGGGGGGAAAGCAAGCAACAAGATGTTGTATAATATTTTCTAACACAAGAATAGAACTGTAAAACATCGCTTTCAGACAATTCTTTGACAAATTCTGATGTTTCGGATCCTATAACTAAATCTTTTATCATCCTTCTGATTTTTAAATACATCAAATTTCACATTAAATACACATTTCAAGCTAGTTGTGACAGATATTTCCCCAAATCTCGCCAACAATAAAAAAAAATTCGATAACTCTCTTCTCATTTTGTGAATTTTCGGCTCTTCACTTAAAAACATCACATTATATGTTTCATAAATGACAATCATATTTTTCACATAAAATGCTAAAGCATGATCAAGATTTGAGCTTAATGAAAGAAAAATTCTTTCTTCCCAATCCAATATGTGTTTGTTATTATTATTGGTAGATGATGGTGACTCTGCAAGTCATTTTACTTTTTTTGCTGATTTTTGAGAAGCACATGAGGTTGGTTTTAACTGTTTTACAGAGTTGGGTGAAGGACTTGACATTAATTTAAATTTTTTTACTGGTATTGATGAAGCAAATGAGGTCGATTTTACTTTTTTTTATTAGTTTAGGTGAAGCACATGATGTTGACTTTCTCTTTCTTTCTAATGTTGTAGAAGCTGCTTGCTGTCCAGGAAGTTTTTGAATAGTGTAAGCTGCAAGGAGGAGAATCTCGAAAATGCGATGTAAGGGGGAAAAAAGTGATGGTGCTAGGGAAGTAAAAATACGGAACATTTTTGCTTGAAAACGTATTTTCGTAACAAAGCTTAAAAAACGGAATGAATAAGTTTTTTACGGAACACTTGGCCCGTATGTAATTGGTACCTATCTGTGCGTCTTTGTGAGTACTTATTAAAACATGACACTTTTGTAACTGGAACTATCCGGACTAACCGTGGTGTACCAAATCAGCTTGTGGAAGAACCACTTGCTAAGGGAACATCCTTATTTTTACGAAATGGTGACAATCTTTTAGTAAGATTCAAAGATAAAAGAGATGTATACATTCTAACATCATGGTATGATGCTGGACTATGTGAAAAAGTACGCCATTGTTCTGGTGGAAAGCAAGAATTTCTCTATAAACCATTGCATATTGAGAAGTACAACTTTATGATGGGATCTGTTGACCATGTCGATCAGTTACTGCAACCATATAATCCAACTCGCAAATCATACACATGGTTTAAAAAGTTTGGTATTCATATAGCTTCTAGAATGCTTTTGAATGGTCTTGTCATTCACGGAAATGCTGGTGGTCAATATGTTAGGTTCAAAGATTTTATTATAAAATGTTCCGAAGAAATACTTATAGAGTACAATGACAGTTATAAAAAAATGTAATTAAATTCCTGAGTTCTATGTATATCAGTGTATGTATATAATATGTAAGTTTTAATATTATACTATATTATACATATTATGATAATGTCGTAAATCCTTTAAAGAACCTTAAATTCTTCACTATTACATCACAGAAGTTTTTAAATGATTGATGACACTAACATTATACACCGCATAGCCTGGTATATAGCCCTTCACTGGCGAAATTAAGCTTGGTAGTCAAGGGGTCAATATAGCATAGATTAGAAAAGAATTAAATTTGAGTTTAAAATTTTTTTAAAACTTTTTACTTAAAATTAAACATAAGTATTACAACTGAGAACTAAATATTTAAAGAGCATTAAATTTTTTTTTCTTTTAATACTTACAACTCATTTAACTGAGAAGAAAGAAAAGATATTGCCAATTTTTTCAAATTATTAGTCAAATTCTTCTTAGGTATAGAAGTCAGAGACTCTTCGCCTTTCCTAAATCAGTTAAAAACATTATTTACAAGATAAACAGTTATAAATATACAAGACATATTAAAACAGATACTTCCAAACATCTTACATATACAGTCAAAAAAATTTATTTAGAGTAAGATTATATAACAATTACAGTTTCATACATAACATGGCTAATTTAACTTTCAGTGTTATCAAAATAATTTCATTAACAAGTACATATAAATTAATTAATCTTATTTAAAATATTAATTTCTAGTTAACCATGATTTTTAGTCACATATTAAAGGATGAAAAAAGACAAAGCTATGGGAAACTCAGTATAAATCATTGACAAATATTTAACTTAATGACCAGCTGAAACATAGTTGACTTTCAAAACAGGTTCTTTGTATAGCTTAATTTAGCTGAGACAAATTTTTTTGTACTAGACTTTGGGGGAGTCGGTCTACATCTTGACTTTATTAGTTTTATCTTTAAGTTCACTTAACCAAATCACACTAATATTTTCCCTCATACACCTAATTTTGAGTAAGAGTGTACAGTTCACCTGTTTGGTAACAGTGATAATTCTTCAGATAGCCTTGATAAGGAGTTGTGGGTTCAAATAGAACCATGCACATAGAAGGAAATGAAGTAGATTACAGGCAAATAGAAAACATTCATTTTATTGTATAGTATCAACAACATGGGCATTTTCAAAACATAATAAATTCTTTGTCCTTAACTTCTAAGCAAATTGTATTTATAATTAAGAGTATATGTTACATTAAAAGCAGTATTTAAAAAACAAGCAAACATATTTTGAGTAAAAGAATTTTTGTTAAACAAAGCAATTTTACTTGGCATTCATGGTTACAGCAAATAGTCTTGATGCAATTTTGCTGTATGAGGCATTGAAAGGCAAAGTGGTGTAAGTCACGTTTTCAACTTTTTTCATTTGAGGGCAAATATGTAATCTTCATGTTCAATTTATAGTGGAATTGTAAATAGTTATTATTTGCAATATTGTAATAATTGTTATGAATTATAATTTGTTAAATTTATGGTGGAATTTTTTGTAGTTTTTGCAGTTAAACTCTTTGACTTGACTTACTGACTTACACCACTTTGCCTTTCACCACCTCATATATTAATATACTCTAATTTTGAATCTATACCTGTAATTAATAGTAAAAACCAATTAAGCCAAAATTGTTTTGAAGAAAACTGCAGAATTATAAAAATTCTTTTATAAAGTAATATTTTCAAAACACAGGAATTATACTGAAAGCATACCTGATGGTGTGGAAAAGGATGTATATATGAGAGGAAATATTTTAGTTAGTAATGTAGAGATAAGACGCCCAGTGACATAGTGGTTAAAAGCGTCAAGCTGCCACTCCACAGGTCCAGGGTTCGACCCTGCAACTGGGCAAGGTCGACTCAGCCTTTCATCCCTTGAGTGGGTCGATAGAATGAGGACCAAGCATGGGAACTAAACTCTGGGGGTCCCACGTCAGGTTGATCACCTGACTGAGACATATGCTGTAGGGCATCCCAAGCCCACGGTCAGGAAAGCGGAGATGGGCACTGCTGGTCTTGGTCCACAGTGGACTGTTGTGCCATGAGTTTAGATTTTAGTTTTAGTTAATGTAGAGATATTGTAAAAAGTTATGCACATAAAAAAAAAAAAAAAATTCATTGAATTTTTACTATTTTTAACTTTTTAGGTTCTCTAGTTAGCAATGATATGCTCCTAAATATTATTTTAAAATATTATAATCAAATCCACCATCCTCTTTGAATATATCAGTTATCCTTAGAGAATATTATTAACTTTTCTTAGATTAATGCTTTTTTATTATCTAACAATTATACTAGTCTAATTTTTTCCATGTATTACAAGAATGATCAGTCATATTTAATATGAAACGATTTAGTCTCTTTTGTTATATCTCAAGCTATTAAAACAGATTCTATGATGTGAATGTTTTGATTTTCACTCTTGAAACTTCTTTTGTATAATAATTTGAAGTGAGGAGAAATTAAAAGCATTATGAGGTTTGAGTATCAGTCACAGCTGTTACTAGCCATAATGTAGTTGTTTTACATTACAGTTATTGAAACTGATAAAAATAATGATTTTCATTTACAGAAAATAAGTTTGAAAATTTAAAGTATAAAGTTCTTGAAATACATTAGAAATAGAATGTAAAGCAGTAAGGCTAAAATTATGTCCAAAGGAAATCCCCTTTATTTAATTTTATCCTGTATTTAAAGCATTTAATCTTTTTTGTCTCAAAGAAAAGAGTTTTTTTTTATTTTATAGACCATTTAACAGACTCTTTGAACTCAAATGGCTACCTGAAGGCAATGTTGCATTTAAAGCTAAAACATGTCATGGACTTCATTAAAACATGTCATGAATTTCTTCAACCACTTCGGTTTTGGCTTCTGGTTGTCATGGGCTGGTTTTCTTACACAAGCAGCCCGTGTCCTGAAACTGCTTCACCCACCGTTTGAAGTTGTGACGATGCAGTGGTTCTTTACCAAATTTTGCGAGAAAATGTCTTTCAACGATGATAAACGATGATGTTTTGGCATATTCCAAAACACAGTACGCTCTCTCCTGCATGGATGGTGCCATTTTGATTAACAGTGCCTCTAACGGCCATTTCGTAACTGGAAGATTTTTCACTGTTGTCAGATAAAACTTGTATAAATGTAGCTTCAGAATTAATTTGTTTTGGCTAAATAAATCAATTACAGAATTTGTACTATGCTATTCTTTTTGTCCCATTCAATATGAAACACTCTGTACTTTTGCTGTTCCCTGGCAGAGTTATGCTGAGTCACTTATATGGTACTCACATAATACAGTAGTGAAAAAAATTGTGGGTGGTTGGGAAAACGTCCTCAGGACAAACTGCCTTCTGCATTGGAAAAAAAAAAAGAGAATAAATGTTTTTCTGGTAACTGTGTAAAGCTACAGTTTCAAGGGATCATTTTTAAAGGCTTCTATATTTACATTCTGATTCTTAAGCCTGTTGTTTATACAGTTTCTAATATAAATATTGTGCAAACTGAAGTCAACACATAAAATTTACAGCATGAGAAAATTTGGTAAATTTATTTAACTATGAAAAAGATAATCAATTGTTGACATTGAAAATTTAAATCTCAAAATCTGCAACTCTAATCTCTGATCAATCCATTTTCATAGCTTTAGGTAGGATAGTTATTATAAAATACACTTTAGAACTAGTAACAAATCCTTATTCTCATGGATCATTTCAAAAAACCCGTTTAGGAGGATGCATTTTATGACATTTTGTTAATCTAAAGTAAATATTACAAACATATACACAGCTCACCAAGCACTCTTTTTCAATTTGGAAATTGAAAAAGAGAGCTTGCCCTTTATGTCTAATATGGGATTCGATCTCCCCCTTTGCTACACGCAGCAAAGGGGGGGGGGGGGATTATTTAGATTTCCAATGGAGAAAAATTCACGGACTCTTCTGGCACGACCAGTTTGTAAATTAGCAGCATTTTCGAAATGTATCTCCCAGTATTACAATTGGATAACACCTGTTTGTTGCATCATGTTCATTTACAGGCATAACATTTTATATTCATGTGCTGCAAAATTGTACTTTCAAATAAGGAAAAATAAAGACATTTTATACATTTAGCCAAAAATATTATGCATTTTTACAAGACTACAAAAGAAGTAAGCACTTTTAAAGGTCTTAAAAAATATGGTTTCAAATATAAGCACTTTTTGGAATGCTATGCACCCTGAAACAGTATTTTTAATTAACTGACATTTATGAAAATTTAAATTAGAGAAATAATTTTATCCATCAATGAAATAGATTTCTAGTTCATAATCTACAAGCCATAAGCAATATGCACAGGATAAACGATAGCAGAGTTGTGTGTGTGTGGGAGGGGGGGGGGAGCACACTGAATCTTATTAAAAACTTTCAGGGTGCTTTGAATTTAAGCAATTTTATTATTCAAATAATCATCATATTTAGCAAATAAAATTTTCAAAGTACATAAAAGTAAAAGGGATAATTAATTTTTCTTCCTTCTATTTACCATTTTACAATGATGAATTCCGCACTACCTTTCTTATATATTCCTTCAACAGACTCTGGAACTTTATTGTAACATGTTGCCTAAAAAAAATTTTTTTAAATTTAAATTTACAAAAAATTTTAATCAGAGTATTTACATAAATTCAAGAAAATAAAATGTATCTTTAATAATTTAGCACTTAGTTCAATCAACTTTGATATGACATATCAATGGCTAATTCTTTACATGACTGGCATTCTCAAAACTTATCCAACAATGAAATAAATATGATCAGTCTACAACTTTATTACAACACATTCTCCATTTGAGACTGTTACTCATCAACATTTTTATCTATATCTAATTGTTATGACTGAATTACCTAATTACAGGAAAGGAAAAATGAAACAAACAGATTGATGGGGATAATTTTTTAAGAGACAGGTCTAGGAGCAGAAACTTTGAGGTATCCTTAAAAAGGAAAATGACAGGAAAAATTACTGTACAGAGTAAAATTTCACTCAGTTTGAATTAAGAGGCATTGAAATAAGAGGCCTGGAATAAGAGGCCTTTTTCTTCTGCAGTTCCAAAGATATGAAGTAGGATTGCCACAAAGAATAGTGTATTAGAGAGAATAGTAATTTATGCTCTAAACCGTATGAAGAGAAAGTGTCAGAATTTTGAACTTAAGTGCAACTGACAGAAAATTTCAAGCAGCTATGTGACTTGAACAACAATATTGGGAGAGAAGACCCTATAAATCGAGTTTTAATGAGCACTCAAATTATAAACTCAAAACTAAATAAATCAAAGAGACTATGTGACATGCAGATTGTAAGAGAGAAAAAAAAAAAAAACAATTTACAATACTGTATAAAAGCTTAATGAAGAAATTTTGTCAAAATAAATAAAGTAACTTACATTTGGTAATACAGAGGTAATACTTGGATCTAACAAGCAGCTTGGTACATCCTTTTGTAAACTAAAGATATACATTAATGAAATAACAACATTCAAAAAAAATTATTTAGCAATAAAAAACTTTAAATCTTAAAAATGATAAAATAAAAAAAGATATTAACAAAATTTCCTAATAATATATACACTGAGATATCTGTATGTGTTACACTATACACTCCTGTAAATGAACTGATTTAGTTTTTACTAGCAAATGACAAGAAATTGTTTTGGGAGTATAAGAGTAATTAATACAGAACAGAGAGCATATGCACATACACAAAAACAGTTGTTTTCAGACACATTCTGAAGGAATTAATTGAAGAAATCTGGTTTTAAAAAATGATGATATGTATAAATATATATATATGTAAGGCTAAAATATTGGGGGGGGGGGGGGGGGGGGGTTGTTTGTTGATCGCGCGAGCTTAAAACAGGGTTTTGTTTAGAAAGGATAAGAATTATCAATTAAAGACTAGGAGATTTCAAATAATTGGAGTAAACGCATTGCGGTGAAAATAGATTTAAGGGTTGGACTTAATTCAATTTCTGAAGATCCACAAGGAGAAATCTTAAAATAGAAGTATAGCTTTGAGCTTCGTGCTAAGAAAGAAAATGTACAATTTTGCATCATCAGCAATAGAACATTCTATATGATGTCACGCATAAGTAATGAGCATCATAACACGTCAGTTGAGACATGCGTACTTAATTAAAAGCTTATGAACAAAGGGGTTAATCTTCAGAGCCATGGGAAAGTAGGAACTGGAAAAGACATGCTGCCGTTAGGCGCATGGAATTAAACTGGGATTGGGTGTAGTTTAATAATTTGGAGCTGGGAACGTCTAAGGATTTATGAATAAAGATCAGTGTTTTAAGAATGGAGTTATCTATTTATCGTGTGAACTTCATTGACTGCATTACTTGCATGACTCTCCATAATGCCCTCGCCATCGGACCACAGACTGCTAAATAATTCTCAAGATGTTTGGAATATTACGTGAATATTGGGCATGAAGAACAATCAGACATATATATATATATATATATAACAAGAAAACGTGTCTTCCTAAATTACTTTTAAAGCACAACCCCTTTTCCAAATTGTAACCTAAAAATTAGGATGCATGTGAAATAACTGAACTTAATAACATTCCCATATACTGGTCGGAGCCTGAAGGCCTCATTAAATTTGTATATAATAACTAACATGTTTTCAAATTCTTCCTTTTGGTAAAACGCAGAGCAAGCGTGTGACCTGGACACCACATAAGATGATTCAACCCAACGTGCCTATTTCATCATAGCAATTAATTGATCCCCGGTAAAACTACAACGTTGGACACCACATGACTAAATCTGACCAATTAAGTAACTTCCCTGGTGTCCAAATCAGAAACAGTCATTTTGAAAATAGTTTGAACGGAAGACTCTTCCTCTTTCTCTCTCTTAACTTTGTCATGTAAATAGCTCTGCGGCCCCCCATCTTGTTGTAGACGTCCCATCTCCACTGATATTATGTAAGGCTATGGCTCTGCTCTTCACTCCTAACTTTTTGCATGTAGCTACTGCAGACTCTTAGATATCATGTCTTTATTGGTCAAGTTATGTGGCCACTACAGCTTGCTTACTGATAAATAAAATATGTCTATGGGATACATCTCTGTTTACCTCCTAAATTTCCTAAGTGCTTTGCTGGATCAGCAGTTAGGCCGACTACATCTCCAATAAGTTGTATGCAGCAATTTATTCAATTTTGATTATTATCACACACACACACACACAATGTGTTTCATCGACTAAATAGAATATTTTTATCCACTTACATGTCAGAGGCAAATTTAAAAAGTATTTATATTTCTTTAAAATATATTCCTAGAGATTATGCTGCAAAACAAATATTTCTTAAAATTCATTCATGCTGATTGTCATGCCTGTTGCGCCTTATCGCTTACGACTGCAGGGGGCAATGACCCCATGGGGACTGACCCTCGGGGAGTCAGTCTGTGGTGTTTAGCTCATGAGGGCAGACAGCAGTGCGCGGGTGTATGACCCCCAGAGACGCGCTAGTTTTTTTTGATTTTGCTATCAGTCACAGTGAGATGACTGAGGTAGTTCAGTTATTTGTAAATAGTTTGTACATTAAATTCTGTAGATAAAAAGAGTGTTGTGCTTGTATGTTACAGTAAATAAAACCTTTTGGCTATCAACTGGTGTGATGCTGAACTTAATAATAATAACATACTCGATAAACAATCCATCCAAGTGAGGACTACACTGATAAAAGTAATTTTAAATGAAGAAAAGCACACGGGGAAAAAAATATAAAAAATCGACATACTACTTTGCTGTAGGATTCAACAGAGGTACTCAGCACTCCATACATTTCTGTTATAAGTTCTGCATACAACAGTTAGCCAGAATTATGTTGGTGATGTTATCTGAAGGCTGTCATTTTTGTTTTTAACATTTTTAGAGTTTTACAGGAAAAAGGATGATTTAAAAAACGACAAATTTAATCTTTACCTTTTCTTGTTTTTCTTTGGTGGTCTTCTCAACGTTTGTCTGGGAGAAATGTTTGGCTAAACAGAAAATGTAATTCTTAATAAATATCTATCACATTTATAACACATTGCATTTTAAAAAAGAGTAAAGGATGCAACAACTGCAAGTTTCAAGTCAAGTTATTGAACATCTCTGGTGTTCTTGAAATGTCATAATTGTAAACTCAACTATAAAAACTTAACTTTCTACTATATCCATAACATTTTATCTGAAATGTTTAGTACCAATCATTGGGCTATGACAATAAAGGTAAAGGGCGTAAAGTAGGGGTCTTCAACTCTTCATGTTCGAGGGCCACACCAATAAATTCGTAAAGTTCCGCGGGTCACACATCTATGAAATAAGTAGCATAGGCAGAGGAAAAAAATGTGTTATTTGTAAATGGGCTTCAGCCTTTGAGAAGATTGCTTTACGTATTTGTTTTTTATAGTATGATGATGAAGGGTTAATTCCTGATCAAAATGTTTAGGTAGGCCATGGGCTGAAGATCCCTAGTGTAAAGTCTTTAGTATTTTAATCAAAATAACAACTGAAAGAAGTATGAACTGTTTTCTGAATATCTCATTAATACCACATAAACAAAGAATAATGATATATACCTCATCCAGAATGTGTAAAAATTTGTCCGTAGATTTAAACCTATACCCTTTAGTATTGAGAACAAGTATAAAAATTAATTTTGTAACATTAATTTATAAACAAAAAATACCCTTATTTTAAACAATATAAAACTCATAGCTCATTAAAATATAATCAAATGTTAATTTACTAGTATGTTCGTGTAAGTGTTAATACTGTGCATGAACTTAACACAATTTATGTGTGGTGCAGTCATGTTAAGTCACTGTTCGCTAATATTTATATAAAGAAGAGTTATGATCATATTAGATAACAACAACAAAATAGAAAGATTTTTTGTATCTCACAAATGCATTCTAGTCATGAATTCAGCAATATACACCTAATGTTTGGTGAATATACAGATGTCTTGAGAATTATGAAGTACTATGCCCAAGGCCTGCATTTCATTGCTAACGTAATATAAACTTTAGGATAGCAGAATGACTTTGATATACTGAATGCATCAAGCACACTTAAAGAAAAATCATTACAAATTTTGTTGATCCCTTAGAACAGGGGTGGGCAAATTGTGGCCCGATACAGATTTTTTTGTGGCTCGCCAAGACAGCCAGAAAACTGCCAAAATTTAATTTAATTTATATTTATTGATTTTTATGATCAAATTTATACCTTTTCTGAAATGCAAAGTTAATTAATAAGTGCAAAAATTTTAAGGTGCAGCCCCCGAACCAAAACAATTGCCTACCCCTGCCTTAGAGCAGTGGTTCTAGAGGGGGGGGGGGGAAGAGAGAGGATGAGCAATTTTTACAGTAGGCATAGATGGTTAGCAAAAAATGTTTACAGCATTTTTTTCCAAAATTTGTGAAAATGAAAAATAAATTCAGGTATTTGATAGTTAGCTATTTTAAATTTTTTAAATACATTATTTTATGATTGTAAAGGCATAGAGCCATTGTGTTGTTTACTGTAAATGCTCACTTCTTAATTAGTTGGCACTACTTAGAATCCAAGTCTTCACTTGGCTGCCTGGGCCACTACAGATTCCCTCAACATATCTGTGAGAATCAGTATTTTCTGCCCTTGCTTACACGAAATTCAAACATTGTAAATCACTGGATGTGGAGAGTGAATTTGGATGTGTCTTATTTCAACTGAGATGAAATATTAAAGGAATTTACTTTTTCCGATTTAATCACATTTTACTTATACATAAAATTTTTTGGTTTGTTAATTTTTACTTTCATAATTTATGTAGGTATATGTTAGGCCTATGGGGTGGGGTGGGGTGAGGTAGGGTTTGAAGGTTGTCCAAAGGCCTAGACAGAAAAAGGTTGAGAATTTTCTGTCACTGCCTTAGAGTGTGGATATCAACACTGCAAGAAGCATTACTTAAAAATATTAACAAATATTTAGAGCAAACACAAGGCAATTAAGTATATCTCAAAATATGGTTAGATATGCAAGGTTAGCAGCTACAATAATTATAGCTGCACATTATTTAGAGCACACACAAGGCATTTAAGTATATCTCAAAATATGGTTAGATATGCAAGGTTAGCAGCTACAATAATAACAATAAAGTAAGAATGTTTCTAAATGTATTAAGTTCAATTCTCTTTCTTATTACTGGATGTGACATGATCATTTGATTCTTTCTCTCAAGAAAACCATGAGTTTTAGAGGTATAGTTTTCTTTAGAACTCCTCCCCTTCCCCAAAATGAGGAATGTAACTATCTTTACACAGTTTATGCAGTATATACATAATCTTATTTTTTTAATGTGACCATGATGCTGATATGATACAAATGAAATGAGAAGCTTCTTATATATGTAGAAAATCATCAACCTATTTTACCAAACAGTTTAGGAAGAAAAGAACTAATTAATAAGTGACTTTTTTGGCAAGTTCCTAAGAAAACAAAAGCAGGTAAAGAAACATAAAAGTTGGTTCTTAATTCCTCATTTCTCTACTTGAATATATACAAAGTAATTTTTATTTGTCAACTAAGCAATAAATTTACAAGAAAAATAAAAATTTTTCGAACATTAATTTACATAACAAATTTAAGATACTCCTGATCTACATTTATATATATTAAATATCTTACAACTAAACCCCACTGTTTTATAACTTCTAGACTATGATATAAACACCTTGATTTAAATAAATAAATATTAAGTTTCTATAAAAAATATAAAAAGTTTGATATTATTATGATAAATGTTTGTTAAAGCAAAATAAATAATATAAAACAGAAAACCTCAGAATTTATGGAGAGATTCCTTTTATATTCTTTCTGGAGTAATAAAATTTGAATCCGTTCAGATCTTCTAATACCCTATAAACAAATTAATTACACATCAAGGAATATATACATGCATATATAAACATACAGTACGGTCTAATATAGCTATACAGTTAAAATTATCTGTACTAAGTGTATATATATATATATTTCTGGGGGTATGTAGGGATACGGCATATCCCCAACTTTTTAAGTATTATTTTGGGTTAAGAAACTTATGAATCGGTAATACATAACAAAAAGTATTTTTTTTTTAATTGTGAATGTTTAGTTCCCCTGTGCCGTATTCTTGTAAATCAATATTTATTTTTCTGATCATTCTGAGCATTTGAATCTCTGTTTCATAAAAAGAATAAGAATTCCCACGAAGATAAACAATGCAACTGTGTATGACGTAGATAAGCATAGATGTTTTTGTGGTCTCCTAAGCGCACTGACCCTTAGGAATCCTTACAAAGGGATGTGCAGGATAATGGGAAAAGTTTGCAGAATGCAGTGAGCGAGAGAATATCTCATCTTCCAGGAGGTTACCATATACAAGATAGAAAGGACCCACTAATATGTCCTATTTCATTTTATGAAAATCTGAAAATATCTGTAGAAAAGAGATTACTAAATGATGATGAAGCTGATTTGCCTAAAAAAAACAGTGCTAGATCCAAAACATGGCCAGAAGAAGTTCAAAATCATTTGACATTTGGGGAGGCAGAAATAAGGAATTTATGACAGAGACTTTGTTTGATTGAATGAAAGGGAGATGATACAGAGCATCTGAGAATACATGGAAGAAAAAATAATTATAGAAGGATTATTTCAATTAATACATCATCTCAATATGATTCTAATATCTTCAAATGAATGTGAAAGTTTTTTTTTTCTGAGATTAACCTTATTGTAACACCTTTAAGAACTTCATTGTTAACTAAAACAACATCCGCAGTGATGTTAATCAAAATTGTTGGGCTTCCTCTAGGTCTGTTCAATCCAACAAAATGGGTAAAATCTTGGTTATTTTTGGACATCATTCAGCAATAAACGTAAATAGCAAAGAAAGAAATCGAGGCACCGAACCTCCTGAAGGTATGAGTAAGATTTGGAGTTTATTACAAAATTTTTCCATTTTTTTATAATATTCACAAAATTAATTATTTTAAAATTTTGTTTAGTTTTCTGAATCAATAAATAAAATAAGAATTAACAGATTTATTATTTTATTTTATTTTATCAAATTTCTCCAATAAGTTCCAAATGAAAATAATTACCTTTAACATCTTCCTAAATTTCTTTTGAAGTTGTAAACACGGTACTAAAAATATGCACCTTTATTTGAGAAAACATAGTATACTCACTTTTTTTTGTTTTTCTTTTTGGGAAAAAATATAAATAAAAAAGCACTGTGTGTGTATGTGTGTGTATATATATACATGTATGTATGTAGTTGAATCTCGATCTATCGTTTCTCAAGGGATCGACTGAATTGAACAATAAATGTGGGAACATAACAAAGCAATATGATCGTCAGGACTGGGTGAAATAAATGACACATATGGGAAAACGAGGATTCGGAGAACAATCGATCAAGATTCTACTGTACATATATATATATACACACACACAGACACACCGGGTGACCAGAATATTAAAACACAACTACCTTGACCTCCCAGTATATTGAACTACTCAGTATAAAGGCTTAAAATTTTGTACACATACTATTCAAAACATGGGAAAATGGATTATGTGAAAAAAGTTTAGTTCCAGAAAGCACCAATAGATGGTGCTGTACAGCAGGATATATGCTGAAAAAACACATTTTATTACAACGTACGAAACATTCATGTGACAAGAACCTTATCGACACAATTGCGTGAATGCTGCCCAATATGGTTCCCTTCTTGAAGATGTAAAATCTGCAGTCTGTGAACAGCTTGTTCAGCTGTGGATCATAACTGTTCGACTGAAATGCTTCTCACATGCAGAGGGATACCTTCTTTCAAGTCTGCCAAGGTTACCAAACGTCCTAGATGTACAAGAATTTTTAAATGTCCCCACAGCCAAAAATTCCAGAGCTTAAGATCCAGAGAAAGAGATGGCCAGGTTGTCAGAAACACACGACTGTTTATTCTGTCATTAGTGAAACATTTCCAAAGAAACTGCTGTACATAATGTGTGGAGACACTCCATCTTGCATAAAAATAATTAGTCAATACATTGTCCCTATTGCAAATGGGGTACAACAAAAGTTTCATGCATCCTTTTGTACCTGTTGGTCCCTACAGTGCATGCCACAGGCCATTGCGAGCAGCCTCTTCGAAAAAGAAAGGTCCAAGAATGAATGTGGCTGTGAATCCACAGCAGGTTTTAACTTTCGATAAGTGGGGTGGAATCTATTGAAAGGTACGGTGGTTTTCCGTGACCCAAATGTGATAGTTATGGTTGTTCACTGTTCCACTGAGGTGGAAATGGGCCTTGTTGCTCCACAGAATCTGCCATGGCCATGATGCATTCACTTCAACAGTAGCAAGAAATATCAATGCAAAGGGTAGTCGCTTCTCCCTGTCAATGGTCAGCAATTGTTATGACTGATTTTGTAAGGAAAACAATGCCCCATTATCCACACTGTGCCAATAGGGAATACCCAAGTGTTGTGACACTGCCCATGTTCAACTATAACCTACAACATAATCTACTGACTGTTCAACAATAGCGATGGCAACATCTTCGACCCAGCTCAACTCCATTAAAAAGGAAAAATTTCATTTTGCATGTTTTTTTTTTTATTATTATAATTATTTTTGTCTTTGCCCCCTATTTTCTGTTGTACAGTGCCACCTATTGGTGCTTCCTGAACTAATTTTTTTTCTGCCAAATCCTTTCCCCCCTTGTCTTGAATAGTATGAGTGCAAAATTTGAAGCCTTTACACTGAGTAGTTCGATACACAGGAAGGTCAAAATAAGGGTATTTTAATTCTGGTCACCTGGTACATACAGTGCTTTTTTTCTATATATATAACTGTCATCAACAATTTTCTAAAGTTAAAAGATGAGTTAAAAAAAAAGCTAGAGGCAGACCAAAAGCTTTGTCACCCAGAGGAAAGGAGAGTTTTAAAGTTAGCATCAACTGGAAAATATTCAAGTAAATAAAATTTACGAACAACTGGATTCAATGTGTCTAAGAAAACAATCTGCTATATAAATACTTGATCTGGGAATTTCCAATACACAGCAAAATTGTGTAAACCCTCTTTACTGACTATACACAAAACCCAGCGTTGACAGTTTGTAAGACAAGTGATGACTTGGGACGACAAATGGCTGCAGGTTATTTTCTCTAATGAAAAAACTGGAACTTAGATTATCCCGATGGTTTGGAGTATTATTGGTATGATTTGAGGAAACAAAAAGAATTTCCTCAAACTGTCAATTAGTTGATGGATCCATTATGACGTGGCTTCTTTTTGTTTACGGTGTGGGGGTCACTTACATTTCTTTTTGGAAAAGTTAATTCGAAGGCATACCTAAAAACTCTTTCTGACAATCTTTCACCTGTTGCAATACTTCTGGCAGGGGAAAAATGGATTTATCAGAAAATTAATGTGCCTATCCACACTAACTGTAGGACAAAACTCGGGTTCTTGAAGAAAAATAGTTTTGCATTGGCCACTCAGATTTCCTGATCTAAACCCCATCGAGAACTTGTGGGAAGTTTACAAAAATGGAAGGCATTTTTCCCCAGCTTCAGAACTTAGATCTACGATTGAAGATGAATGATACAAAACCAGTCCCGAAATGTGCCAAAAATTAATAATGTCCATGAAAGATAGAATATTTGCCATGATTAAAAGCAATGGTAGGCACACAACATATTAAGTATTGGTTTCTTCATTACTGTATTGTTTTTATTTTCCTGTCCTTTAAAGTTTTTACACAGGCCGAAAGTGTTTTATTTTTTGTATAATTATTTTATTTTCGTAATAAAGTACTTACAGAAAAATTTTGTTGACTTCTGATTCGAAATTCATCTGATTTGAAATTTATCAAAAAATTTAAATTTTTTGCTGTACTTAAAAGTTTTTACATGCACTACTGTCTGTGTGTGTATGTATATATGTGTATATATACATATATGTGTGTGTGTGTGTATATACCCCTCAAAATTAAATCAACCATTTTCACTGGAATGACATGTCATACCATGCATGTTGCAAATATGTGAAAAAGTGGAGCATATATTTAAAAAACTTGCTCAAGACTTTTAAAAAATATTTTAACCATATCTATGCTTATGCATTCTATACATTATGAGTACACACTGTTTTAACATTTAATAAAATTTATTTGATGCTAAAGTTTGCAATAAATAATTGTGATACATTTATCACACCAGTTGGTAAAAAATTGCCAGAGAAAGTATGTCTAGAATGAAAAACCTATTTTAAAGAAATTGATTTAAAAATTGTACATAACTTCACATATGGACTATTTGTAGAAGCTTCATTTTTAATTAAAATCATAGTTATTAATAAATGGTCAAGTATAAAGTAGAGTGGAATCTTGATATATTGAACCTCAAAGGGAACAAGAAAACTTCAAATTATTGAGGATTTCGTTATACCGGGGTTTGATTTATAGTGTTAGGCAGGTTCAAGGGGAATGGAAAATTTTTTATTTATGAAGGAATTTGATTATATCCAGGTTCTACTGAATTTTATAATCTCTAAAGTAGTGCAAGGAGTAGTAACAAGTAAAGTTCGGAGATACAGGACATTTTCATTAATCATAATTAAATTTCTTCTCTAGGAATTTTTATATCAGTTTACAATTAGAGGCAAAAGATTCATTTAAATTAAAATCAAAACTATATTAGACCAAATTACTATTGAAATAACTTTATCCTTTAGGACATTAGTAAACGAGTGTTTCAGATAAGATCAGAGATTTTTCTTTTTCAATGATATTACATAAATATGAAAACTTGAAATAATTTAAATTAGCACTCAAATATCCTAAAGAAATAAAAGATAAGATTGAGCTCAAATAATTAATTAGATAAAAAATTTGTTTACAAGTGAGTGTTCATGGATTTTAGACAAAATTTGTCAGCAGCAGTTCTGGCTTTAAGGTAAACTAATGCATCATACCTCAAAAACAAGATAGTTAAGAATTGCCTGTGCTTTAAAGGTTCACAAAAGTTTTAAAATTGACGATGAAGAATGGTTTCAATTTTTACAAATTCATCTCTAAAAAAGTTATTGAAAAGCAAGTCTTAATAACATAACTGGCTTTCAAGCATCCCCATGTCCTATTCAAAGGGAAATTAATTTTACTGGTTCAAAGAGTCAGTTAATTGATGAAACTGAAGTGGTCTGCAATGCTCTTACCACTTGACTAAAGATATAAAACTCACCAACTTTGAAAAATGTAAGAACCATCTACACCAGTCATACTCATACTGTGGCCCACCAAGCTCTTATGTGGGGCCTGAAACACTCATTATCAGGTTGATACTTTTTTTAAACATCTCACAGTCTAAGTTTTTAAAGACTGTAACAAAAGCTAAACAGGATGGTGTTGAAATTTATCGAGAAAACTATGTGATAATTTCAAATCATTTAGCTGCCTTATCCAAGGAATTTAAGAGTAGATTTCAGGATTTATGAAGTATTAATGATTTGTAAGTTGCTTGTAGAAAATCCTTGACATTTAGAAACAGCAACTATTACTGAACTAGCTGCACTAGGATGTGATTATGCAAAACTAATTGACGAATTTAAGTTCAGAAACAATGCAAATCTGAAAGCTATTTTTAAAGAAAAGAGAGGGAAAGGAGTATGCTGAATTTTGGAAATTAGTGCCAGAAAAATATAAGACTGTACAAATATGTGCTTACCTGCTGCTCATTTTGCTCACATCAATGTATGTTTGTGAATCTTCCTATTCCAAAATGAGGTATGCAAAGAATATATACAGAAACTGGTTTACTGTTTCTCACCTTGATTTTTTAAAATTAATTCTTTATAGGTAGATTCCCATGAAATGCAGTACAGTTATGTTACACTGAACTCTGCTAAAGATCTGCTTTAGTATGAGATGGCAATTTATTTAATAAATATCTCACACACTCATACGACACATTCCGAAAAAAGTCAAACTTCTTGATTAGAAAGGTAAATCCAGAAAAACTTTTGTTAATGTATTAATGAAGTACACCCATACCTCGCTTTACAGCCTAGATATGTTCCAGCAAAGTTGGCAGTAAAGCAATAAGTCATATAACGAATCAATTATTTTGATACAAACCCATACAAATTTAATTTGATCTGTTACAATTTTTTATAAATAATATAGTTTTTAGTTCATAAAGCATTTTATTCTTTTTATTTCCTATAAAAATGCTTACATAAAAATAAAAGTACAAAACAATGTAATAATAAACAGAAATTCAAAAAATAAACATATAAACAAAAAAAAGAAATCATATGCACATATGTATACATATAATAAAAAACATAAAATAAAATGTTTAAAAATTGTTTTAATGTGATGATGAACATTAACATGAAGAATCACTAAGTTATAATATGCTGCCATCATCACTTATACAGAGGCTGTTCGCACATTTTTTAATCGATTTTGGTAAACGGTAATAAAAAATCGTTTACTGCAAAAGAAATAATTGCAATTGTACTATGTTTTTAAAAGTCAAAATTATCGTCTGCGGCTTGAAAATTTTGTTTTTATTCAAAATGACGTTTTTAACAAAGCAGTGGTTCGAAGGCTACATTTATGCTCTTTCCGAAGAGAAATATGTATACTCTGTTATCCAAAAACGATGTGAGAGTCACGGTTTTGTGATATCTAAAGGGTCGATAGGTAATATCGTCAACAACGAAGGAAAAAAACGTCAAATTGGAGCCTCAAGTGGGACAAAAATTCCAAAGAAGTATCCAAGGAAAAAATGGACATCTTCGACTATTGTAAAGGTACGTTGTTTAATGTTAAAAGAAAAGTCCCTCTAGTTAAAGGATAGTTGCAAAATCATTAAAATGCTCGGTGTCGACTGTAAACAAAATGATAAACGTTGATTTAAATCTTAAGAAAGCGAAAAAACACAATGTGCATCGTCTTCTTCCAAATCATATCGCTGAACGCAGGACACGCTGCAGAATTCTATATGAGAAACACTTATCCAAAGAAAAATGGAAAACAATTGTCACAATAGATGAATCATGGGTATATTTAAATGATTGCAACAAAAAAAGAGCCATTTATTATCATAAAAGGGGAGAAAAAAATTTAAGTACATGGTTCAAAGAATCGAAAGAAAGTTTTTCTAAGAGATTTA
The DNA here is from genome assembly GCA_907164885.2 of Dolomedes plantarius. Taxonomy (NCBI): domain Eukaryota; kingdom Metazoa; phylum Arthropoda; class Arachnida; order Araneae; family Dolomedidae; genus Dolomedes; species Dolomedes plantarius. The sequence continues at coordinate 33,411,839 of OU015491.1, forward strand.
TGATTGTTACTGGTTTTTCTTATAATGGCAAGTTAAAAATAAAGAGAGTGTTAAAAAATGTCAAGATTAACTCCAAATACTATCAGGAACATATTTTATCGCCAATTTTTCTGAATGAAATACCATCGCTTTACCCACAGTGCCATCAATCTGTGAGATTCCATCAGGACAAAGCTAGCAGTCACACATCAAAATCCACTGTAAATTTCCTAAAAGAAATGGAACAAAAAACTGGTATCAAGGCCATACCCTTCACCGATATCCCTACTAAATCTCCCGATGTATCTCCTATGGATTTTTGTGCTTTCGGACTTTTAAAATCTGCATTATCCAAACGTCGTCCCAAAACCCTTACAGGACTCTGAAAGCTGTTCAGGAGGAATGGGATAGAATACCTCTTCTGACACTTCAAAAGGCATTATTTTCCTGGAAATTGCGGTGTCGGAAGATAGTTCAGAATAAGGGATGTCAAATAGAACATTTAAAACACAAGAATTTTATGTAATTTAGTTTTGTGAATACAATATACATCGTCTAAAAAATGTGTGAGCAGCCTCTGTATATAACGAAACATTGTGGGCTGTAAATGAAAAAAGTGCTATAATTAAAAAAGCCGTTATAGTGAAATGCTGTACAAAGAGCAGCTGTATAGCAAGGTATAGGTGTAATATAATTTAAAAAACATGAACCACAAAGTATATAGATAACATCTTCAAACATGATATAAATTAATTTCAGTTAGGAAACTTAATATTCTTAATGATTAAGTTTGCTCCTATTGAAATTAAAAGAATACATACATCAGATGGAGACGCCCACGAGTCATATTCTGAAATCCTTGATGCTTTTTTCTTTGTTTTAGGCTGACAAAAATATTCAAAATTTAAGGCTAACAATGAAATTTGAAACAGTTTAAAAGACATAATGCATGTTAACATAAATTATAGAATGAAATATGATGAGAACATTGGAGTATAACCAAATTTGATGTTCCAAGAAGTATTATTATCATGTTTTACAGATCATGCAATTAGAGATAAGCAAAGAAGGGTAAGACTTCCTTAAACAATACTTGCTATTTATTATATATTTTTCACAATTTCATAATAACCAATTAGGGTAAAAAAGTAAAGAAAGCAATTATGCAACAATAGCTTTAGAAGCATAATTAAAGTTATTAAGGTGAATCAGGGCAAGTGCAATCCAAAACTAACAAAGTGTAACTTTGAATGATTGTATAAAATTGGTTTTAGCATCCAGAAATGTGAAAGTTTTTGGAGATTAGACATGAAAACTTTCGCTGTCAAACAATGCATTTAAAGGCTTTTGATTCAACAATTTCAAATTTTCAGAACTGGAAATATTTGTAAGATCCATGTTATGCAATTACCCTACAAAAACATGTTAAATGCATACCTGGCCCTTTATTTATTGCCTGTTTTTCTCCAAATAGCATTGGGATAAGTGAAAATAACCTGTTTCCTAATGAATCATTTGCTCCTTAAAATTTTTTGAACTGAACGAAGATTCATCGAGTTATACATTCTCCCCTAATTTCTGATCCAAAAAAGCCATAATCCTAATTTATCCCTTTTAATATTTGCTACTCACTAACCCTAATTTATGAGATACTTAATATATATATATGGGAATTATATTAACCCAGGGCTCCGGCTATGAGCTATATGTCGCCATGCATGTTATGCGATGACAGCGCTACCGAGAGATGAACTGGGGAGAAAGAGTTTGGAGAGAGACTGAGATTGGTTCCCGACCAGGCGAGAGGTGCCTAAAAGCATTAGACGAGCTGTGACGAGAGAAATAGTCTTGATGGGCATGACGTTTGCCCCTATAAGTGGCAGACGGCTACATAGTTAACCCTTATCACGGCAGACAGCTGCGTAGTGTAAACCATTCAGATCTGTGGAGAACTGGCACGGCCTGACGTGTAATGATATATGTACCGAAATTCATTTTATATAAATAGTCCTTAATGTCAATACATTGTGTTCGTAGAAGTGACGTGACTCTGTCCTTAATTAAGAACTGTTTTACTCTGAGTATAGTCGTGTCTTGCAGTTGCAAGTGAATAAGTGGATGCCTGCCCGAGATCGAGATTCAATTTTACAAATGAGGTGAAAGTTCTTATTGATTAAATTACAGTTAAAAAAATATATACTAGAAACATACTTAGAAGAAGTCATTAATGATTTTTCTCCAACATTCTTAGGTACTTCTAATGCATGTGTTGTTTTGCAATGTACACAAAAAATATTAAGGTAATTTACAAAATGCTGCCAAATCATAATCAATAAAATAAAAAAGGTGGTAATTTATAGAATTGTGTAAACCATTCTAAATAATTCTATGTGGATCTAGTTTAAGTTCTTTGCATTCTAAGTTATAATTAACAAACATGCACATACATTAGAATTCATCAATGTGTTTTCAATAATGTTTATAAGTATTTTGGACATATTACCTTTAAATTTTTTGCAACCCATAGAAGAACATATAAGGATGCTAATAAAAATATTAGAACTGCCAATTTTACCATTTACAGGGAATTGCAATTATGAAACTTAATTAACAAGCCAGATTTAATTTTTTGATGTTTTTTTTTAAATTAAAGATACTCATAGAAATAATCTTTAATCGCCCTTATCTAAACTTTCTTTCTTGTGTGGTAACCTTTCTGACGCCTTGGCGAGATGCTTCGCCTTCCCATATACTTTCTCTGCCAATTCCTTGCAACCCCTCTTTGACCAAATTCTCTATTAACCCGCTACGCCAGACGCAGGGCTGGCTTCAAGTAACATGTGTTGCTGTCTTCATGGAATAAATTCTTTTTTACGTGAATCTGACTTTTATTATCTTCGGCTATGATGTATGCACCTATTTCAAGAGATGACCATTTGGGTCATTTCATATATATATATATATATATATAGGGAATTTGAATACGGAACATAACAAATAAATATAAATTTATTGGCTATGTGACATTAAAAGGAATTTTGCTCCATAGATCAAGAAATCAATCACGGAATAGAAAACCCTGATATTTCATTATAAATAGTAAAAAAAAAGGAACTCAGTGTTTTCATTAATTTTTCATTTATTTTTTTTTTAAAACTTTATATAACCATTCTGACACCATTTCATGTTTTCTGTTAGAAACAGATTATACATCAAAATGAAATAAAATGTATTTATAAAGACATACTTGAGAAACTCTTTCTGACACATTTTTGGCTGCTTCAGATGAGAACAGAGCATTTGTAATACTCTGAAAAAAAGAAAGAAAAAAGAGAATAAGTTGTAATGTTGCAGCATTCTTGATGCCCAGCAATTTTTAGGTCACTGGTGCTTGGATTATACAGACGGAGATATACACATACTAACAAATGGATAAAACAGTTAAGATATTTATTTGTTCCTAGTTTGATTTATAAATGGGGATTAATAATACATCTAAGGGGAATAAATATAGTATAAAAGTTATCTATTTGTTTTACTCATCTCATTATTAGATATCCAAAGAAATGGAAAGAGCCTATGCATAATACTATTCTCCCAAAGAAATTTTAAACAAGATACATTTGCAAGGATACAAGAACTGGGTGACACAAATGAATAATAAAAATAGATAAGATGCTTCAGAGAAATAAGTTAGGTAATAATAAAAGGGAAAAAAAAGAACAATTTGTATAAACAAACGAGACTTAAATTTCATCACCCCTAGTTTCCCAATAGTGTCAAAGTAATGACAAAGTTTTAACCCTCTTATTTCCCAAAAGCTGAATTATCAGTTCTAGGGTCTTTGAAATACAGTAATCACCGCTTATAGTGATCAGTGGTTATAAGAATCAACTGTTTATAAGAATCAATATCGCAAAAACAAAAACAAATGTATTATTTCCATGTTAAAATTTTCACTTTAAAGAATCAATCCACCGGTTTTAAGAATCAGTTTGCACTCTTTGTTTTCCTTTCATTTTTCAAAAAAAGCCACCTAAATCCTCAAAAGGTACGAAATTCTTTCTTTATTTTTTTTAAAAGAAAGAGTGATAAGATGGGATGAAATACAGTCGAGAAAGGCATCCCTTTCTTTGTTAGACATAACATAATAGTTTCCCCTTAAACGCTTTAGCTAAACACTGTCCTATTAGCTTGACCCAGTGGCATCCTACCCGTGCGGACCCTATTTCATTTTTCTTCACTGACAAATAAAGACAGGGACGCTGTCTGTTTTTTCTCACCTCTCACATCCTGGTTGCGGTTTCCTGAACTATGAAACACATAAATCTTCGGGGAAGTGTCCACTATCACTTAGGCAAACGTGACATTATTAGATTCAGCACGTTATCAAACCGTGAAACGTAAGCTAGAAGGTGAATCTTCGTCTGAGACTATTGGTATTGAAAGAGGTACAAACAGCTTCCTGAAAAGTTCACTACGTCAAACTACCATAGAAAACTTTTTCTTGCACCCTTCCTGTAGTTGAAATGTTAAACTGTTAAGCAGGTATGTTGTAAGAAATATTGGATTTTTTCTTCTCTTATTATAATCATGTGTATCTACTTATAGGTCTAGAAATTAAGTTGTATTTTTAAAATTATAAAAATAATTTTAATAAAAGATAATTAACGCAAATTAAAGAGTATTTTATAGTAAATTATCTAATATATGTATATATAGATGTGTGTGTTTCTGTCAAAAACCTAAATTTCGGTTATAAGAATCAACCGCTTATAAGAATCAAAAACAGTAATAACAAACGTGATTCTTATAAGCGGAAATCACTGTATTGGCTATCTGACAGCTATCATCTATAAAAGTAAAAATGCAAATGTTCGTTTGTTCTAAATCTTAAATCTCCGAAAGTTCTTCATTGATTGCTTTGAAATTTTGACACAACATTGCATTCAAAAGCCTGATATTTAATTATAAACAGTAAAAAAAAATAACTCAATGTCTCCTTCTCCTTTCTGCTTGTACTGCTGGCAATTCCCCCTTTCACAGTTTTGCTACTGTGGAATGAAGGACAACATTCCTAAGATACCATTTGCCTGCATCGGCTTACTGGCTGGGCAAATTCTACTTCTATTCTCATGAGGAAGCTGGCTGGGCTTTAGAAATTCATATCAAGCCATTAATTAATATATAGAAATATCATAGGTTTTCTATTCCCTTAAAATGACTTCCTATTTTATGCATGACATATGTTGTGATGTAACCATAATTAGTAAGATTATTATACCTCAAAAACTGTGTGACTCATCGCATTAAACAAAAATTGCCATTAATCTACAAAATATTTAACAGTTGAAGCCCCAACAGGCAAAAATGAAATTGAAAATATTATTACAATCATTCTAAATATTTCTTATACCTGTGATACATTTGAATCATAACATTTTAGGAACATCATAAAAATTTATGTTGAACTATAGCTATTATAAGAACTCACATTATAAACATACAGAAAAATATATCAAGTACATTTTAAATGATGATATCAACAAGACAAAATGATAATGCTAAACTATGAAATCTTACTATTAACAGGTGAAGGTAAACAAACTTATGTTTGTTAGTGAGCAGACACAGGGACGGGCTAATCTCGCGAACCGAGCATAGCAGTATATCGTGACTGGTACCGATGGATGCGGACGGTCGAGACGCGTGCACTGATGCCATCCTCAATTTTCAAAACTTTAAACTTTTTAAATTATTAAATTGAAACCGCCAAACTCAAAAGAAGAGGACAACAGAAACAGCCGACATTACAGGTGAGCCAGCTCCTTTCTGTTTCACAAATTTCCACTATTTTATGCATGGAAAATTCAACTTTTCCATCCTCCAATTGGCAAATTTTTTAATTCCATGTGTTCTACAACTCTTCATCTTTAAGGATATACACATTTTTATAAAGTTTAAAATGTTTTTCCTTGCAAATGAAGCTTTTTCCCCAAAGCTATTTTCCGAATTTCACAAAGTTGACAATTTTGATGGACAAATATTTCGGTTTTCTGCAGCTATTAATGTTAATTTTACAATTTATCGGCATTTGCTACATGCTCAGCTTCCAAAATATACCAAATACATTTAATAAAGAAAATGTTATCATTCTAAAAAAGCGTACTTACAAAACTCACTTTTGAAATTTCCCACGCTGATTGCCATAGTATCTTAATGTAACTGAATGCCGAGTTCGTAATTTTTCATCTCATTATTTTACTCACTAAGATTTCCAGCAAGTTTATGAAATTTGTTTCTAATTAATGAGCAACTGCTGAGCATTCTTCTGCCACCAATTTTGAATTCATCAGAACTGTATTTCTATTTTTTTTAAAGCACTTTTTCCCCCATGAGATTTAATATTTACATTTGGCCATGTTGCCTAAAGGAAAAATTATTAGTTGAGAATGAGTCATTTAATAATTGAAATCCAGAAATAATTTTAGTTTTAGGAAAGGAGGAGTTAAAACCTTTACAATTTTTTTCTAATTGAATGATTTTCTTGTTTTGTTTAAAAAACAAAATTTAAAAAAGAGAATTTTAAATAATTATTTCATTTTTCAGAAATTCTAATATATTTTTAAATGTGATCAAACAGTTTTTAATTGTTAAGAAATAAAACCATTTCATTTTAAATCGAAAAAGCAACACATCGGGTTGCACTCAGCTAGTTTATATATATATATATATATATATATATATATATATATATATATACATACAGTCCTCGATATCTAGAAATAGAGGTGCTGGAACTGTAACCTTCCGGGGAGTGTGTGGGGTATTCTTAATTATATATATATATATATATATATATATATATATATATATATATAAGATATAATTAAAACAATAATATAATAATACACCAAGATAAGTTAAAAAAGGATCAATTTCCGTTTTTGTTTCAAAATTTCCTTTTTGCTTCAGAAATTCACTATCCTTTTTTAACTTATCTTGGTGTATCATTATATTATTGTTTTAATTATATCTTACATAGTATTGTCTAATAATTGCAGCTTAGCGCATATTGACAATATACATATTAATGCCTGTATTTATAATGTATTAGTATTGGTGCAACACATGCTTTTAATATTTTAGTTATATATATATATATATACAGTAGAGCCCCGATTATCCGCGAGCGGATTATCCGCGGTGCGGATTATCCGCGAGTGCGGATTATCCGCGAGTGCGAGTGCAGCGAAAAAAAAATTTAATTACAAACCTCAAAAAAACCAATTTTAATTTTTAATCCAAGCCAACTTACAAGGGAAATACAATAGACCCTGTACGGAGGTGTACGATGTTTAAGAAAGATAAGCACAGTGGACTGTAAATAATATAACATAAATTTAATAGCGAGGCATTGTTTGCCATAGTAAACTCCGCTTGCTGCAGGAGCTCCGTGCTAGACAGATACAAAGTTCGTTCTGATGCATTCTTGCCGCTAGAGGGCGTACATAGACAAATGGGTGGAGACGTTACGACAAACTTTACGTAACAGACGCTGCAGTGCGAATGTCGAAAATGAACGTCGAAGGTGAGAATGTCGACGAAGAGAACATAAAAGAGTGGCTGGAATGCGACGCAAGTGAGTCGGGGTTTGAACGACTGACTGACATAGAGATAACGAACAAAGCAATGGGAGTGAACGAGAATGAAGAACAAAATAAAAGTGAAGACGAGACGCCTACGCCGATGACACACGAAACTGCTTTGCAGCACGTAGACGGATTGCTTTCAATATTTAGAGTAACAAGACGACGATGCACATCTGGCAGAAAAATCATGTTAAGGAAAGTACAATTTAGAATAAAGAAAAGGTGTTTTCAAAGTAAGAAGCAAAAACGAGTGACTGATTTTTTTAAAAAGGTGTAACTGAACACTTTTTGTACATACAGTATGTATGTATTGTTTTTGTTTACCGTTCTTTATATTAGTGATTTAGACATAGAGCAAATGTGTCTGCTGTACTGTACATATGTAAGTATTTTAAAAGTTTTGTTATGTTTTTGTACAATAAAACATAGTTTTTATGTTCAAATATTTTATTTTTCGTGTTTGCAACTCATTTTTAGACATTTTCGGGTTATCCGCGATTTTTGTTATCCGCGGTGCCCTTGACACCCAATTCCGCAGATAATCGGGGCTCTACTGTATATATATATATATATATATAATAGGCCAGGCCCACTCACAAACAGAGTAATATGTGATTAAATTAATGTTTCTAACTATCGTAATTTTTTTTTTCCCTAAAGAAAGGTACGGGAATGCAGTTCCGGCATGTTCCACCTCAAATCGAGTCCTGTATATATAAACACACATAACACAATCTAAAACCTGCACATTCCACCTCAAATCGAGCCCTGTAAATATATACACACATAACATAATCTAAAATAGAAAATTCTATGCCAGTTGATGGCCAAATGGCTAGGGTGCTGGCATTCGGTTCAGATCCTGTGGGTTCGAGTCCCACTGTTGGCATGGATGTTTGTAGCCTTTTGGAATCGGCTTTAAACTGTAGATAACGGTCTAATTAGCCCTCGTGTAGCGAAAAGTTAATCGTAGCGCTCTAAACCAAACTAAAATTCTATTTACTATAAAAAGCTCTTCAAATCATAGTTGAAATCATAAACATACCATATCAGATTTCCTTGATTGGTTTTCTTCACCATTCATTGGTCTTTTACGAAATTTTCTTCTTTTTCTTCCACGCTAAAGAAGAATATTTTAAGTCATTCTAATATGCTAGTTTATTTTCAAAAATTATGTTAAATAACAGTGAACACTCATTATGGTAATAATAAACATTGCACTACTCAATATACAAATGTATCAAAAATTGCAAAAGGCATTATTAAAATAAAAAATTGCTAGTTTAATATATAAATGGTAGTTAATTTCAAATATGTGGAAAATAAATATATAATATATCTAGCACATTCTGAAAGGCAATGCTCAGTAAACTATGCTATCCAAATTTATGTTTACAAATAATCCCAGATCATATATCAAAAGGAAATAAAGAGCTATTTATAAACTAATACTCAGGAAACTTGAGCAAATACTTCTTGTAATACCATTTGTAAACATGAAAAATGCATCACCTCAATATTAACTATACACTATAAAAAAATCAATAGGGTTGAAGAAAGAGAATGAGGAAAGAGAGAGTTGGAAAGTTGACCTATACAATTTGATATGCTAACAACTCATGGCGGGGAACAACTTTGCAACTTAATTCTAACAGTTTTGCCACTGCATTTCAAGATGGATGAATGGGAACATTCTCATGATGGAAATGAAGCTTTTCTTTCATTAAACGTGGCCCTTTCTGTCAGTTTCACAATTTAAACAATCCAGGAAAGATGCATAATACCCTTCAGTGATCGTTTTCCCATGTCCCAAGTAATAAATAAAGATAATACCATGGGTATCCTAAAAACCAGTGGTATAATCTTTCCTGCTGATGGAACTTTTTTTGCTTTCTTTGGTGCAGGTTCACCTGCTTCAACTCCCTGTTTTGACTGTTCTTTCATTCATGGTCGGTGATGCATCCTTTTTTCATAAGCTGTTACAAAACGACACAAAAATTCCTCTGGATTTCTTTGAAAAAGCTCCATATTGTGCTTGAAATGTTCACTTTTTCATTGGCTGTTAGAAAATTAAGCATCCATCTTGAAAACAGCCTTCTCATATGAAAATATTCATGCAAAATATGATGTATACACTGATGAGATGCGAACCCCCAGAAATTTCATACACTTTTAATCATCTATTCTTCATCACCATATCCTGCATTTTTTTCCCTACAATATCCAGTGTAGTTACCCTAGCAAAGTGACCAGACCATTCAATGGCATTGAGCGAATGACATAATAGCAAAATGCTTAGCATTGGAATTTAACATCATTAGTGCTCATTCAGCCACAAGAAAAACAAACTATTTTTTTTATCATTCTAACACCTTTGCCAAAATATTTTTCAAGCCTAGGTTTAGTTTCTGCCACTGTTTTGACTTTTAAAAAATATTGATTTATCAACACACAGAACTTGTTTTTCTCTAGTGTGTGAGCAGAAACAAAAGTTAACAGACTAAAATGACTTTTATTCACAGACTAAGCATATTATAATTTGACAAGCATGACTTTGAAGCATGCTAAACATGAGAGCACCAACAATTGCAGAGGACTGGTGCCATCTCTCGGAATTTGCCCACACATATCAAATGACTCTTGTACCTTGATATAGATATATAATAATGATATCACCTCACCACTATTACTTGTTACGTATTCTAAATTCCTTTCAACCTCAATAATGCACAGCCCTATTTCAAATGGTGACCTAGGAATAAATGAACTAACCAACTATTATAAAATGAAATCACAATAATTAGTATGCCAAAGAATAAATGTGCTATGTATAAAGGAGTAACAAAATGACATATCCTAGAAGAAAGTGTTGTGAACTGGGTCCTAGAAAATCGACAGAATAGATAAATTGTAAGAAGAAACAGCATACATTTATTTGCCTTAAAGTGGGCTAAAAAGAATGCAAATGAAAGTGAAAACTTTAAAGTAACTTTGAGTTGGTGTTGTCGATTTATGGCATGAAGCAATTTAGTTCTACGAGAAAAAAAACAAAAGTTTCGCAAAGGCTTCCAAAAGATTTGGACAACAAATTGATGTTACAGACCTATGTAAGAAAAAAAATTATTTACTGCCGCATATTGGAAATATGGATGAAACTCCAGTATTGTTTGATATCATAGGAAATAAAACAATTGATGTGAAAGGAACAAAAACGTTTCTCATAAAAACAACAGGTCCCGAAAAATCTCACAACACAGTAGAGCTTTCCTGCTTAGCAGATGGTACAAAATTAAAACCCATGGTTATTTTCAAAAGAAAAATGATGTTGAAATGTAATGTCTCAAAAGGTGTTGTCATTCATGTTCACGAGATAAGATGGATGGACGAAAGCAGAGTAAAATTATGAATAAGAAATGTTTGGCAAAAGAATCCTGGTGCATTAAAGAATCCAGAAAGTCTTTTAGTTTGGGACATGCTCAGATTCCATCTAACAGATAATATGAAGAAATTGATGAAAGGGTGTAACACAGACATGGCAGTTACTCCAGGTGGATTAATGCCATTAGTTCAGCCTTTAGATGTATGTATCAATGCACCATTCAAAGGAAATTTCAAACGACAGTAGAACACTTGAATGTTCAAAGGTTAAACATTTACAACAGGAGGCCAAATGTGTCATGCCAGTCTAGAAATAGTGTGTGAATGGGTAATAAAAGCATGGAATGAAATTAAACCAGACATGATTCAAAAGTCATATAAAAAATGTAGTATATCTAACAATCTAGGTGGAACAGAAGATGATCATTTATTTATGGATCAGACTAACAGTAATGGTGAATATGAAACAGAATTTGATGATGTGCCTGAAGATATAACGGAAGACATATATGACGAACTTTTAATGTTATCCGATAATTAAAAATTTTAAGTTCATAAAGTATGCATTTCTTTTATATAAACAGCATTTAGGTACATGTAGAAATCAAATATTTTATGTTCATCTTTTCTTTATTTTTAAATCTATCATTTTTATATCCAGTGTATAATGTGCACTCCTAAATTTTGATCTTATTTTTTCTATTAAAAATGTGTGCTATATGCTGGAAATATGGTATATATATATATATATATGTATGTCCTTGAAAAGGTAGAGATACCATATTTTAGAAAAATTAAAATGTAATCATAAACCTTATATTAATTTATAAACCAACCCCCCCAAAATTTTTTAAACTAAAAATTTTTTTAAATGAATAATATTAGAAAATTAGAATCATCAATTTTTTAATATATAATTATCAAGAAATACCAAATTTTATAAAAATGTAACTCATTAATTATATTGAACTTTAATTTAATTAGCAGCAAACAAAGTCACACCAACTTCAAAACTTTTTTTTCTTTTGGCAGTCATTTTTTATACAAATTATATTTAAATAATGAATGCCGTTGTTCATAACAAATATTTATTTTAAACTTATCACATGATTAGGAATTATAAAAATAAAACTGTGGTTCAATACCTACATAAAAGTTTCACCCAAAGCCGCAATTTCAAAGAGGAAACAAAAATTTTACAATTAAGATGAAAATTAAAAATAATTTAGAGGCTTTTAATAATAATAAAAAAAAATTAAAGTACTTTAAAACTCACAAATTATTTATAACAAATATTAAAAATTACAGGGCATTTTGAGATTTACAATTTATTGCAGCCTCAAAATAGTGAGAAAATACTGCAAGAGGAAATAAAAATGTTTATATTTCCTCTGCTGTAATACTACATATCAAGAGATAAGGCACACTACAAGCAATACAAACTAGAAAACATGAAATCTCTAGAAAACAAATAAAGAATATCATATTTTACATAGTAGTTATTAAAAATAGAGACTGTACAATGCATTGAGCTATGTGCACAATTTAGTTATATTCAAATTATACAAATTTTAACAATATGGATAGGTGAAATTGCATTGTGAAATATGTTGCTTTAAAATCTTTAGAAAATAACACTAGAAACAGACCATTTTAAATTAAAAATATGATGTTATTTCACTGCAATACAAATGCAACTATTTACTAACTGATGTATGCTAACAGCTACAAAAGTTGTAAATCAAGGGTTCACCTCAGATCAGAATACATGCTGTTACTATACAATCAGGTATAGAAGAGCGAACTACTTAAATGGCATGCTGCATAATTTAACTTTCAAAGCCAGTCCATTACATACACATTCTATCATGACTTTCAAAATAACAATATCAGCTTTCTCGTTCAAGGAAAAGAAGACAAAACAATAATAATGTCAAAGATTTAAAATTGGTACATGAATTTTTTATGCATACACACTTATTATATATTTATTCATTATTCTGCTAGGAAACTGCTAGCAATTTTAAATCATTACTCAACCATTTTGTAACAAACATATAATTTGATTTCATAATAAAATTACATTTTATAAATGTCACACCTTGTAATACACAATCTAGGAAAATATTACTTTATCACTAGAAAACAGTTTGAGTCCTGTCATATACAGTATTTGCTTTCTCGCATAAAACAAATATTTCCCTTGATTTCATTTTGTTTTACTCATCTCATTAGTAGAAATCCAAAGAAATGCAAAAAGCCTATACTCAATACTATTCACCCAAAGTAATTTTAAACAAGATACTTTTACGAGGATAAAAGAACTGGGTGACACAAATGAATATTAAAAATAGATAAGATGCTTCAGAGAAATAAGTTAGGTAATAATAAAAGAAGAAAATAAACCCAGAACAATTTGTATAAACCTAAATAATAAATGCGATTTAAAATTTATCACCCCTAGTTTCCTAATAGCCTCAAAGTAATGACAAAGTTTTAACCATCTTATTACCCAAAAGCTGAATTTATCAGTTCTAGGGTCTTTGAAATATTGGCTATCTGACAGCTATCATATGTAATACAAATATAAAACAAATATTTTTAGAAAAAAAATTATTTGTTAATAGCTGAATATATTACCACAGCATGTTTTTCTGATTTTTGATTAATTTTTCACTTTATTTATTTATTTATTTTTTAATTTATGCAACCATCCTGCTACCATTTCATGTTTTGTGTTAGAAAAAGATTATACATCAAAATGAAATAAAATTTACTTATAAAGACGTACTTGAGGAACTCTTTTTGTCAAATCATTGGTTGCTTCAGATGAGAACATTGCATTTGTGATACTCTAAAGAAAAAGAAAAGAATAAATTGTAATGTTGCAGCATCCTTGACGCCAAGCAATTTTTAGATCACAAGCACTTGGATTATACAAACGGAGAAATATAGAAACTAACTAATGGATAAAACTGTTAAGATATTTATTTGTTCCTAGTTTGGTTTATAAATGGGAATTAATAACACATCCGAGAAGAATAAATATACTATAAAAGTTATCAATTTGTTTTACTCATCTCATTATTAGAAATCCAAACAAATGGAAACAGCCTATCTATTCACCCAAAGTAATTTTAAGCAAGATACATTTACAAGGATACAAGAACTGGGTGATACAAATGAATTTTTAAAAATAGACAAGATGCCTCAGAGAAATAAGTTAGGTAATAATAATCGGAGGAAAAAAAACAGAACAATTTCTATAAACATAAAACAAACGAAATTTAAATTTTATCATCCCTAGATTCCAAATTGCCTGAAAGTAATGAGAAAGTTTTATCCCTCTTATTCACCAAAAGCTGAATTATCAGTTTTAAGGTCTTTGAAATATTGGCTATCTGACAGCTATCATATGTAATACAACTATAAAACATATATTTAAATAAATAAATAAGAAAAAAAAAGTTTGTTAATAGCTGAATATATTATTAAAGCAAAGTATGTTTTTCTGAGTTTTGATTAATTTTTACAATATTAATTTTTTTTAACTTTAATTTAACCATTCTGATATCATTTCATGTTTTGTATTAGAAACAGATTATACATCAAAATGAAATAAAATGTATTTATAAAGACATACTTGAGGATCTGTCACATTTTTGGCTGCCTCGGATGAGAACATTGCATTTGTGATAGTCTAAAAAAATAAAAGTTGTAATGTTGCTGCATCTTTGTTGCCCAACAATTTTTAGGTCAAAGGTGCTTGGATTATACAAACGGAGAAATATACATACTAACTCATGAATAAAACAGTTAAGATATTTATTTTTTCCTAGTTTGATTTATAAATGGGGATTAATAATACATCCGAGAAGAATAAATATACTATAAAAGTTATCAATTTGTATTACTCATCTCATTATTAGAAATCTAAAGAAATTAAAAAAAGCCTATACATAATACTATTCACCCAAAGTAATTTTAAACAAGATACATGAACTGAGTGATACATATGAATATTAAAAATAGATAAGATGCCTCAGAGAAATAAGTTAGGTAATAACAAAAGGAGAAAAAAAAACAGAATAATTTGTATAAACATAAATAACCAATGAGATTTAAATTTTATCATCCCTATTTTCCAATATGTCTCAAATTAATAACAAAGTCTTAACCCTCTTATTTTCTAAAAGCTGAATTATTAGCACTAGGGTCTTTGAAATAGTGGCTATCTGACAGCTACCATATGTAATACAACTATATATATATATATATATATATATATAAAAAACTTGTTTGTAAATAGCTGAATATATTACTACAGCAAAGGATATTTTTCTGAGTTTTCATTAATTTTTTACAGTATTATTATTATTATAATTTTTAAACTTTAATATAACCATTCTGATACCATTTCATGTTTTGTTTCAGAAACAGATTATACATCACAATGAAATCAAATGTATTTATAAAGACATACTTGAGGATCTGTCACATTTTTGGCTGCTTCGGATGAGAACATTGCATTTGTGATACTCTAAAAAAAGAAAAAGTCGTAATGTTGCACCATTCTTGTTGCCTAGAAATTTTTAGGTCACAGGTGCTTGGATTAAAGAAACAGAGAAATATACATACTAACTAATGGATAAAATATTTATTTTATCCTAGTTCAATTTATAATTGAGGATTAATAATACAACTAAGGAGAATAAATATACTATAAAAGTTATCAGTTTGTTTTACTCATCTCATTATTAGGAATCCAAAGAAATTGAAAAAGCCTACACACAATACTATTCACAAAATGCAATTTTAAGCAAGATACATTTATGAGGTTACAAGAACTGGGTGACACAAATGAATACAGGGTGGCTACAAAAACTGAAGCAAAAAGTTCCCTGAGTTTTCCCTGATTTCCAGAGTATTTTTCATGAAATTCCCTGAGTTTCCTCGTCCGTTCGCAGAGCAATTCCCCGGCCATAATGATAAACTTGACACTTGACACAAGTAAAAAATACTTTTATTGTATACCATAATAGATAGATAATATTAAGTTATAGATTGAACATTTAATAAACTAGATTTTTACAACTTCAGAGTTTTCTAGCCACCTCACTGAACAAAATTTTCAGGGAAATAAGGTTGAGTTTCAATATAAGGTGTATTTGGACCTTCTTGCTGGCGAATCTTTAAATAAGTAGTACAGTGATCTATGGAATTCTAAAATTTTTCAACCAGTCGCCACAGTTCCAGTTTTAAATGCAACATTTATTGCATGCAGCCCACAGGACCCAACGTTTAAAATCTCTGGTCCTTCATTTCCATCTCTTATGTTATCTTAGAGGTCTTTAAAAAACTTCTGGTTCACATTAGGACCATCCATGGAAAGCTATAGAAGCTTATTTTTTATATCAAAACTCTTCATAGCATCTAAAAAGGCAGTTAATAAATCAGAAGCACGACTCCGCTGAAGGAATACCGATGTTAAATAACAAGTTCTTACCCCAACTTCATCTGCTTTTCAATACCGCACATTCAGGTCCATCTGTTGTTTTGGGGAGAATTTTGTTAAAGAATTCACCAAATCCTATGACAAAATATTCAGAAGGAAGAACCTCTTCTAATAAGGCTTTCTCAAAAAGTGGTGAAATACCATGAACAATTACGTATGTCATTTTATCCCGGCCCAATTGCATGCTTTTGGCGATATCAGAATCTGGGAACATCCTGGAGAAACATTTCAAATCTTTCTCCGCAGACCGTAATGACTTATGTGTCATTATAGATTGCAAGCACGACAGTATCTCAGCTTCTGTAACATTTTGTTTTAAACAGTAATTTTTTATGTTGCATGACTGCTTATTCTGTTGAGCCTCAAGAAAAGCTGGAGCAATAGTATCTACAGGTATATCCTTCGACTTGTTCTGACAGGTTACATTTATATCTGTAGAATCAGATAAAGTAGGTGTTTTGGATGATGCAAAGTAGCTGCCAACACTTCCTGATAATAAAACATCTTTTTCATTCTCACTGTTCATATTATGCTTTTATGACTTCTCACTGCTCGTAAACCCATATTGCTCAAACTAAACTTTCATTGGCATAGTTGGCAAAAGGCTATGTTCTTATTGCCTGGTACCTCCCTGTGCCAGGTGAACTTTGACTTCCAATGCTGTTGAAATGAGCTCTTAAATTGTGACATTTTTTTATCTAAAAAAAAAAAGAAAGAGAAATAAGATGCAAGGAATAAATTTAAAAGAAGATGAATGTGTCAATATTAAATTTAACTGTAAATAAAACCTCACATTAACGCATAACAGCCACTTCTCATTGCTTATTACCGATAACATACAACACAGCTTATTTAGTAATCTTTTTCAATAAAATAAGAGTATAAAGAAATTTATTAATAAATAAAACTTACTTGTAAATTAAAATTTTTTTCATAAAGCAAAAATAATTTTCTAAAATAATATTCAATTGACAATCCTAATCACTTCAAATAAAATTAATAAATTCAATAATCTAATTTAATCTATTTCAATTTAATATAAATATATTATATATTACTATATTATGCTGTATATATGTATAAATATGCTATGTATAAATATATTTAGCTAAAAGAAAAAATATAAATTAAAGAAAATCAGGCTAAAAAATTAATGACACGTGCAAAATATTTATGCAAAAAATCTAAGCAATCTATTTCAATTTAATATAAATGTATATTATATTATATATATATAGCATATTTATACATTTATATATATATATATATATATATATATATATATATATATATATATATATATATATATATATATATATATATATATATATATATTGTCCAAAAGAAGTGTGCAAACTAAACAGAATCAGATTAGAAAATCAATTACCAAGAACACGTGCAAAAACCCGGAAGTGCGAAAAAAAATCAAAGTGGTCACCTACACAGCAGAAAAAAATCAGTGTACTGACGTTTGACCCTTCTGAACCGGCCGGCTTACTATTACAGCAATTCTTGTGACGTAGCTCATCGAGGTGGCTCTCCCGAGGGGAGTTTAGCCGGACGATGACCGAATAGCTAAGGAGTTGGCTTTCGGTACGAAAGTCGGAGTTCGAGCATTGGCGTAGCGAGAGGGGGTCTATTATGCCCCGAGCGCCACTTGCAGAGGGTCGCCAAATGGTCCTTTTCAATAATTCTATATATATTACTATATGTTTTTCGGAAGGGGGCACCAAAAAGGTATCGTGGCCCGGGCGCCAGTTATGCTCGCTACGTTACCGGGTTCGAGCGGCACTCTTTGCATGAATGTTTGTTGCCTTTCGGAATCAGCTTTAAGCTGTAGTTCCCGGTCTAATTAGCTCTCGTGTAGCAAAAATTGACAGTAGCGCTCCAAACCAAAGCAAACCCGAGGGGAGCAGAACAAGCCGCGCCGCAAGGATTGGCGCGAAATCATCTTGGCAATAAATGACACACACAAGGAAGCTTAGCCTTGAAAATTTTACATTATTTAACTACTTACTAACATAGCGAAAATATATAAGAATTTCTAACACATATATATTAAAAAATCATGCATAATCTAAATTGGTACTTTCCCGTTAGCCGGGCGCCACCTTGAACCAAAATCAAAATGTCGCAAAAATCGTCAAATCTACGTATTTTTGAAATAAAATGAATTTTTTAAATGTTGATTAAGTTGATTAAATTGGAACCGGATGTTTAACTTTTACAGGCTTTTCCGGCCGTTAGTATTTTTAAAAGCCGCAGGCGCTAAACGCCTATTATTGACATTAGGGAACGCGGCACCGCGATAGACTTCGGTTACTGGATTTCCGGCCGTTACAGGTTAAATAAAACAAAATACAATGTATACAACTCTTTTTTCTGGATGTTTACGTAAAAAATACACTTTCATTTTTGGAATGGAAAAAGAAAAAAAAAATTGGCGACATTTTGATTTTGCTTCAAATTGGCGCCCGGCTAATGGAAGAGTACCTCTAAATGAAAACAAAATATATTCTTACCTTGTATTGATGCATAATTCAAATGAAATTATTTTTTTAATAAAAAATTCATCGTGGTCGAAGTAGCTGGAATTCGTAGCTGGTCGTGCAGAAAGATCCAAAACTCCAGACGATCGACGATTCTTGAAGACTACAACAATAATACGTGCCACAGACTGCAGTAGATGTCTTTGTTTATAAAAAAAACTCGATCAAGCAGCCAGTCGGAATAAGGTCAAGGTCGTGGTTTTCGCAACGTTTAGCTAATTTTATATACGTAGGGTAGTTACCGCGAGGGACAAAGAGAAGGGGAAATTCCCGTTTTGATCTTTTCGCTGGGATTTAAAGAAACGGCCACTTGCAAAACAAAATTCCAAATTTTCCCCTGAGTTAAATGAAACCTCCCTGAGTTTTCCCTGAGTTTTTCCAGAAAATGATTCTTCCCTGAGAATTCCCTGATTTCCCTGAATTCCCGGTTCTGTCGCCACCCTGGAATATTAAAAATAGATAGGATGCTTCAGAGAAATAAGTTAGGGAATAATAAAAGAAAAACCCAGAACATTTTCTATAAACCTAAATAACAAATGAGATTTTATCACCTCTAGTTTCCCAATAGCCTCAAAGTAAAAAAAGTTTTAACCATCTTATTACCCAAAAGCTGAATTTATCAGTTCTAGGGTCTTTGAAATATTGGCTATCTGACAGCTATCATATGTAATACAAATGTAAAACAAATATTTTTAGAAAAAAAAAATATTTGTTAATAGCTGTATATATTACTACAGCAAAGGATGTTTTTCTGAGTTTTAATTATTTTTCACTTATTATTATTATTTTTTAAAATTTATATAACGATATATAAAATGTATTTATAAAGACATACTTGAGGAACACTTTCTGTCACATTTTTGGCTGCTTTAGATGAGAACATTGCATTTGTGATACTCTAAAAGAAGAAAAAAAGAATAAATCGCAATGTTGCAGCATCCTTCTTGCCTGCTCTTTTTAGGTCACAGGTGCTTGGATAATACAAACGGAGAAATATACAAACTAACTAATTAATAAAACAATTAAGATATTTATTTGTGCCTAGTTTGATTTATAAATGGGGATATAAGCCAACAAATAATACTATTCACACAAAGTAATTTTAAACAAGATACATTTAAAAGGATACAAGAACTGTGTGACACAAATGAATATTAAAAATGCTTCAGAGAAATAAGTTAGGTAATAATAAAAGGGGAAAAAAAGAAGAACAATTTGTATAAACCTAAATAATATATGAGATTTAAATTTAATCACCCCTAGTTTCCTAATAGCCTCAAAGTAGTGACAAAGTTTTAACCCTCTTATTCCCCAAAAGCTGATTTATCAGTTCTAGGGTCTTTAAAATATTGGCTATCTAATATAAAAGTAAAAATGTAAATGTCAGTTTGTTCAAAATCTTAAATCTCTGAAAATTCTTCATTGATTGCTTTGAAATTTTGACACAACATTGCATACAAAACCCTGATATTTCAATATAAACAGTAAAAAAAGAAAAAGGAACTCAATGTTTTGATTAATTTTTTTACTTATTATTTTTAAAAACTTTATATAACCATTCTGATACCATTTCATGTTTTCTGTTAGAAATAGATTATACATCAAAATGAAATAAAATGTATTTATAAAGACATACTTGAGGAAGTCTTTCTGTCAGAGTTTTGGCTGCTTCAGATGAGAACACTGAATTTGTGATACCCTAAAAAAAAAAGAATAAGTTGTAATATCGCAGCATCCTTGTTGCCAGCAATTTTTAGGTCACAGGTGCATTGGATTATATAAACGGAGAAATATACATACTAACTAATGAATAAAAACAGTTAAGATATTTATTTGTTCCTAGTTTGATTTATAAAAGGGGATTAATAATACATTTAAGGAGAATAAATATACTATAAAAGTAATCAATTTGTTTTACTCATCTCATTATTAGAAATCCAAAGAAATGGAAACAGCCTATACATAATACTATTCACCAAAAGTTATTTTAAATAAGATACATTTACGAGGATACATGAACAGGGTGACACGAATATTAAAAATAGATAAGATGCTTCAGAGAAATTAGTTAGGTAATAATAAAAGGGAAAAAAAAGAACAACAATATGTATAAACCTAAATAACAAATGAGATTTAAATTTAATCACCCCTAGTTTCTCAATAACCTCAAAGTAGTGACAAAGTTTTAACCCTCTTATTCCCCAAAAGCTGATTTATCAGTTTTAGGGCCTTTAAAATATTGGCTATCTGATACCTATCATCTATAAAATTAAAAATGAAAATGTTCGTATGTTCAAAATCTTAAATCTCCGAATGTTCTTCATTGATTTCTTTGAAATTTTGACACAACATTGCATGCAAAACCCTGATATTTCAATATAAACGGTAAAAAAAAAAAAGGAACTAAATGTTTTGATTAATTTTTCACTTATTAATATTTTTTAAAAACTTTATATAACCATTCTGATACCATTTCATCTTTTGTGTTAGAAACAGATTATACATCAAAATTAAATAAAATGTATTTTCAAACACATACTTGAGGAACACTTTCTGTCACATTTTTGGCTGCTTTAGATGAGAACATTGCATTTGTGATACTCTAAAAGAAGAAAAAAAGAATAAATCGTAATGTTGCAGCAACCTTGTTGCCCGCCATTTTAAGGTCACAGGTGCTTGGATAGTACAAACAAAGAAATATATAAACTAACTAATGAATAAAACAATTAAGATATTTATTTGTGCCTAGTTTGATTTATAAATGGGGATATAAGCCTACACATTATACTATTCACACCAAGTAATTTTAAACAAGATACATTTAAAAGGATACAAGAACTGGGTGACACAAATGAATATTAAAAATGCTTCAGAGAAATAAGTTATTTAATAATAAAAGGGAAAAAAAAAGAAGAACAATATGTATAAACCTAAATAACAAATGAGATTTAAATTTAATCACTCCTAGTTTCTTAATAGCCTCAAAGTAGTGAAAAAGTTTTAACCCTCTTATTCCCCAAAAGCTGATTTATCAGTTTTAGGGTCTTTAAAATATTGGCTATCTGATACCTATCATCTATAAAATTAAAAATAAAAATGTTCGTATGTTCAAAATCTTAAATCTCCGAACGTTCTTCATTGATTCCTTTGAAATTTTGACACAACATTGCATACAAAACCCTGATATTTCAATATAAGCAGTAAAAAAAAGAAAAAGGAACTCAATGTTTTGATTTTTTTTTTTTTTTACTTATTATTATTTTAAAAAACTTTATATAACGAATCAGATACCATTTCATGTTTTCTGTTCGAAATAGATTATACATCAAAATGAAATAAAATGTATTTATAAAGACATACTTGAGGAACTCTTTCTGTCACAGTTTTGGCTGCTTCAGATGAGAACATTGAATTTGTGATACCCTAAAAAATAAGAATAAGTTTTAATGTCGCAGCATCCATGTTGCCCAGCAATTTTTAGGTCACAGGTGCATTGGATTATACAAACGGAGAAATATACATAATAACTAATGGATAAAAACAGTTAAGATATTTATTTGTTCCTAGTTTGATTTATAAAAGGGGATTAATAATACATCAAAGGAGAATAAATATACTATAAAAGTTATCAATTTGCTTTACTCATCTCATTATTAGAAATCCAAAGAAATGGAAACAGCCTATACATAATACTATTCACCCAAAGAAATTTTTAATAACATACATTTACGAGGATACAAGAACTGGGTGACACAAATGAATATTAAAAATAGATAAGATGCTTCAGAGAAATAAGTTAGGTAATAATAAAAGGAAAAAAAAAGAATAACAATTTGTATAAACCGAAATAACAAATGAGATTTAAATTTAATCACCCTTAGTTTTCCAATAGCCTCAAAGTAGTGACAAAGTTTTAACCCTCTTATTCCCCAAAAACTTATTTATCAGTTCTAGGGTCTTTAAAATATTGGCTATCTGATACCTATCATCTATAAAAGTAAAAATGTAAATGTTCGTTTGTTCAAAATCTTAAATCTCCGAAAATTCTTCATTGATTGCTTTGAAATTTTGACACAACGTTGCATGCAAAACCTAAAATTCAATTTAATTCAAAAACCAATTTAATTTAATTTAAACAATTTAAATTAAATTAGGTTTTGCATTTAATTTAATTGCAAAACCTAAAATTCAATGATTAAATTCAAACCTAAATAACAAATGAGATTTAAATTTAATCACCCCTAGTTTCCCAATAGACTTAAAGTAGTGACAAGTTTTAACGCTCTTATTCCCCAAAAGCTGATTTATCATTTCTAGGGTCTTTAAAATATTGGCTATCTGATACTTATCATGTATAACAGTGCTCCCCAACGTTTTTAATCACCGTGAACCGGTCAACATTTGATAATTTTACCCAAACCCGCTGAGGGGGGCTATGACAGCAATTTTAATTCACAATCTTGAAATGTTTAATAAACATTAAACAAATTTAAAATAGTTACAAGATTTCTTCTGTTATAAAGGTATAAATTAGCACAAACCCGACAAAGTCGCACTAACCCGAGACAAATACACCACAGTAAATAAAATGGAAATAATTTAATGTTTCTTAGGCGGCCTGGTACCATTTGATCCACGGACCGGTACCGGTCAGTGACCTGGGGACCACTGATCTATAAAAGTAAAAATGTAAATGTTTGTTTGTTCAAAATCTTAAATCTCCGAAAGTTCTTCATTGATTGCTTTGAAATTTTGACACAACATTGCATGCAAAAACCTGATATTTCAATATAAACAGTAAAAAAAAAAAAAAGGAACTCAATGTTTCGATTAATTTTTCACTTATTATTTTTTTAAAACTTTATATAACCATTCTGATACCATTTCATGTTTTCTGTTAGAAACAGATTATACATGAAAATTAAATAAATGTATTTATGAAGACATACTTGAGGAACTCTTACTGTCACAGTTTTGGCTGCTTCAGATGAGAACATTGAATTTGTGATACCCTAAAAAATAAGAATAAGTTTTAATGTCGCAGCATCCATGTTGCCCAGCAATTTTTAGGTCACAGGTGCATTGGATTATACAAACGGAGAAATATACATAATAACTAATGGATAAAAACAGTTAAGATATTTATTTGTTCCTAGTTTGATTTATAAAAGGGGATTAATAATATATCAAAGGAGAATAAATATACTATAAAAGTTATCAATTTGTTTTACTCATCTCATTATTAGAAATCCAAAGAAATGGAAACAGCCTATACATAATACTATTCACCCAAAGAAATTTTTAATAAGATACATTTACGAGGATACAAGAACTGGGTGACACAAATGAATATTAAAAATAGATAAGATGCTTCAGAGAAATAAGTTAGGTAATAATAAAAGGAAAAAAAAAGAATAACAATTTGTATAAACCGAAATAACAAATGAGATTTAAATTTAATCACCCTTAGTTTTCCAATAGCCTCAAAGTAGTGACAAAGTTTTAACCCTCTTATTCCCCAAAAGCTGATTTATCCGTTCTAGGGTCTTTAAAATATTGGCTATCTAATATAAAAGTAAAAATGTAAATGTCAGTTTGTTCAAAATCTTAAATCTCCGAAAATTCTTCATTGATTGCTTTGAAATTTTGACACAACGTTGGATGCAAAACGCTGATATTTCAATATAAACAGTAAAAAAAAAGGAACAAAATGTTTTGATTAATTTTTCAGTTATTAATATTTTATAAAAACTTTATATAACCATTCAGATACCATTTCATGTTTCCTGTTAGAAACAGATTATACATCAAAATGAAATAAAATGTATTTATAAAGACATACTTGAGGAACTCTTTCTGTCAGAGTTTTGGCTGCTTCAGATGAGAACACTGAATTTGTGATACCCTAAAAAAAAAGAATAAGTTGTAATGTCGCAGCATCCTTGTTGCCAGCAATTTTTAGGTCACAGGTGCATTGGATTATACAAACGGAGAAATATACATAATAACTAATGGATAAAAACAGTTAAGATATTTATTTGTTCCTAGTTTGATTTATAAAAGGGGATTAATAATACATCTAAGGAGAATAAATATACTTCAAAAGTAATCAATTTGTTTTACTGATCTCATTAATAGACATCCAAAGAAATGGAAACAGCCTATACATAATACTATTCACCCAAATTTTAAATAAGATACATTTACGAGGATACATAAACTGGGTGACACAAATGAATATCAAAATAGATAAGATGCTTCAGAGAAATAAGTTAGGTAATAATAAAAGGAAAAAAAAAAAGAACAACAATATGTATAAACCTAAATAACAAATGAGATTTAAATTTAATCACCCCTAGTTTCCCAATAGCCTCAAAGTAGTGACAAGTTTTAACCCTCTTATTCCCCAAAAGCTGATTTATCATTTCTAGGGTCTTTAAAATATTGGCTATCTGATACTTATCATGTATAACAGTGCTCCCCAACGTTTTAATCACCATGAACCGGTCAACATTTGATAATTTTACCCAAGCCCGCTGAGGGGGGCTATGACAGCAATTTTAATTCACAATCTTGAAATATTTAATAAACATTAAACTAATTTAAAATAGTTACAAGATTTCTTCTGTTATAAAGATATAAATTAGCACAAACCCGACAAAGTCGCGCTAACCCAAGACAAATACACCACAGTAAATAAAATGGAAATAATTTAATGTTTCTTAGGCGGCCTGGTACCATTTGATCCACGGACCGGTACCGGTCAGTGACCTGGGGACCACTGATCTATAAAAGTAAAAATGTAAATGTTTGTTTGTTCAAAATCTTAAATCTCCGAAAGTTCTTCATTGATTGCTTTGAAATTTTGACACAACATTGCATGCAAAAACCTGATATTTCAATATAAACAGTAAAAAAAAAAGGGGAACTCAATGTTTCGATTAATTTTTCACTTATTATTTTTTAAAAACTTTATACAACCATTCTGATACCATTTCATGTTTTCTGTTAGAAACAGATTATACATGAAAATGAAATAAATGTATTTATGAAGACATACTTGAGGAACTCTTACTGTCACAGTTTTGGCTGCTTCAGATGAGAACATTGAATTTGTGATACCCTAAAAAATAAGAATAAGTTTTAATGTCGCAGCATCCTTGTTGCCCAGCAATTTTTAGGTCACAGGTGCATTGGATTATACAAACAGAGAAATATACATACTAACTAATGGATAAAAACAGTTAAGATATTTATTTGTTCCTAGTTTGATTTATAAAAGGGAATTAATAATACATCAAAGGAGAATAAATATACTGTAAAAGTTATCAATTTGTTTTACTCATCTCATTATTAGAAATCCAAAGAAATGGAAACAGCCTATACATAATACTATTCACCCAAAGAAATTTTAAATAAGATACATTTACGAGGATACAAGAACTGGGTGACACAAATGAATATTAAAAATAGATAAGATGCTTCAGAGAAATAAGTTAGGTAATAATAAAAGGAAAAAAAAAGAATAACAATTTGTATAAACCGAAATAACAAATGAGATTTAAATTTAATCACCCTTAGTTTTCCAATAGCCTCAAAGTAGTGACAAAGTTTTAACCCTCTTATTCCCCAAAAGCTGATTTATCCGTTCTAGGGTCTTTAAAATATTGGCTATCTAATATAAAAGTAAAAATGTAAATGTCAGTTTGTTCAAAATCTTAAATCTCCGAAAATTCTTCATTGATTGCTTTGAAATTTTGACACAACGTTGGATGCAAAACGCTGATATTTCAATATAAACAGTAAAAAAAAAGGAACAAAATGTTTTGATTAATTTTTCAGTTATTAATATTTTTTAAAAACTTTATATAACCATTCAGATACCATTTCATGTTTCCTGTTAGAAACAGATTATACATCAAAATGAAATAAAATGTATTTATAAAGACATACTTGAGGAACTCTTTCTGTCAGAGTTTTGGCTGCTTCAGATGAGAACACTGAATTTGTGATACCCTAAAAAAAAGAATAAGTTGTAATGTCGCAGCATCCTTGTTGCCAGCAATTTTTAGGTCACAGGTGCATTGGATTATACAAACGGAGAAATATACATAATAACTAATGGATAAAAACAGTTAAGATATTTATTTGTTCCTAGTTTGATTTATAAAAGGGGATTAATAATACATCTAAGGAGAATAAATATACTTCAAAAGTAATCAATTTGTTTTACTGATCTCATTAATAGACATCCAAAGAAATGGAAACAGCCTATACATAATACTATTCACCCAAATTTTAAATAAGATACATTTACGAGGATACATAAACTGGGTGACACAAATGAATATCAAAATAGATAAGATGCTTCAGAGAAATAAGTTAGGTAATAATAAAAGGAAAAAAAAAAAGAACAACAATATGTATAAACCTAAATAACAAATGAGATTTAAATTTAATCACCCCTAGTTTCCCAATAGCCTCAAAGTAGTGACAAGTTTTAACCCTCTTATTCCCCAAAAGCTGATTTATCATTTCTAGGGTCTTTAAAATATTGGCTATCTGATACTTATCATGTATAACAGTGCTCCCCAACGTTTTAATCACCATGAACCGGTCAACATTTGATAATTTTACCCAAGCCCGCTGAGGGGGGCTATGACAGCAATTTTAATTCACAATCTTGAAATATTTAATAAACATTAAACTAATTTAAAATAGTTACAAGATTTCTTCTGTTATAAAGATATAAATTAGCACAAACCCGACAAAGTCGCGCTAACCCAAGACAAATACACCACAGTAAATAAAATGGAAATAATTTAATGTTTCTTAGGCGGCCTGGTACCATTTGATCCACGGACCGGTACCGGTCAGTGACCTGGGGACCACTGATCTATAAAAGTAAAAATGTAAATGTTTGTTTGTTCAAAATCTTAAATCTCCGAAAGTACTTCATTGATTGCTTTGAAATTTTGACACAACATTGCATGCAAAAACCTGATATTTCAATATAAACAGTAAAAAAAAAAAGGGGAACTCAATGTTTCGATTAATTTTTCACTTATTATTTTTTAAAAACTTTATACAACCATTCTGATACCATTTCATGTTTTCTGTTAGAAACAGATTATACATGAAAATGAAATAAATGTATTTATGAAGACATACTTGAGGAACTCTTACTGTCACAGTTTTGGCTGCTTCAGATGAGAACATTGAATTTGTGATACCCTAAAAAATAAGAATAAGTTTTAATGTCGCAGCATCCTTGTTGCCCAGCAATTTTTAGGTCACAGGTGCATTGGATTATACAAACAGAGAAATATACATACTAACTAATGGATAAAAACAGTTAAGATATTTATTTGTTCCTAGTTTGATTTATAAAAGGGAATTAATAATACATCAAAGGAGAATAAATATACTGTAAAAGTTATCAATTTGTTTTACTCATCTCATTATTAGAAATCCAAAGAAATGGAAACAGCCTATACATAATACTATTCACCCAAAGAAATTTTAAATAAGATACATTTACGAGGATACAAGAACTGGGTGACACAAATGAATATTAAAAATAGATAAGATGCTTCAGAGAAATAAGTTAGGTAATAATAAAAGGAAAAAAAAGAATAACAATTTGTATAAACCGAAATAACAAATGAGATTTAAATTTAATCACCCTTAGTTTTCCAATAGCCTCAAAGTAGTGACAAAGTTTTAACCCTCCTATTCCCCAAAAGCTAATTTATCAGTTCTAGGGTCTTTAAAATATTGGCTATCTGACACCTATCATCTATAAAAGTAAAAATGTAAATGTTCATTTGTTCTAAATCTTAAAACTCCAAAAGTCCTTCACCGTTTGCTTTGAAATTTTGAAACAACATTGCATTCAAAACCCTGATATTTCATTATAAACAGTAAAAAAAAAAAAAAAAAAAAAAAAAAAAAAAAAAAAAAAAAAAAAAAAGAAACTCAATGTCTCCTTTCCATGTTTTTCTTCTCCTTTCTGCTTGTATTGCTGGCAATTTCACATTTCACAGGTTTGCTACTGTGGAATGAAGGACAACATTCCTAAGATACCATTTTCCTGCATCGGCTTACTGGCTCGGCAAATTCTACTTCTGTTCTCATGAGGAAGCTGGCTGGGCTTTAGAAATTCATATCAAGCCATTAATTAATATATAGAAATATCATAACTTTTCTATTCCATGAAAATGACTTCCTATTTTATGCATGTCATATATTGTGATGTATCCATAATTAGTAAGATCATTATGCCTCAAAAACTGTGTGACTCACCACACTAAACAAAAATTGCCGTTCATCTACAAAATATTTAACAGCTGAAGCACCAACAGACAAAAATGAAATTAAAAAAATTATTTCAATCATACTAAATATTTCTTTACCTGTGATACATTTGAATCATAACAGTTAAGGAACATGAAAAAATTTATGAAGTACATTTTAAATAATGATATCTGCAAGATAAAATGATATTGTTAGACTATGAATATATATATATATATAATATGTGTAACACAATCTAAAATACAAAATTTTATTTACAATAAAAAGCTCTTCAAATCATAATTGAAATCAAAAACATACCATATCAGATTTCCTTGACTGAATTTCTTCATCATTTGCTGGTCTTTTACGAAATCTTTTTTTTCCATGCTAAAGAAGAATATTTTAAGTCATTCTAATATGCCAGTTTATTTTAAAAATTATGTAAAATAACAGGGAACACTCATTATGGTAATAATAAACATTACACTACTAAATATACAAATATATAAAAAATTACAAAAGGCATTATTAAAATCAAAAATCATAAATATGGTCATTGTTCTTTGCACTCAGATAAAAATTGGGGAACATACACACACTTCATAGAGTTTTCAAACATCATTCTTATGTATTTTTGACTTTCTCTCCTTCATTTTAACCTACAAGGGGAACATTTAAGGTCATAAATAAAATGCTCAGAATACTAGTAAAATTTATAGTATATTAAAACTAATAAACTGATTGAGTGATAATAAATGTTAAAACTTCATTAATATAAAAAAAACCTCAAGGGATTAAATGAAAATTTTCATAAATATATTCTAGATAAAAAGAAAATTCTTGACAAACTATCCTTTTGTTAACATTTTCCTAATTTTAGAAAAGAATTTCGCTACTACCAACATTTTTTATTTGGGATCTTATAAGGCATTGAAGTCCCCATAGGAAGTAAGATTTCTTAAAGTTTACTAATTAATCAACAGAACAGTTAAGATGCTTACTAACTGCTAGTTTAATATATAAATGGTAATTAATTTCAAACCTGTAGAAAATAAATATATCATTTATCTGGCATATTTTGAAAGGCAATGTTCAGTAAACTATGTTATCCAAGTTTATGTTTACAAATAATCTCATATCATATCAGAAGGAAATAAAGAGCTATTTATAGACTATACTCAGGAAACTTGAGCAAATACTTCTTGATACCTTTTGAAAACACGAAAAATGCATCACCTCAATATTAAATATACACTATAAAAAAATCAATAGGGTTGAAGGAAGAGAATGAGGAAAGAGAGAGTTGGAAAGTCGACCTCTACAATTTGATATGCTAACAACTCATGGCGGGGAACAATTTTGTAACTTCATTCTAACAGTTTTGCCAATGCATTTGATGATGAATGAATGGGGACATTCTCACGATGGAAATGAACCTTTTCTTTCATTAAATGTGACCCTTTCTGTCTTAATTTCACAATTTAAACAATCCAGGAAAGATGCATAATTCTCTTCAGTGATGGTTTTCCTGTTTCCCAAGTAATAAATAAAGATAATACCATGGGTATCCTAAAAACCAGTGGTCATAATCTTTCCTGCTGATGGAACATTTTTTGCTTTCTTTGGTGCAGTTTCACCTGCTTCAACCCCCTGTTTTGACTGTTCTTTCATTCATGGTCAGTGATGCATCCTTGTTTCATTAGCTGTTACAAAACGACACAAAAATTCCACTGGATTTCTTTGAAAAAGCTCCATATTGTGCTTGAAAAGTTCACTTTTTCATTGGCTGTTAGAAAATTAGGCATCCACCTTGCTAACAGCTTTCTCATATGAAAATATTCATGCAAAATATGATGTATACACTGATGAAATGCGAAGAACCCCAGAAATATCATACACTTTTATCATCTATAATTCATCACCATATCCTGCATTTTTTTCAATAATATCTGGTGTAGTGACCATAGCAAGGTGACCAGACCATTTAATGCCATTGAGAGAATGATATAATACCAAATGCTTGGCACTGGCATTTAACATCATTAGTGCTCATTCAGCCACAAGAAAAACAAACTATTTTTTAATCATTCTAACACCTTTGGCAAAATATTTTTCAAGCCTAGGTTTAGTTTCTGCCACTGTTTTGACTTTTAAAAAATAATGATTTATCAACACACAGAACTTGCTATTCTCTAGTAAATGAGCAGAAACAAAAGTTAACAGACTAAAATGACTTTTATTCACAGACTAAGCATCAAATATGCTTATAATTTGATGAGCATGACTTTGAAGCATGCTAAACATGAGAGAACCAACAATTTCAGAGGACTGGTGCCATCTCTCGTAATTTGCCCACACATATCAAATGACTCTTGTACCTTGATATAGATATATAATAATGATAACACCTCACCATTATTAGTTGTTATGTATTCTAAATTCCTTTCAACCTCAATAAAGCATGGTCCTATTTCAAATGGTGATCTAGGAATAAACAAACTAACCAATTATTCTAAAATGAAATCACAATAATTAACATGCCATGGAATAAATGTGCTTTGCGTAAAGGAGTAACGAAATGGCCTATCCTAGAAGAAAGTGTTGCGAACTGGTTCCTAGAAAATTGCCAGAATGGATTAATTGTAACAAGAAACAGCAAATGTTTATTTGCCTTAAAGTGGGCTAAAAAGAATGCAAATGAAAATGAAAGCTTTAAAGCAACTTTGATTTGGTGTTGTTGATTTATGGCATGGAATAATTTAGTTCTACGAGGAAAAAAACAAAAGTTTTGCAAAGGCTTCTGAAAGATTTGGACAAGAAACTGATGTTTCCAGAATTATGTTATTGACCTAAGAAAAAAATTATTTACTGCCAATATTGGAAATATGGATAAAACTCCAGTAATGTTTGATATCATAGGAAATAAAACAATTGATGTGAAAGGAACAAAAACGTTTCACATAAAAACGACAGGTCACAAAAAATCTCACAACACCGTAGTGCTTTCCTGCTTAGAGGATGGTACAAAATTAAAACCCATGGTTATTTTTAAAAGAAAGATGATGCAAAAATGTAATAACTCAAATGGAGTTGTCATTCATGTTCACAAGAAAGGATGGATGGACGAAAATTGTGTAAAATTATGGATAAGAAATGTTTGGCAAAAGCGTCCTGGTGCCTTAAAGAATCCAGAAAGTCTTCTAGTTTAGGAGATGCTCAGATCCTATCAAATGGATAATATGAAGAAATTGATGAAAGAGTGTAACACAGACATGGCAGTTATTCCAGGTGGATTAACACCATTAGTTTAGCCTTTAGATGTGTGTATCAATGCACCATTCAAAGGAAATTTCAAACGACAGTGGAACACTTGGATGTTTAAAGGTGAAAAACCATTTACAACAGGAGGCCAAATGTGTCATGCCAGTCTAGTGTGTGTGAGTGAAAAATAAAAGCACAGAATTAAATTAAATCTGACATGATTCAAAAGTCATTTTAAAAATGTAGTATATCTTACAATCTAGATGGAACAGAAGATGATTATTTATTTATGGATCAGACTAACAGTGATGGTGAAGATGAAACATAATTTGATGATGTGCCTGAAGATATAACGGAAGACGGATATGACGAACTATTCATGTTATCCGATAATAAAAGTTCATAAGGTATGAAATTTTTTTAAAAATAAACAGCATTTAGGTACATGTAGAAATCTAATTTATGTACATCTTTTCCTTATTTTTAAATCTATCATTTTTATATCCAGTGTATAACGCATACCCCCAAATTAAGATCTTATTTTTTGTATTAAAAGTGTGCGTTAGATGCCGGGAAATACATTATATATATATATATATATATATATATATATATATATATATATATATATATATATATATATATATATATATATATATATATGTATGTTCTTGAAAAGGTAAATACCATTTTTTTTTAGAAAAATTGAAATGTAATTATAAACCTTACAATTTATAAACCAACCCCTCATAAATTTTTTAAACTAAAAAAAATATATAAAATGAATAATATTAGAAAATTAGAATTATCAATTTTTTTTAATATATAATTATCCAGAAATAACATTTTTATAAAAATCTAACTTATTAATTATGTTGAACTTTAATTTAATAAGCAGCATACATCCATCACACCAACTTCAAAACTTTTTTTTCTTTTAGCAGCCATTTATTATACAAATTATATTTATATAATAAATGCTGTTGCTTTACCTCATAATAAATATTTATTTTGAACTTACCACATGATTAGGAATTATAAAAAATAAAACTGTGGTTCTATTCATGCAAAAAAGTCTCATCCAAAGCTGCAATTTCGAAGAGGAAACAAAAATTTCCCGATTTCGATGAAAATTAAAAACAGTTTAGTAGTTTTTAATAATAAAAAAAAAAGAATTGCAAGTACTTTATAACTCACAAATTATTTATAACAAATATTAAAAATTACACTGCATTTTAAGACTTACTCTTTATTGCAGCCTCAAAATAGTGAGAAAATACTGCAAGAGGAAATAAAAATGTTGTTTATATTTCCTCCCCTGTAATACTACATATGAAGAGATATGGCACACTGCAAACCATACAAACTAGACAACATGAAATCTCTAGAAAGCAAATAAAAATATCACATTTTCTATTGTAGATATTAAAGTAGGGACTGTAAAATGCATCGAGGTATGTGCACAGTTTAGTTATATTCAAATTCTACAAATTTTAACAATATGGATAGTTGGAACTGCATTGTGAAATATGTTACTTTAAAATCTTTATTAAAAAAAACGCTAGAAACAGACCATTTAAAATTAATAATATGCTATTTCACTACAATGTTCTTATTGCAATACAAATGCAACTATTTACTAACTGATGTATGCTAACAGCTGTAAAAGTTGTAAATCAAGGGTTCACCTCAGATCAGAATAGATGCCATTGTTGTGCTGACATTTAAAGTGTTAAAAAAAGTATATTTCCAACATAACATGTTTAAGCAAATTATAAATAAGTGTGGTGTAAAAATACAAAATTCTAATAGTATTATATGATATAAATTATTATTATTATGATATAAGTGGCTGGTAAATTTTTTTATTGGCTGGTGAACCTTTGTTCCAAATAATATAAAATTAAATACTCAAAAGTTCTCTCCTTTCTTTTCCAACCCTATATTTTCTATCTCTCGGTAATACAATACGTCCAACGGTACCACTTTCTTTTGAACTCTCTCATGATCCCAAGGATTAAGAAGCGAAGACACCAGAACATCGGAATTTTAATGTTTCTTAAAATCCCAGGCCTCCCCAGTTAAAAGAGCCGACTAAGAGAATTCTGCGAAAGGGGGAATGTTGTTTACAACTTCGTTGCACAAAGATACATCTAGAGACTCAGCGAAACTCCCCAATGCCAGAGGAGGCTGAAGAACTATTTTTCGACGTGCAAGGTTCGGGAAGCAAGGTGGCTCCCAAATTGGAAACAAGAGGGAAGTTTGAGAGGGAGACAGAGAAGTGCTGCCAGAGAGAACGGTCTGACTTCCAGAGAGTCCAGAGACGCCATAGCCGAGAAAAGATGCCTGAGATCCAGTCCGAGCTGATGGGGATCATGAAGATTTCAAGTGCCAGCTAATTCCCTTCTGACAGGCATGCCCTACCTCCCAACCTTTAAACTTTTCTATATTGTCTTTCTTTCAAATTTCTCTTCTTAATTTTTTTAGACTGCAGTCGTTATTCAGTAATATGATTTTTAGTTGATTTTTCCTTTTTTGTTATAGTTTAACTTAAGTAATTTTTTTTATAATTTATCACCAGCCACCAATTTTTTAACTTTGTTTTATTATGTTTTGTATTTAATATGAATATATATCTTTTGTAATTTGTCATCGAGGAATTGTGCCATTTTTGCAAGGTAAGTTCTTCTAGTTTTGTTTTGTGATTAAGCCGAAAACAATAGGAAATTAATGTTTTACATAAAATTTGTGATTATTACCCCTAAGTCTTGTCATTAATTTCTTTTTTGAAGTGTAAGTTTTAGATATTTTTTATTTATTATTTTTTTTAAGGTTTAATTACAGTTTCTTTTACGGTACTCACAACACCCTTAGTACCTGGATATTGCGGTTAAAATTAAACTCTTTTAATTATTTGAGGTTTTCACACCGTGACTTAATCTAATTTTAATCTTTAAAAGAATCTCAATACATTTAATTCTATATCTATAAGTTAAACTTTGTTAAAATCAATTATTTATTTCCTAAACTTTTCTTTAATTATTTCAATAGTAAATGTTTTAAAGTATTACAAGAAAATATATCGTTACAACACCATTACTATGCAGTCAGCTATAGAAGAGCAAACTACTTAGATGGCATTGTTGCAGAATTTAACTTTCAAAGCAAGTCCATTACATACACATTCCATCATGACTTTCAAAATAACAATATCAGCTTTCTCCTTCAAGGAAAAGAAGACACCATGATAATAATGCCTGAGATTTAAAATTGGTAAATGAATTT
This sequence comes from Dolomedes plantarius, assembly GCA_907164885.2. NCBI lineage: Eukaryota > Metazoa > Arthropoda > Arachnida > Araneae > Dolomedidae > Dolomedes > Dolomedes plantarius. The sequence continues at coordinate 33,447,757 of OU015491.1, forward strand.
TTTATGCATACACACTTATTATATATTTATTCATTCTTCTGCCAGGAAACTGCTAGTCATTTTATTTCATTACTCAACCATTTTGTAGCAAACATATAATTTGATTTCATAATAAAATTACATTTTACAAATGTCACACCTTGGAATACACAATCTAAGTAAATTACTTCATCACTAGAAAACAGTTTGAGTCCTGTCATATACAGTATTTGCTTTCTCGCATAAAACAAATATTTCCTTTGATACAAGCATGATTTCATTTTGTTTTACTCATCTCATTAGTAGAAATCCAAAGAAATGCAAAAAGCCTATACACAATACTATTTACCCAAAAGTAATTTTAAACAAGATACTTTTACGAGGATACAAGAACTGGTTGACACAAATGAATATTAAAAACAGATAAGATGCTTCAGAGAAATAAGTTAAGTAATAATAAAAGAAAAAAAACTCAGAACGATTTGTATAAACCTAAATAACAAATGAGATTTAAATTTTATCATCCTAAGTTTCCAAATAGCCTCAAAGTAATGACAAAGTTTTAACCATCTTATTACCCAAAAGCTGAATTTATCAGTTCTAGGGTCTTTGAAATATTGGCTATCTGACAGCTATCATATGCAATACAACTATAAAACAAATATTTAAAAAATATATATATAAAAAATTGTTAAAAGCTCAATACATTACCACAGCAAAAGATGTTTTTCTGAGTTTTGATTAATTTTTCACTTTATTATTATTATTATTATTATTTTAACTTTATAAAACCATTCTGATACCATTTCATGTTTTGTATTAGAAACAGATTATACATCAAAATGAAATAAAATGTATTTATAAAGACGTACTTGAGGAACTCTTTTTGTCACATTATTGGTTGCTTCAGATGAGAATATTGCATTTGTGATACTCTAAAAAAAGGAAAATAAGTTATAATATTGCAGCATCCTTGTCGCCCAGCAATTTTTAGGTCACAGGCACTTGGATTATTCAAATGGAGAAATATACAAACTAACTAATGAATATTATAAATGGGGATTAATAATACATCTAAGGGGAATAAATATACTATAACAGTTATCAATTTGTTTTTCTCATCTCATTATTAGAAATCCAAAGAAATGGAAAGAGCCAATACACAATACTATTCACCCAAAGTAATTTTAAACAAGATACGTTTACAAGGATACAAGAACTGGGTGATACAAATGAATATTAAAAATAGATAAGATGCTTCAGAGAAATAAGTTAGGTAATAATAAAAGGGGAAAAAAAGAACAATTTGTATAATCCTAAATAACAAATGAGATTCAAATTTTATCACCCCTAGTTTCTCAATAGCCTCAAAGTAATGACAAAGTTTTAACCCTCTTATTCCTTAAAAGCTTAATTATCAGTTCTAGGGTCTTAGAAATATTGTCAATCTGACAGCTATCATCTATAAAAGTAAAAATATAAATGTTCGTTTGTTCAAAATCTTAAATCTTCGAAAGTTCTTCACCAATTGCTTTGAAATTTTGACACAATGTTGCATTCAAATACGTGTGTTTATATACCTATTATATAGATAAAAACATGCTTTTTTTGGAAAAAAAGCACCATCTGTTGGGTATAAAAGCAACACACGCTATACTAATTATTTTACAGCAATGATAGCACTATCTATTGAACGTGATAGTAACACACGCAATACTAAACATTAATCATGCTAGACAGTGTGCTTCTTGACAGCTTTCCTCGATCGACACCAGCAGACGAAATAAATGCTTGCCTGAAATACTCTACTTTGTGGCGACACGTAGAGACATTAAAATTAACTACAATTATGCATATCCAGCTGCAAAACGATAGATCAGCTGAGATATTCTCACATCAATTGCTTGAAACTAGGAATGGAAAGGTGCCAGTTGATCTGACCTCAAGACGAATTCCATTGCCTCTTAACTTCTGCAATTTAATGACGTCAAAAGAAGAATTGGTTGAAAAAGTATTTCCCATTATTCAAACCAATCATAAGAATCGCGACTGGATGAGTGAACCAGCTATTCTTGCTGCCGAGAACAAAGATGTCTACGAATTTAACATTATTCAGTCTAACATTCAAAGGAAGGCAGTCACATACAAGTCTGTTAATGCTGTTGTAAAAACAGATGAAGAGGTTCATTATCCAACAGAATTTTTGTATTAACTCAATCTGCCAGGGATGCCACTGCATATACTGCAATTGAAAAACGACGAGCCAATTATCATGTTGTGAAATATCAACCAGCTATAGCTTAGCAACAGCACGCGGCTTGCAGTAAAAAAAATTATTGAGCAACATCATAGATGCAACAATCTTGACAGGAACATTCAAAGGTGAAGATGTCCTCATTCCTCGCATTCTGATGATTCCAACAGATATGCCATTTCAATTTCAGAGATTATAACTCCCAATTCAATTTTGTTTACAATCACCATCAACAAAGCTCAGGGCCAATCTTTAGAATTGTGCAGTTTAGATCTAGACACCGATTATTTCTCACATGGACAATTATGTGTTGAATGTTCTAGAGTCAGCAAACCAGACAATCTCTATATCAGCACAGACAATATAACACCAAAAAATATTGTATACCCACAAGCGTTGTAAAATTAAACATATTAGAAACATGTGCTTTTTCTGTTCCTTTTCCATTCAGCCAGACTGAGCCACAGCAACGCATGGCAGGGTACAGCTAGTATATAATAAAACTATAAAATAAATATTAATTTTTTTTTGTTTATTTGTTAATAGCTGAATGTATTACTGCAGCAAAGGATGATTTTCTGAGATTTGATTAATTTTTTAATTTACTATTATTTTTTTAAACTTTAATATAACCATTCTGATACTATTTCATGTTTTGTGTTAGAAATGGATTATACATCAAAATGAAATAAAATGTATTTATAAAGACATACTTGAGGAACTCTTTCTGTCACATGTTTGACTGCTTTAGATGAAAACATTGCATTTGTGATACTCTAAAAAAAAAAAAAGAGAGAGAAAGAATAAGTAGTAATGTTGCAGCATCCTTGTTGCCGAGCAATTTTTAGGTCACAGGTGCTTGGATTATACACATGGAGAAATATACATACTAACTAATGAATAAAACAGTTAAGATATTTATTTGTTCCCAGTTTGATTTATAAATGGGGGTTAATAATACATCTTAGGGGAATAAATATACTATAAAAGTTATCAATTTGTTTTACTCATCTCATTATTAGAAATCCAAAGAAATGGAAACAGCCTATACATAATACTATTCACCCAAAGAAATTTTTAATAAGATACATTTACGAGGATACAAGAACTGGGTGACACAAATGAATATTAAAAATAGATAAGATGCTTCAGAGAAATAAGTTAGGTAATAATAAAAGGAAAAAAAAAGAATAACAATTTGTATAAACCGAAATAACAAATGAGATTTAAATTTAATCACCCTTAGTTTTCCAATAGCCTCAAAGTAGTGACAAAGTTTTAACCCTCTTATTCCCCAAAAGCTGATTTATCCGTTCTAGGGTCTTTAAAATATTGGCTATCTAATATAAAAGTAAAAATGTAAATGTCAGTTTGTTCAAAATCTTAAATCTCCGAAAATTCTTCATTGATTGCTTTGAAATTTTGACACAACGTTGGATGCAAAACGCTGATATTTCAATATAAACAGTAAAAAAAAAGGAACAAAATGTTTTGATTAATTTTTCAGTTATTAATATTTTTTAAAAACTTTATATAACCATTCAGATACCATTTCATGTTTCCTGTTAGAAACAGATTATACATCAAAATGAAATAAAATGTATTTATAAAGACATACTTGAGGAACTCTTTCTGTCAGAGTTTTGGCTGCTTCAGATGAGAACACTGAATTTGTGATACCCTAAAAAAAAAGAATAAGTTGTAATGTCGCAGCATCCTTGTTGCCAGCAATTTTTAGGTCACAGGTGCATTGGATTATACAAACGGAGAAATATACATAATAACTAATGGATAAAAACAGTTAAGATATTTATTTGTTCCTAGTTTGATTTATAAAAGGGGATTAATAATACATCTAAGGAGAATAAATATACTTCAAAAGTAATCAATTTGTTTTACTGATCTCATTAATAGACATCCAAAGAAATGGAAACAGCCTATACATAATACTATTCACCCAAATTTTAAATAAGATACATTTACGAGGATACATAAACTGGGTGACACAAATGAATATCAAAATAGATAAGATGCTTCAGAGAAATAAGTTAGGTAATAATAAAAGGAAAAAAAAAAAGAACAACAATATGTATAAACCTAAATAACAAATGAGATTTAAATTTAATCACCCCTAGTTTCCCAATAGCCTCAAAGTAGTGACAAGTTTTAACCCTCTTATTCCCCAAAAGCTGATTTATCATTTCTAGGGTCTTTAAAATATTGGCTATCTGATACTTATCATGTATAACAGTGCTCCCCAACGTTTTAATCACCATGAACCGGTCAACATTTGATAATTTTACCCAAGCCCGCTGAGGGGGGCTATGACAGCAATTTTAATTCACAATCTTGAAATATTTAATAAACATTAAACTAATTTAAAATAGTTACAAGATTTCTTCTGTTATAAAGATATAAATTAGCACAAACCCGACAAAGTCGCGCTAACCCAAGACAAATACACCACAGTAAATAAAATGGAAATAATTTAATGTTTCTTAGGCGGCCTGGTACCATTTGATCCACGGACCGGTACCGGTCAGTGACCTGGGGACCACTGATCTATAAAAGTAAAAATGTAAATGTTTGTTTGTTCAAAATCTTAAATCTCCGAAAGTTCTTCATTGATTGCTTTGAAATTTTGACACAACATTGCATGCAAAAACCTGATATTTCAATATAAACAGTAAAAAAAAAAAGGGGAACTCAATGTTTCGATTAATTTTTCACTTATTATTTTTTAAAAACTTTATACAACCATTCTGATACCATTTCATGTTTTCTGTTAGAAACAGATTATACATGAAAATGAAATAAATGTATTTATGAAGACATACTTGAGGAACTCTTACTGTCACAGTTTTGGCTGCTTCAGATGAGAACATTGAATTTGTGATACCCTAAAAAATAAGAATAAGTTTTAATGTCGCAGCATCCTTGTTGCCCAGCAATTTTTAGGTCACAGGTGCATTGGATTATACAAACAGAGAAATATACATACTAACTAATGGATAAAAACAGTTAAGATATTTATTTGTTCCTAGTTTGATTTATAAAAGGGAATTAATAATACATCAAAGGAGAATAAATATACTGTAAAAGTTATCAATTTGTTTTACTCATCTCATTATTAGAAATCCAAAGAAATGGAAACAGCCTATACATAATACTATTCACCCAAAGAAATTTTAAATAAGATACATTTACGAGGATACAAGAACTGGGTGACACAAATGAATATTAAAAATAGATAAGATGCTTCAGAGAAATAAGTTAGGTAATAATAAAAGGAAAAAAAAGAATAACAATTTGTATAAACCGAAATAACAAATGAGATTTAAATTTAATCACCCTTAGTTTTCCAATAGCCTCAAAGTAGTGACAAAGTTTTAACCCTCCTATTCCCCAAAAGCTAATTTATCAGTTCTAGGGTCTTTAAAATATTGGCTATCTGACACCTATCATCTATAAAAGTAAAAATGTAAATGTTCATTTGTTCTAAATCTTAAAACTCCAAAAGTCCTTCACCGTTTGCTTTGAAATTTTGAAACAACATTGCATTCAAAACCCTGATATTTCATTATAAACAGTAAAAAAAAAAAAAAAAAAAAAAAAAAAAAAAAAAAAAAAAAGGAAACTCAATGTCTCCTTTCCATGTTTTTCTTCTCCTTTCTGCTTGTATTGCTGGCAATTTCACATTTCACAGGTTTGCTACTGTGGAATGAAGGACAACATTCCTAAGATACCATTTTCCTGCATCGGCTTACTGGCTCGGCAAATTCTACTTCTGTTCTCATGAGGAAGCTGGCTGGGCTTTAGAAATTCATATCAAGCCATTAATTAATATATAGAAATATCATAACTTTTCTATTCCATGAAAATGACTTCCTATTTTATGCATGTCATATATTGTGATGTATCCATAATTAGTAAGATCATTATGCCTCAAAAACTGTGTGACTCACCACACTAAACAAAAATTGCCGTTCATCTACAAAATATTTAACAGCTGAAGCACCAACAGACAAAAATGAAATTAAAAAAATTATTTCAATCATACTAAATATTTCTTTACCTGTGATACATTTGAATCATAACAGTTAAGGAACATGAAAAAATTTATGAAGTACATTTTAAATAATGATATCTGCAAGATAAAATGATATTGTTAGACTATGAATATATATATATATAATATGTGTAACACAATCTAAAATACAAAATTTTATTTACAATAAAAAGCTCTTCAAATCATAATTGAAATCAAAAACATACCATATCAGATTTCCTTGACTGAATTTCTTCATCATTTGCTGGTCTTTTACGAAATCTTTTTTTTCCATGCTAAAGAAGAATATTTTAAGTCATTCTAATATGCCAGTTTATTTTAAAAATTATGTAAAATAACAGGGAACACTCATTATGGTAATAATAAACATTACACTACTAAATATACAAATATATAAAAAATTACAAAAGGCATTATTAAAATCAAAAATCATAAATATGGTCATTGTTCTTTGCACTCAGATAAAAATTGGGGAACATACACACACTTCATAGAGTTTTCAAACATCATTCTTATGTATTTTTGACTTTCTCTCCTTCATTTTAACCTACAAGGGGAACATTTAAGGTCATAAATAAAATGCTCAGAATACTAGTAAAATTTATAGTATATTAAAACTAATAAACTGATTGAGTGATAATAAATGTTAAAACTTCATTAATATAAAAAAAACCTCAAGGGATTAAATGAAAATTTTCATAAATATATTCTAGATAAAAAGAAAATTCTTGACAAACTATCCTTTTGTTAACATTTTCCTAATTTTAGAAAAGAATTTCGCTACTACCAACATTTTTTATTTGGGATCTTATAAGGCATTGAAGTCCCCATAGGAAGTAAGATTTCTTAAAGTTTACTAATTAATCAACAGAACAGTTAAGATGCTTACTAACTGCTAGTTTAATATATAAATGGTAATTAATTTCAAACCTGTAGAAAATAAATATATCATTTATCTGGCATATTTTGAAAGGCAATGTTCAGTAAACTATGTTATCCAAGTTTATGTTTACAAATAATCTCATATCATATCAGAAGGAAATAAAGAGCTATTTATAGACTATACTCAGGAAACTTGAGCAAATACTTCTTGATACCTTTTGAAAACACGAAAAATGCATCACCTCAATATTAAATATACACTATAAAAAAATCAATAGGGTTGAAGGAAGAGAATGAGGAAAGAGAGAGTTGGAAAGTCGACCTCTACAATTTGATATGCTAACAACTCATGGCGGGGAACAATTTTGTAACTTCATTCTAACAGTTTTGCCAATGCATTTGATGATGAATGAATGGGGACATTCTCACGATGGAAATGAACCTTTTCTTTCATTAAATGTGACCCTTTCTGTCTTAATTTCACAATTTAAACAATCCAGGAAAGATGCATAATTCTCTTCAGTGATGGTTTTCCTGTTTCCCAAGTAATAAATAAAGATAATACCATGGGTATCCTAAAAACCAGTGGTCATAATCTTTCCTGCTGATGGAACATTTTTTGCTTTCTTTGGTGCAGTTTCACCTGCTTCAACCCCCTGTTTTGACTGTTCTTTCATTCATGGTCAGTGATGCATCCTTGTTTCATTAGCTGTTACAAAACGACACAAAAATTCCACTGGATTTCTTTGAAAAAGCTCCATATTGTGCTTGAAAAGTTCACTTTTTCATTGGCTGTTAGAAAATTAGGCATCCACCTTGCTAACAGCTTTCTCATATGAAAATATTCATGCAAAATATGATGTATACACTGATGAAATGCGAAGAACCCCAGAAATATCATACACTTTTATCATCTATAATTCATCACCATATCCTGCATTTTTTTCAATAATATCTGGTGTAGTGACCATAGCAAGGTGACCAGACCATTTAATGCCATTGAGAGAATGATATAATACCAAATGCTTGGCACTGGCATTTAACATCATTAGTGCTCATTCAGCCACAAGAAAAACAAACTATTTTTTAATCATTCTAACACCTTTGGCAAAATATTTTTCAAGCCTAGGTTTAGTTTCTGCCACTGTTTTGACTTTTAAAAAATAATGATTTATCAACACACAGAACTTGCTATTCTCTAGTAAATGAGCAGAAACAAAAGTTAACAGACTAAAATGACTTTTATTCACAGACTAAGCATCAAATATGCTTATAATTTGATGAGCATGACTTTGAAGCATGCTAAACATGAGAGAACCAACAATTTCAGAGGACTGGTGCCATCTCTCGTAATTTGCCCACACATATCAAATGACTCTTGTACCTTGATATAGATATATAATAATGATAACACCTCACCATTATTAGTTGTTATGTATTCTAAATTCCTTTCAACCTCAATAAAGCATGGTCCTATTTCAAATGGTGATCTAGGAATAAACAAACTAACCAATTATTCTAAAATGAAATCACAATAATTAACATGCCATGGAATAAATGTGCTTTGCGTAAAGGAGTAACGAAATGGCCTATCCTAGAAGAAAGTGTTGCGAACTGGTTCCTAGAAAATTGCCAGAATGGATTAATTGTAACAAGAAACAGCAAATGTTTATTTGCCTTAAAGTGGGCTAAAAAGAATGCAAATGAAAATGAAAGCTTTAAAGCAACTTTGATTTGGTGTTGTTGATTTATGGCATGGAATAATTTAGTTCTACGAGGAAAAAAACAAAAGTTTTGCAAAGGCTTCTGAAAGATTTGGACAAGAAACTGATGTTTCCAGAATTATGTTATTGACCTAAGAAAAAAATTATTTACTGCCAATATTGGAAATATGGATAAAACTCCAGTAATGTTTGATATCATAGGAAATAAAACAATTGATGTGAAAGGAACAAAAACGTTTCACATAAAAACGACAGGTCACAAAAAATCTCACAACACCGTAGTGCTTTCCTGCTTAGAGGATGGTACAAAATTAAAACCCATGGTTATTTTTAAAAGAAAGATGATGCAAAAATGTAATAACTCAAATGGAGTTGTCATTCATGTTCACAAGAAAGGATGGATGGACGAAAATTGTGTAAAATTATGGATAAGAAATGTTTGGCAAAAGCGTCCTGGTGCCTTAAAGAATCCAGAAAGTCTTCTAGTTTAGGAGATGCTCAGATCCTATCAAATGGATAATATGAAGAAATTGATGAAAGAGTGTAACACAGACATGGCAGTTATTCCAGGTGGATTAACACCATTAGTTTAGCCTTTAGATGTGTGTATCAATGCACCATTCAAAGGAAATTTCAAACGACAGTGGAACACTTGGATGTTTAAAGGTGAAAAACCATTTACAACAGGAGGCCAAATGTGTCATGCCAGTCTAGTGTGTGTGAGTGAAAAATAAAAGCACAGAATTAAATTAAATCTGACATGATTCAAAAGTCATTTTAAAAATGTAGTATATCTTACAATCTAGATGGAACAGAAGATGATTATTTATTTATGGATCAGACTAACAGTGATGGTGAAGATGAAACATAATTTGATGATGTGCCTGAAGATATAACGGAAGACGGATATGACGAACTATTCATGTTATCCGATAATAAAAGTTCATAAGGTATGAAATTTTTTTAAAAATAAACAGCATTTAGGTACATGTAGAAATCTAATTTATGTACATCTTTTCCTTATTTTTAAATCTATCATTTTTATATCCAGTGTATAACGCATACCCCCAAATTAAGATCTTATTTTTTGTATTAAAAGTGTGCGTTAGATGCCGGGAAATACATTATATATATATATATATATATATATATATATATATATATATATATATATATATATATATATGTATGTTCTTGAAAAGGTAAATACCATTTTTTTTTAGAAAAATTGAAATGTAATTATAAACCTTACAATTTATAAACCAACCCCTCATAAATTTTTTAAACTAAAAAAATATATAAAATGAATAATATTAGAAAATTAGAATTATCAATTTTTTTTAATATATAATTATCCAGAAATAACATTTTTATAAAAATCTAACTTATTAATTATGTTGAACTTTAATTTAATAAGCAGCATACATCCATCACACCAACTTCAAAACTTTTTTTTCTTTTAGCAGCCATTTATTATACAAATTATATTTATATAATAAATGCTGTTGCTTTACCTCATAATAAATATTTATTTTGAACTTACCACATGATTAGGAATTATAAAAATAAAACTGTGGTTCTATTCATGCAAAAAAGTCTCATCCAAAGCTGCAATTTCGAAGAGGAAACAAAAATTTCCCGATTTCGATGAAAATTAAAAACAGTTTAGTAGTTTTTAATAATAAAAAAAAAGAATTGCAAGTACTTTATAACTCACAAATTATTTATAACAAATATTAAAAATTACACTGCATTTTAAGACTTACTCTTTATTGCAGCCTCAAAATAGTGAGAAAATACTGCAAGAGGAAATAAAAATGTTGTTTATATTTCCTCCCCTGTAATACTACATATGAAGAGATATGGCACACTGCAAACCATACAAACTAGACAACATGAAATCTCTAGAAAGCAAATAAAAATATCACATTTTCTATTGTAGATATTAAAGTAGGGACTGTAAAATGCATCGAGGTATGTGCACAGTTTAGTTATATTCAAATTCTACAAATTTTAACAATATGGATAGTTGGAACTGCATTGTGAAATATGTTACTTTAAAATCTTTATTAAAAAAACGCTAGAAACAGACCATTTAAAATTAATAATATGCTATTTCACTACAATGTTCTTATTGCAATACAAATGCAACTATTTACTAACTGATGTATGCTAACAGCTGTAAAAGTTGTAAATCAAGGGTTCACCTCAGATCAGAATAGATGCCATTGTTGTGCTGACATTTAAAGTGTTAAAAAAAGTATATTTCCAACATAACATGTTTAAGCAAATTATAAATAAGTGTGGTGTAAAAATACAAAATTCTAATAGTATTATATGATATAAATTATTATTATTATGATATAAGTGGCTGGTAAATTTTTTTATTGGCTGGTGAACCTTTGTTCCAAATAATATAAAATTAAATACTCAAAAGTTCTCTCCTTTCTTTTCCAACCCTATATTTTCTATCTCTCGGTAATACAATACGTCCAACGGTACCACTTTCTTTTGAACTCTCTCATGATCCCAAGGATTAAGAAGCGAAGACACCAGAACATCGGAATTTTAATGTTTCTTAAAATCCCAGGCCTCCCCAGTTAAAAGAGCCGACTAAGAGAATTCTGCGAAAGGGGGAATGTTGTTTACAACTTCGTTGCACAAAGATACATCTAGAGACTCAGCGAAACTCCCCAATGCCAGAGGAGGCTGAAGAACTATTTTTCGACGTGCAAGGTTCGGGAAGCAAGGTGGCTCCCAAATTGGAAACAAGAGGGAAGTTTGAGAGGGAGACAGAGAAGTGCTGCCAGAGAGAACGGTCTGACTTCCAGAGAGTCCAGAGACGCCATAGCCGAGAAAAGATGCCTGAGATCCAGTCCGAGCTGATGGGGATCATGAAGATTTCAAGTGCCAGCTAATTCCCTTCTGACAGGCATGCCCTACCTCCCAACCTTTAAACTTTTCTATATTGTCTTTCTTTCAAATTTCTCTTCTTAATTTTTTTTAGACTGCAGTCGTTATTCAGTAATATGATTTTTAGTTGATTTTTCCTTTTTTGTTATAGTTTAACTTAAGTAATTTTTTTTTATAATTTATCACCAGCCACCAATTTTTTAACTTTGTTTTATTATGTTTTGTATTTAATATGAATATATATCTTTTGTAATTTGTCATCGAGGAATTGTGCCATTTTTGCAAGGTAAGTTCTTCTAGTTTTGTTTTGTGATTAAGCCGAAAACAATAGGAAATTAATGTTTTACATAAAATTTGTGATTATTACCCCTAAGTCTTGTCATTAATTTCTTTTTTGAAGTGTAAGTTTTAGATATTTTTTATTTATTATTTTTTTTAAGGTTTAATTACAGTTTCTTTTACGGTACTCACAACACCCTTAGTACCTGGATATTGCGGTTAAAATTAAACTCTTTTAATTATTTGAGGTTTTCACACCGTGACTTAATCTAATTTTAATCTTTAAAAGAATCTCAATACATTTAATTCTATATCTATAAGTTAAACTTTGTTAAAATCAATTATTTATTTCCTAAACTTTTCTTTAATTATTTCAATAGTAAATGTTTTAAAGTATTACAAGAAAATATATCGTTACAACACCATTACTATGCAGTCAGCTATAGAAGAGCAAACTACTTAGATGGCATTGTTGCAGAATTTAACTTTCAAAGCAAGTCCATTACATACACATTCCATCATGACTTTCAAAATAACAATATCAGCTTTCTCCTTCAAGGAAAAGAAGACACCATGATAATAATGCCTGAGATTTAAAATTGGTAAATGAATTTTTTATGCATACACACTTATTATATATTTATTCATTCTTCTGCCAGGAAACTGCTAGTCATTTTATTTCATTACTCAACCATTTTGTAGCAAACATATAATTTGATTTCATAATAAAATTACATTTTACAAATGTCACACCTTGGAATACACAATCTAAGTAAATTACTTCATCACTAGAAAACAGTTTGAGTCCTGTCATATACAGTATTTGCTTTCTCGCATAAAACAAATATTTCCTTTGATACAAGCATGATTTCATTTTGTTTTACTCATCTCATTAGTAGAAATCCAAAGAAATGCAAAAAGCCTATACACAATACTATTTACCCAAAAGTAATTTTAAACAAGGTACTTTTACGAGGATACAAGAACTGGTTGACACAAATGAATATTAAAAACAGATAAGATGCTTCAGAGAAATAAGTTAAGTAATAATAAAAGAAAAAAAACTCAGAACGATTTGTATAAACCTAAATAACAAATGAGATTTAAATTTTATCATCCTAAGTTTCCAAATAGCCTCAAAGTAATGACAAAGTTTTAACCATCTTATTACCCAAAAGCTGAATTTATCAGTTCTAGGGTCTTTGAAATATTGGCTATCTGACAGCTATCATATGCAATACAACTATAAAACAAATATTTAAAAAATATATATATAAAAAATTGTTAAAAGCTCAATACATTACCACAGCAAAAGATGTTTTTCTGAGTTTTGATTAATTTTTCACTTTATTATTATTATTATTATTATTTTAACTTTATAAAACCATTCTGATACCATTTCATGTTTTGTATTAGAAACAGATTATACATCAAAATGAAATAAAATGTATTTATAAAGACGTACTTGAGGAACTCTTTTTGTCACATTATTGGTTGCTTCAGATGAGAATATTGCATTTGTGATACTCTAAAAAAAGGAAAATAAGTTATAATATTGCAGCATCCTTGTCGCCCAGCAATTTTTAGGTCACAGGCACTTGGATTATTCAAATGGAGAAATATACAAACTAACTAATGAATATTATAAATGGGGATTAATAATACATCTAAGGGGAATAAATATACTATAACAGTTATCAATTTGTTTTTCTCATCTCATTATTAGAAATCCAAAGAAATGGAAAGAGCCAATACACAATACTATTCACCCAAAGTAATTTTAAACAAGATACGTTTACAAGGATACAAGAACTGGGTGATACAAATGAATATTAAAAATAGATAAGATGCTTCAGAGAAATAAGTTAGGTAATAATAAAAGGGGAAAAAAAGAACAATTTGTATAATCCTAAATAACAAATGAGATTCAAATTTTATCACCCCTAGTTTCTCAATAGCCTCAAAGTAATGACAAAGTTTTAACCCTCTTATTCCTTAAAAGCTTAATTATCAGTTCTAGGGTCTTAGAAATATTGTCAATCTGACAGCTATCATCTATAAAAGTAAAAATATAAATGTTCGTTTGTTCAAAATCTTAAATCTTCGAAAGTTCTTCACCAATTGCTTTGAAATTTTGACACAATGTTGCATTCAAATACGTGTGTTTATATACCTATTATATAGATAAAAACATGCTTTTTTTGGAAAAAAAGCACCATCTGTTGGGTATAAAAGCAACACACGCTATACTAATTATTTTACAGCAATGATAGCACTATCTATTGAACGTGATAGTAACACACGCAATACTAAACATTAATCATGCTAGACAGTGTGCTTCTTGACAGCTTTCCTCGATCGACACCAGCAGACGAAATAAATGCTTGCCTGAAATACTCTACTTTGTGGCGACACGTAGAGACATTAAAATTAACTACAATTATGCATATCCAGCTGCAAAACGATAGATCAGCTGAGATATTCTCACATCAATTGCTTGAAACTAGGAATGGAAAGGTGCCAGTTGATCTGACCTCAAGACGAATTCCATTGCCTCTTAACTTCTGCAATTTAATGACGTCAAAAGAAGAATTGGTTGAAAAAGTATTTCCCATTATTCAAACCAATCATAAGAATCGCGACTGGATGAGTGAACCAGCTATTCTTGCTGCCAAGAACAAAGATGTCTACGAATTTAACATTATTCAGTCTAACATTCAAAGGAAGGCAGTCACATACAAGTCTGTTAATGCTGTTGTAAAAACAGATGAAGAGGTTCATTATCCAACAGAATTTTTGTATTAACTCAATCTGCCAGGGATGCCACTGCATATACTGCAATTGAAAAACGACGAGCCAATTATCATGTTGTGAAATATCAACCAGCTATAGCTTAGCAACAGCACGCGGCTTGCAGTAAAAAAAATTATTGAGCAACATCATAGATGCAACAATCTTGACAGGAACATTCAAAGGTGAAGATGTCCTCATTCCTCGCATTCTGATGATTCCAACAGATATGCCATTTCAATTTCAGAGATTATAACTCCCAATTCAATTTTGTTTACAATCACCATCAACAAAGCTCAGGGCCAATCTTTAGAATTGTGCAGTTTAGATCTAGACACCGATTATTTCTCACATGGACAATTATGTGTTGAATGTTCTAGAGTCAGCAAACCAGACAATCTCTATATCAGCACAGACAATATAACACCAAAAAATATTGTATACCCACAAGCGTTGTAAAATTAAACATATTAGAAACATGTGCTTTTTCTGTTCCTTTTCCATTCAGCCAGACTGAGCCACAGCAACGCATGGCAGGGTACAGCTAGTATATAATAAAACTATAAAATAAATATTAATTTTTTTTTTGTTTATTTGTTAATAGCTGAATGTATTACTGCAGCAAAGGATGATTTTCTGAGATTTGATTAATTTTTTAATTTACTATTATTTTTTTAAACTTTAATATAACCATTCTGATACTATTTCATGTTTTGTGTTAGAAATGGATTATACATCAAAATGAAATAAAATGTATTTATAAAGACATACTTGAGGAACTCTTTCTGTCACATGTTTGACTGCTTTAGATGAAAACATTGCATTTGTGATACTCTAAAAAAAAAAAAAGAGAGAGAAAGAATAAGTAGTAATGTTGCAGCATCCTTGTTGCCGAGCAATTTTTAGGTCACAGGTGCTTGGATTATACACATGGAGAAATATACATACTAACTAATGAATAAAACAGTTAAGATATTTATTTGTTCCCAGTTTGATTTATAAATGGGGGTTAATAATACATCTTAGGGGAATAAATATACTATAAAAGTTATCAATTTGTTTTACTCATCTCATTATTAGAAATCCAAAGAAATGGAAAAAATCTATACACAATACTATTCACCCAAAGTAATTTTAAACAAGATACATTTACGAGTATACAAGAATTGGGTGGTACATATGAATATTAAAAATAGGGGGAAAAAACCAGAACAATTGCTATAAACCAAAATAACAAATGAGATTTTAATTTTATCACCCCTAGTTTAGCAATAGCCTCAAAGTAATGACAACGTTTTAACCCTCTTATCCCCCAAAAGCTGAATTATCAGTTCTATTGGCTATCTGACAGCTATCATATGTAATACAACTATGAAACAAATATTTATTTTGTTTGTTTGTTAATAGCTGAATATATTACTACAGCAAAGGATATTTTTTTTTAGTGTTGATTAATTTTTTACTTAACTATTACTTTTTTAAACATATATATAACCATTCTAATACCATTTCATGTTTGGTGTTGGAAACAGATTATACATCAAAATGAAACAAAATGTATTTATAAAAACATACTTGAGGAACTCTTTCTGTCTCATTTTTGGGTGCTTCAGATGAGAGCATTGCATTTGTGATACTCTAAAAAAAAAAAAGGAAAAGAATAAGTTGTAATGTAGCAGCATACTTGTTGCCCAGCAATTTTTAGGTCACAGGCGCTTGGATTATACAAACAAAAAAATTTACATACTAACTAATGAATAAAACAGTTAAGATGTTTATTTGTTCCTAGTTTGATTTATAAATGGGGACACATCTAAGGGGAATAAATATACTATAAAAGTTATCAAGCATATTCTGAAAGAAAGGTTTAATTAATTTACTAAGTGTTTAGGAATAGTCATATCATACACCAAAATTAAACAAAATGCTATTTAGAGAGGATAATTTCTGAAAGGAAAATAAATTTTCCAAAAATCAAATAATTTTTAAATATTGATAGATAAATAAGCCAATGAAAAGTTAACCGAAACTACAGAGCTGTTTTGTTCAATTTCAAATTTAAAACTTAAAATATAAACATGAGAAATCAACATATAAAAATTTTAGATTACAGAGCAAATCCCGGCAAATTATATTCCAGTTGGAATAGAGTTGAAAATTTCTTTTCACCTCTTAGCAGCAAATGTGCATTCTTCTCCATTTGTCTCTTGCACTCTTTTCTTTGGCTTAGTAATTACCCATCAGCAGAAAAAGACACATGTTGGATCATTGACAGTTCTACCTTAGGGCAAGTGTCAATGTTTGGTGATGAGTGTGTGTGTGAAGGGAGTGTATGGGCTGATTTGTGACAATCCCAGCCTTACCCACATTCTAGGCTTTGGCCAGGGATGAGATCCTGTTGACCCACACTTTCCCTCCCTCATGAAAAATGAACCCTTCTCGAGTGACTGCTTGGCCAGGGATCTTCTCCTGGGAGAAAGCCTATAGTAATCCTTCCTGATTAGGTTATTCCTGCCTGATTTAATTTTCCAGCTTCACATATTGAGTAAAAATGAAATATGGTTTCATTTAAAAACCTATACCCAAGAAACTTCATTTGGGCGATGCATTTCATTTTCAACTATACCAGGTGAATGAGCTTAGAAGAAACAAATAACTTAGAAAATTTGATTTATTATGAGTGGTTATTTTTCAAATAATATATATATATATATATATATATATATATATTTATTTATTTATTAAAATAGCAAATAATAAGTGTTTGAAAATTTTTTTTTGCTGCTGCTATTTTAATTATACTTTAATCTTTTCTATGAAAGACATAAGAAACATCTTATGATAAGTAAAATATACTGATATGAGATAAAATATTAACTGAACAATAATATTTAACAAACCACTTAGTTTCGTCACATAACCACTGTAAAACCTAGTTTAATATGATGAGAAATTAATTCAGAATCCCCCCCCCCCCCCCGATTATACAGACTAATTTCGAAGAGCAGTGGTAAGTGAAGAGGTTTCAATACTCAAGACATTAGGATACATTCATTGAAGCATATATTATAAATAGCTCATGTAGAAATTTAAGATCTTTTTACTTAAATACACAGTGTTAAAGAATCATTGTTATCAATCATCTCTCTTATCTTCTCAATAATGAAATCCCTCTGAAATTCAACATGAAAAATAACATATTAAAAATTTGTATATAAATTAAACTTTTTCATAATAAAACTTTTAAAATGATTAAGTTGTCAAAACTAAAGTTATTGCAAATAATTAGTTCCTGCATATCTGACTTATTAGATCTCAAATTTTTTTGTTTGTTACTGAAACATTTAAAAGATTTATTTTTGACAAAAAGCAATGACACAATATTATAATATAACAGTAATCAATGTAAATAAGCTTATTATATTTAAAAATGAATCAATAAAAACTTCCAATTCAAAAAGGACTAATTTATAAAGATCATATCCATGAATAAACTCTTGAAGGAGTAATCTTAATTTCCCACAGCATTCATTCATATATGTCCTGTAAATGCTTCTAGATGAAAAGAGATTTTATTTAAATACAGAAATTATACCAAATGTATCATAATTTCACTTTACATCAAGCTTTAAGAGCATATTTATTTCTGAATTATTTACACTTTCGAACTTCATCATTGTTAAGCAAACTAAAGGATTACTTATAGTAACATATGCTTGGATTTCATATCTACTATTTTTAATTTGAGACTCCTCTGTTTATAAAGAATAAAGAATTACATGTCCTTTAAAAAATTAGTTATGTTTTTAGGAAAGAGATAGAATAGATATAAAAAAAAAATACAGCACTTGGAAAAACTTATTAAAAAATTTAAAGCAATAATACAACATTTTAAACCATCCTTAGAAAATTTCTATTAGGGATTTATTTTATATTCTGAGAAGACACCCACATGGTGGTGGTTAGCACCTTGAACTTCCATGCATTGAGCTAGTGTCCAATTCCCGTCTATAGCTTCAAGATTTTCATGCTGTCCCTTAACCCATTGCCTGCTAGTGTTGCGTTTTCGCAACATCAATTTATTATTATTTTTAACTATAAATTTTATCAATTTTGTATAAACAAATGGGGACTATGTTAAAAAAAAGTATTGAAATTTTGTGATAAATTATTAAAATGAATTTTTTATATTTTAATAGTTAAACCTTTCAACAAATGTCACGGAATTTTAACTACTGATATTTATCAATTTTGATGAATTGTCATAGATGGCAGCACATGCGCAGTTTCAAAAGCAGCATTAAAAAAGAAATCTTGATCTCTTATAAATAAAATGGCGACATCAGGTAAGCTGGATTCTGTTACTATTTCTTTGTAACTATTGGCTATTAAAAAATGCTGCGAGAACGCAACACTGGCATGATTCAGTATATAATTGATCTAATGTGCTGATAATTCTGTTTTTATCTTATCCTTTTTATATTTCAGTTCTATTCAGACAAAGACAATGTCTGACCATCGATGAAGCTTTAGAATACTTAAAAAAATTGGAAGATGGTGATTTAGCTGATATTTCATTAGAAAGTGAGGATGAAGCTCATCAATGTGATCTAGTTATCATTCCACCAGACCCACGCGTAGTCACAGATGATGAAGATTTAGACGATGATCTGTCGCATGATAATATACAGATTTCAAAGGATGTTTCGGGTGAAATTGAACTTCATGATCGTAAATCAAAAAATAGTATAAAAATGTCGTTCAAAAAAATAGTATAAATCCTCCAAAAGTAAAATTTCTTTGAAAAAAATTCCTCTCTAACTTACAATTTGAAGCCCATCTGTAATGAAGACGAAAAAAATAGAGATTATATCAGGAGATTTGTCCAATCTTGAACCTACTGATGTGTTCTTAAAATTCTTTAATGAAACACTTTGGAGCATATTGTAGCAGAAACTGTAAAATATGCTCATCAGAAGAACATGTAAAAATTTTCATTGACTGTTCCTACTCTCAAGCTTTTTATTCACATTCTGCTTTTTACAGGTTATTCTAAATTACCACAAGAGAAATTATATTGGTTGATTGCTGAGGATGTCAGCTGTCCTATTATTAGGCATACCATGAATCGGGCAACATAAAACAAAATATGCATTTGGCTGACAATACGACGTTGGATAAAAGTGGAAAATTAGCTAAAGGTAGACCGTATTTGAATATTTTAAATGAAAATTTTATGAAGTTTAACGTTTTTACTACAAATCTCTCAATTGATGAGCAGATGATCCCATACTTCGGAAAGCATTCAAATAAAATGTTTCTGAAGGAGAAACCAGTCTGATTTGGCTACAAAGTATGGTGCTTATGTTCTTCAAGTGGTTACTTATATCAATTTGTTATTTATACAGGAAAATTGCAAGAAAAATCAAAACTTGGACTAGTGCAGATATCGTAATGAAACTTTTAAAAGTTCTTAAAAATCCATGTAATCACGTGGTATACTTTGATAATTTTTTTTACCTCCCATAATCTTATATCTGAACTTAGCAGTATGAAATTTTGTGCAACTGGAACAATTAGAGATAACTGAACTGGGGATTGTTCTCTAATGTCTGTGAAGGATATGAAGAAAACAGAACACGGAACATATGGCACAGCATTTGATAAAAAAAAATTTGATTTCTATTACTAGGTGGAATGATAACTCTGTAGTCACTATAGCTAGTAATTGGGACTTTATTGACCCTCCAACATCTTCCAAACACTATTCTAGGAAAGAGAAAAAGCCCTTTTCTGTAAAACAACCACAGTTAATAGCAATTATAATTCTCGTATGGGTGGAGTTGATCTCCTAGATAATTTCATTGCTTCTTACTGGATACAAATTAAAGGCAAAAATTAGTGGTTGGCAATTTTCACTAATTTTATCGATGTAGCAAAGGTGAATGCATGGAAACTGTATTGTGCATTGATCCTTCAATAAGTTTATTAGATTTCCAAAGATATCTGATAATTTCTTTACTTAAAACACCAACAATCGATGATATATCCAAAGAAGAAAGTCACGAATCGCTAGAAAAATTTAAAAATCCAGGACGTCCATCATCTATGAAAAATTTATTTTTGAACAAAACGAAACAAGATTGTACCAATCAAATAATCGAGAGAAATCCTGAAAATAAAAGGAGACGCTACAAACATTGCAGTAGCCAAACTGTAACAATTTGCAACAAATTCTCAGTCCCTCTTCGTGCTAAATGTTGCAAACCATTTCATGTAACTCGGAAATAAAATATACTGCTTTCTGCCAGTGTTTTCGCAACATTTTGTAGATCACAAAGCAATAAATATATTTTTTGGGACATGGTTTAATTCCTTTAGTTATTCCATTATAAACATCAGAAATTGATTTTGTCTATTTTTGTGAACGTAAAGTGTGTACGGCAGGTAATGGGTTAATAGGGAGCAGTGCTTGCCCGTTTAACTGGCACAGCCATAATAAAAAAGCCAGAAAAAACTTTGTGATGTTGATAGGCCAATGTCGTCGAGACAAGTACTTGCCACAACAGAAATATATATATATATATATATATATATACAGTGGAATCTCGATCGATCGTTTTTCCGTATGTGTCGTTCATTTTATCCAGTCCCATTACCCAGTGCGTTAGATGCCGGGAAATACATTATATATATATAGTCAAACCTCCATATATCGAAGTAGCAAAATGCCGGGAAAAAATTCGATATATAGAAATTTCGATATATGGAATTGATCTTAGTTTTATCATAATTATCCTAAAACATTAAAATTAAAGCTAATTTTTGCATACGAAACTCCATTTCTAATTTATATGCGAATCACATTAAATGAAAGTTAATAACTAAAAAATTAATTAATGTACTACATAACTGTAAAAAAACAATAATCCAGACAGTGGTTACAATGATCACAGTTACATTCTTTTAAAAAAACTACGAATATCTTGCTGAACAGCCAGTTTTGCTGAAAGTTCATCAAAGAAATGTTGGCATTTATTCAGTCCACTAAAAACTTCATCAGGGACATTTTCCACGAATTGAATTCTACGACATATTGTTTCAAACGCCAAAATTTGGGAGATTTCATTCTAAAGTGGAATAAAATCTCCCAATATGTCGTGAAAAAAAATTCGATATATAGAGATTTCTTCGATATATAGAAACAGTTTTTCTATGTAATGAACATGGAGATTTGCTAAGAATTCGATATATAGAAAATTTCGATATAGGGAAGTTCGATATATGGAGGTTCGACTGTATATGTATGTTCTTGAAAAGGTAAATACTATTTTTTTTTAGAAAAATTGAAATGTAATTATAAACCTTACAATTAATAAACCAACCCCTCATAAATTTTTTAAACTAAAAAAAATATATAAAATGAATAATATTAGAAAATTAGAATTATCAATTTTTTTTAATATATAATTATCCAGAAATACCATTTTTATAAAAATCTAACTTATTAATTATATTGAACTTTAATTTAATTAGCAGCATACATCCATCACACCAACTTCAAAACTTTTTTTTCTTTTAGCAGCCATTTATTATACAAATTATATTTATATAATAAATGCTGTTGCTTTACCTCATAATAAATATTTATTTTGAACTTACCACATGATTAGGAATTATAAAAATAAAACTGTGGTTCTATTCATGCAAAAAAGTCTCATCCAAAGCTGCAATTTCGAAGAGGAAACAAAAATTTCCCGATTTCGATGAAAATTAAAAACAGTTTAGTAGTTTTTAATAATAAAAAAAAGAATTGCAAGTACTTTATAACTCTTTATAGAGGCCTGGAATAAGAGGCCTTTTTCTTCTGCAGTTCCAAAGATATGAAGTAGGATTGCCACAAAGAATAGTGTATTAGAGAGAATAGTAATTGTATTAGAGAGAGATGTCCCAAAGATCAAATTGCTTTGTTATGTTTCCGCATCTATCGTTTTCCTGCATTTATCGTTCATTTTAATCGGTTCCTTGAAAAACGATAGATCGAGATTCCACTGTATATATATTTAGAAGATATGCATGTCACCCTACCTAATATTAACA
The DNA here is from genome assembly GCA_907164885.2 of Dolomedes plantarius. Taxonomy (NCBI): domain Eukaryota; kingdom Metazoa; phylum Arthropoda; class Arachnida; order Araneae; family Dolomedidae; genus Dolomedes; species Dolomedes plantarius. The sequence continues at coordinate 33,470,747 of OU015491.1, forward strand.
GTCCCCAGAAGAAGGTAACTGGTAACATCTTGCATTACGTAAAATAAATTCCTTTTTTTTTTCATTTTATTTTTTTAAACACACATACCTTTGAATACAATCCAGAGGAATATATATCCTTCATCTGTAGAATATCCTCATCATAATCAATGGTAACATCTACCTAAAATGAAGATAATAAAAAATCTTAATAATTTTGTATTAATCGTGTTATAGGATGTTAAAAAGTTATTTACACGGAAAACTGTCAGCACCCTCTGTTGTACTAACTACTTGATCAGAAGCATTATCTAGATCAGGGCTTCTTAAACTGTGGGTCACAACCCCATATGAGGTCGAATAACAGAATTTTGGGATCATGAAAACTTTTATTCACATCTAAGAGTATTCAACAGAATTTAATTTTACCCCCTTATATTACATATATTAACTAACTTAACAGTAAAATTTTAAGAATATTTTGACTACTTTAATATTTTAATGAAGACCCATTAAATTTACCTAGATATCTCTAACAGTACAGCAATTGATGAGGAAAATACCAGTGCTCAAAACCAGAGATGAACTGCTTATTTTTAAGTACATGAAAATCTTTTCCCAAGACTAAAGCCAAATATAGATGCAAATTAAAAGTCCATAGACTAATTAATGAAATGATTTTAAAAACTGCTATAAATATACTCGGGAAATTAAATTTCAATACGGTGAGTGGTAAGACACTTAAAGAAGGGATATACCCTTCCTAAACAACCTTTGATGAAGAATAGGCCAAGGTAATATAAACACTACAGGGTTAATCCATTTCAAGTGGTCCAGATAAATATTTTTTGGGTGCTTGACCATTTTTAAAAAATAAAATTTTTTGTACAAGAAGTCTAATATGATGAAGTTCAAAAACACTATTATTATTCTTTGTTTGTGCATGGCAGCCATATTTGTTTTATCGAGTACAGCAATTTTCGCACATTTAAGGATTTACGGAATTGCAAATTTCTCATCTTTTATTTCTCCATTCCAAATGGAGTTTAAAGCAATTTGTTCAGGATGAAATGTGCTAAAAGTCTGGCAATAGAATAGTTTCCAAAAATAAATCCTTATTGATGAAATTTTAGCATTAAATTTAAGATTGTTTTCCAAAATCTCTCCGCTTACAAGAGGAAGATTTTCTAGTAAGGAAAACTGTCAACATGACACATTTTTTTTTAATAAATAAGTAAAAAATGCTTATATTCACATTTCGAGATCTGAGACTTGCTTTCTCTTCGTTAAAAAAAATCCCTAAATCTTACAAAATTTCGAAAATTGCATTTTTAAGGCTTTGATATCTCTGGTGGGGCATGAGATAAAAATTTTAAATTCTGGCCCCTGATAGTATTTTATGGTAGTGTTATGCACAAAAAATTTGAAGATGGAGATTTGACTACAAGCTGAGATACAGCAAGAACAAGACGTCAACAAATGCTATCATGATGAGTACCATAGAATAAATTAGATTTCTCTATTTTATTGCAATATTTACAGACTAAATATGGTGTTGAAAACATAGTGTAATACCAATGTTTAGCCTACTAATAGACTGTATATAATGTTCAACAAAGAGCTGAGAAATGTTTTCACACAATTTAGTAGAGATGTTGTAAGTTCGACCAGTTACTATTGTCAAGTTCCATAGGGTGATCTTTCTCAAAATTTTATGAGAAGGCACAAGTCTTGTCATCTGTTAAAAACTTGAATAAAGTCCTTGGTCATGCTGGGTCACAGATATTAACTTTGAAGTCCCTGTGTTCAAGGCTTACTTCATCAATGATTCCAAGATACCACCTCTTATCATACATACCTACAACATTGTCTTAATGTTGAAGGGTTTTCGATATCTTTACTTCCTGAAAGTTACTTGAGGTTGAAGTATGGTAACATTGTATAAATGTTTCATTTACAGGAACATATTTAGGGTAGGAATGAATTTCAGAGACTGGCAAGCAACATTGAAATCGGTTATGTAATTCATTTCCATGGTCGGCCACTTCTACACTTTGAACATACATGAACTTAATGCCAGGAAGGTTTTTGTCACAGAAATTAAATATTTCTTAGAGAGAGGATTTGATTTTCAGTTGTCATCTATAGGCGTCTCTTGGACACATCTTTCTTTGCAGCTCCTCCTACCCCATCACAAGCAATTCCCCCTTGGCTAGGTGCAAAAAAGTGCCATTCTGCTTGAAGGTTGAAGTCTTTCTCATGATGGCAAAGGTTTATAAAATTCTTTTTTATTTTCATACTCGCTGGAAGATTCATCACTAAAGTAGAAGAATTTTGACACTAATGGGGCAAAAGTTTTTATATCATTAATCAAATAATTTGGGAATGTATAGCCTGTGATGGTGTCATATGCAAGATGATCACAGGTGACACAAAAACTTTTACTCTTGCATCCATCGTGATTACTGTCCTTATAATAATAAACAAAGCGATAGACAGTAGCATGCTTCTTTCCCCAGTAAAAACTTGGTATTTCATCATGAATGACAAATGTAAAATTTTCGGAAAAAATCACCCCACTACAATGCATTCGGAATCTAGCAGGTTTTTTTTCTTGCATTTAAGGAAGCTTGATTGTATTTTGGATGCATAGTGGTGTTTTTTCAAAGCACATAGTTTTCTACTAAACATTCCTAAAATTCTTCTCTAAGTTTAATAACTGAACTCATCTCGGCACTAGCAGTAACCTTTTATCTGTAACTTATATTGTATGTGGTTTCTTGTGCCTCCTTCGCTGCTTTATCGGCTGTTTCATTGCCCACTATTCTAACATGAGCTTTCACCCAGTTGGGTTGGGAAAATAGAAGATGAGATATTTGCAATTCCGTAAACCCTTAAATGTACAAAGATTGCTGAACGCGATGAAACAAACATGGCTACCATGCACAAACAAAAAATAATAAAATTAAAATAATAGTCATTTTAAACTTCCATCATGTTAGGGTTATTGTATAGAAAATTTCATTCTTTTTAAATGGTCATGCAACCACTGCTGAACCACTTGAAATGGATTGACCCTACAGTGATTAGGTATTTTTGGGACAAACTAGTGTCAAGGCCAACAAACCTTTCTGAAAAGCAGGATGTCTAGTTTGATTTTCGAGCCAGCATAAATGTTTTTAAGACAGGCACTGTTTGGTGAATAGGATCATCTCAACCACTTCAGTACTATATAATGACATCATTATTCAGAAACAGGAATTCTTGCCCTACAGTACAATCAACCACGACGTAAATGAAACTTGTAGAAATATTTAACCCTAGAGTCCCATTTCAAAGATCAGCGTGTATTTTTAACTCAATTGCACTTAAGTTTGCTATATCTTACAAAATCATGTTTCTAAACAATGGTTTAGAATTTTTGCCAGAATTTCTAAGGCAGTTTTTCTGTTTAACTTAACTAACAAACGTTGATTATCAAGATTCTGAAAATGAGTATTCTGTCCCGCTAAACATCTACCAGATACCTTAAGGGGACTCGGTACCAAAATTTTTTTTTTTCTTAAATAAAGCCTATATTAAAATTCTGAAATCATATTTAAGTAAGTCTGAATGATACAAAATAATAAAACATTTCAAATTGTTAACATTTTTATAATTTTTTATTAAAATTTGAATTTTTTTTAAAAATTCAATAATTTCAAATTTCTACTTCTTTTTTAATTTTTATATTTGGAACTAGATTTTTTACCATTTGTTCATCATACCTAACTACATATAACTTCTGAGCAGATTTTAAATAAAATAAGTAGATCAGGGTAAAAAAAATAAAATGTGGATGCATATGGAAAAAACGATAGAAAATAGTACTTTTTTAGACTCATAAATTTTTTTAAAAAGTTTTTTCATAGATATCAAAAAACCACTCAGACGTTTTGATACAGTAAGTATCAAGATTAATCAAAAAAAAATTTAGACCATTTGCATTAGAATTGTAGAAGCCTTAGCATTTCGAAGATGGGGAGAATTTGAAAAATCACAAACTGAGAAAAATGAGTTTAAAGATTTCATTTATAGAAAAACCATATTAAATATAATCTTACTTCATGAAGACTTTTTTGCCAACAATAATAGGATATATTATTTGTTTTCACAACAAAAAATAAAAGCTAGAAACCTTAATTTAAAAAATTGAGATGCATATATAAGCTGTTATCCACTTGTTTACTGCAGTAAAATTATCTTGAAATAGACAAATGCTGTAAATGTACAAAAATTAAGGCATAATACATACTACTTACTTGTTATATATTTATAATAAGATGCACTACTGTCATAAATCCTAAATAATAATATACATAAACTATTAATAGCTTAAGATATATATTTTGAAACCACCAAATTTTAATATTTCAATTTCTAAATTTAATGAACAAGGGTCAATTACTTTCCAATAGATTTAAAAGTAGCCAGAACTATAAGTAATTCCTTCTCTCTTCTTTTCTACAATTTCTCTTTTAGCTTTTGCATTTTTTACAATTTTTCTTACATATTGATATTTAGATGTAGCTCGTCTTTCTCGAAAAGATTGTTTTCGCATATCTAACATTTTTGCAAGTCTGCACTTTGGATGGCACCCCGACTTTATTCCTAGTATTTTATGAACTCCTTTTAATGTAAAACTCACACCTTTGTTATATTCGCAAATTGCTTCTCTAACAGAACGATCTACACGTTTTTTATACACAAATATGTCTTTGGTACACCTAGACCAAATCATATTATGCAAACTTTCATTTGCATTTTGCGTTTTGCAACTAATGCACTTTTCTAAAAGTTCATTTGATGCTAGTCGTTGGTAAATAGGAAGTATCTTAGGTAAAAATTCTTCTTTAATCGGTGTTCCAACATTTAACTTATGATTTCCTGGTTTTACACCTTTCGAAACTGCAGACTGATAGAAACACCATGAATCAGCCCCACTTGGATATTTGTGGTGCTGTGGTTTTTGGTCAGTTGAAATACTGTGGAACAATATAGCATATATTGCAGTTTTCATATTATTTACATCACCCATGTTCTGTAAAATTGCTCTTTGATAGTATTTTGTGAGCTTTTTTATTGTCGTTTCCTTAATGTAACCACGCGCATTTCCTCTTTCATTATCCATTGTCTACTTTTAAATTTTCAGCTGATCCCTGAATACCATCAAAGATGCTTGAAATGAAACATATTTCTGGTACATTCATATTTTCTTGAAAGTAACCACGAAGTTTACGCCTAAAGCAAAACTAAAATAGATGTGATAGGCTAGCACGGTAAACATAACAGACATGTAAACAAAGCAGCATGGTCATGAGTTATGGTGTTGGGAGTCTGGATAAATAATTGGAGATGTTACGATCGTAATTGGCTCTAAAGAATTTTGTAGGAAAGATTTTTTCACAGTTCCCTAAAACTAAAATTACGATAAGTATACTTAATTTTATTTAAGTATATTAATCGTAACGTCGAAAACAGTTCAATTTGAAGAATAACCCTTTGTGGATTCTTTCTAAAGTTAGGGCCTGTTCACATAGGAGTCTGTTGCGTTGTGTTAAGGAAAAGATGACGTTAAGACAAAAATAAACCAATCATATGCCTCCAAGCGATTAGCAATGAAATTTTTAACGCCTATGATTGGTTTATTTTAGTCTCAACGTCATCTTTTCCTTAACGCAACGCATCGGACTCCTATGTGAACAGGCCCTTAGTCAACAAGATGTTTTTGTCGTAAAGCCGTATGCAGTCATCGATTCTCACTGAATACGTAACAAATTAGGAAAAGAAAATTATTTCTAGTGATTGGGGCTCTTAAAGGAAATAGCATAAGTAATTTCCATCACCTGCAACTGATGTAAGGGGAAAGAAATCATATTCGAAAAACTGTATTTCTTCCCTCTCTACAAAGACATAAGAGATAAGTTTACGATGGCAAGTTAGTTAGGTTATACAAAAAGATAAATATGTTATTCAGGTCCTTGAATTCCATATATGAACACAGCTGCAAATTATCTTTCTATTATAAGTATGTGATCTTTCTATTATTCTATGTGAACAGGCCCTTGTCGAAGAGTGTTAGTATAGTCGATGTATCGTTGCGTTACATTGACTATACTAAGGGCCTGCACACACAGGAGTCCGTTGCGTAGCGTTAAGGAAAAGATGACGTTGAGACGAAAATAAACCAATCATATGCCTCCAAACGATTAGCAATGAAATTTTTAACGCCTATGATTGGTTTATTTTCGTCTCAACGTCATATTTTCCTTAACGCAAAGTAACGGACTCCTATGTGAACAGGCCCTAAGGGTCTGTTCACATAGGAATAATAGTATACCACACATAAGTAGTTCACATAATAATAGTATACCACAGATAGATATTATATGACGAGGGTGCCGTGAAAAAATTCTAATTCTCTTAAGGGTGCCACAACTTGGATAAGTTTGGGAACCCCTGTGCTAGGGTATTGTTAATGAAGGAAAAGGAAGAATAAATTTTGTGTACATGTGCATTTTCTTTTTCTTCAGGCATAACATCACTTGTCGCTTTGCGAATTTTCCTTCAGCTCTCTGCAGTGTTATACAAAAATTTCATTACGGCAGAATGAGGAGCTGGCAGATAATAAATAAAGTGGTACGTTTCACACCACATCAAGCCAATTGTTAATTTTCTCGTCCAATTCCAGTTTAGTTTTTTCAAGTGGAGTACGTAGGTCGTGACGACTTTATCTACTGTACGCAAGTTATATGTTATCAAGGTGCGAGTGCTAAGTAGTTAAAATTTAAAAAAGAAAAAAAAGGATTAAAAAATATTAAGGCAAATTTTCTCGTTTTAAACTTTATTTAAAGTGACATAGTTTACATTGGAGTTTTGCTGTCCTTCCTGTATCAGGAGTATTTAATGCAGGTTTACTTTCAATGTACAAGGGGTGGACACACAGGGCGTGAAATGGATATGAACCAAAATGGAAAAATCCGGTCGAATTGGTTCACGTAGAATTTTTTTATTTATTTATCCATGTGAAGTCATTATTTTGGGATGGATTTGATTTTGCTCCTAAAGATTATTATCGCTCCGGAGCCATTCATTTGCCCTCATTAAGGAACTGTTCCGAGCCTGAACAAAAAATACCTCTCACAAAAGATTTTGCTCCTTTTCTTTTTCTGGCGAATTTTTAAAGAAAATTAACTTGCTCCGACATGGCTAAAATTCTAAAAATTCGGAATTTTCAAGTTACTTTTATACAATTTTTTTTATATATGAGTGTGTGTACATATTTAAAAAAAATCGGAGGGAAATTTCTTAACGAAATTTCTTTTGTCTCTATATATAAAACAGTTCCGTAACTGACTGACTGACTCACTCACTCACTGACATACAACGCACAGACCAAACCGCTGGACCTAAAGGGCTGAAATTTTGCATGGCGATTCTTCTTATGGTGTAGGGGTGCAATAAGAAAGATTTTTGAAAAATTCTTCTTAGATTTTTTGAAATTAAATTTCTAAGTTGTTTTTGTAACTTTTTTTAAAGTTTGCATTTAAAATAATAATTTGACGGTTATAAAATTTATATCACGAGAAAGATCATAAAAATTCCTTTAAAATGAAATCTTTTTCGAATCTTTAGCTCGATTTTCTGATTTTTGGTGAATTTTTAAAGATTAATTTTTAGAATTTAATTTATTAAATGCTGATCACGTGATTTCTTTTTCTGGTACTTTAAATAAATTTATCGTCACGTGCACAACAACTAAATAGACAAAAAAAATATTTTTTTTCTTTCTAATGCAGCAGACGATTGGATATTATCCCCCAAAAAATAAATATCCCTTACGATTTATATAAATATATATATACATATATTAATATATATTAATTAATTACATCAATTGTATACATTAATCGTCGCATTTATTATAAATATACAGTCCGACCACAGTACGAAGAACCACGGTTGGCATAGTGCCAAGACGATTCTATTCACTCTGTAGGTAAGGCTGCTGAGGAAGGAGGGGGAAAAGTCTCGTAGTCTCTCGACATTCTTTAGAATCGGTTACTAACTGCGCTTGCTTGCTTTTTCCTCGTCTGTTATTTTGATTATTATATTGAAATTAATGGATCCTTTACCCAACACAACTGCTCGGAATAAGCCGTTCCGTAGTGATTGTAAACGTATAATACACAATATAATTAAATTGTGTGATAAAGAAGCACTAGAATGAAATGTTATTGTTCCACTTTCGCAATCCCTAAAGAGAGCTAGTGAAATGACCGGGATATCGATGTCCAGTGTAAAAAGAATACGCAGAAAAGCAAAGGGTGAAGAAACTCCAAAATTTGAATCTCCGAGGAAACTTCAGAAAAAATGAACCACCGAAAACGTAGCTTTAGATAATTTTGATTGTGATGTAATCAGAAAATATCCACTCCTATAAAACTCCTATTTTTTAAATAGATTTGCTTCTTTCTTTTTATTATTTTTAAATTATTCACATATTCGATCAAAAATAAAGTTTTAAAAAATAACTTTAAAATTGCGGACAAAAAGCAGTCTGAAATACATTCCGTATTTCACAAACAAACACATCCGAAAATATGACGTTTTCCCCTATTTTCTAAGTAGACTAGCTTTTCTCGCGCATGCGTAACAGCTTCCAGGGACCTCGCTTCCGTGGTCGGACAGTATATATTTACTTTTTTGGCATTAATTGCGTACATTGACCGTTGTATTTAATTTGAATATACTACGTAGCGAAGTGCGGGTTTTCAGCTAGTATATATATATATATATATATATATATATATATATATATATATATATATATATATATCCTCGGGATTCAATCCGCAAAGGAAATCGAGCCTGGAGATCACTTTTTTTGTTGTTTTTTCGGTTCAGATAGAAATTGCTCGACCCTTAATATTTCTATTCTGCTCGGAGAGATTCAAATAGAAGCAAAAAGGATACATTCCTCGGATAGATATCTTCAAGCCTTGGTGACACTTAACATCTAACGCTAACTTGAACTTTTTTAAAATTTTGAAATAAGCTATCGCATGTCAAACGAAAATCCCTGAACTAACATTATTAAACTTGAACACAATGATATAATAAAACTATTTAATAACTTTTTCTTAATTTACATTTTAAGATAATCGCTTTCTTGTTTTTAATCTATTTATGAAAGAAATAAAATTTTGCATAAAGCACATTATATAGAAGTAGTCAGTAGCCATCAGGTACAAGAAACGTCTTAAACCACATTCATAAACATTTTGAAAATAACTGCGTGGATCGGGAATCAAACTTGGGGTCTCCAATATGGCTCACTTTCTAATCAATATGAGCCGAGCTATGCTGGATTTTTGAACAATAACCTCACACATTTATGTACCGAATTTCAAATCTTTTTCTTTAATTAAAACTATTCATAAAAGAAATGGGTACATTGAGGGACAGAACGGCAGTTTAAATTTATTTAATCGAATTTATTTAACAGAAATAAAAGAAACCCGGTAACTACATACTTTAATGAACACAAATACAAACGATTCATTATGAGGTCGCATAGCTAGTTAGCTAATGATGAGAATTGTGTACTAAACAATTAAAACATCTATAATACTTTATCAACATTTCTACTGTTAGAAAATATTTGTTACAAAAAATTAGTTATATGAAATTCAGATTATGAAAAGAATGGGCATTAAGTTAAAAATAAATTCAACTTTTACGAATATTCTTATTTCTACGCTAGCCATCCTGAGAACAAAATTTTGTGGGGTCACAAACAGATTTCTATTTAGATCGTATTCGTTTGACAAACATGGTTATAATAATGCTGATGAACTTAAAAAAATAGTTTGACAGTAATTAGCAAGAGCTATGTAATTAACCTGAGATATGACGTTAAATTACAGTACATCAAGAAATTTAGAAAAGCTTAAATGCAGCGCAAATATTTTTAGGAAGGGATGGGTAAAATTTTTTATAATACATGCTAATTAAAAGTATTTTTTCGTTAAAATAATTTCATTTCAATATCTATTATAGCCATTTCTTTGACCATAGCAACTGATTTTTGAGCTAGATTTCTTAGAAAAAGTTTATCTCCATCGTCAAAAATTAATTTGTACCAATTTTAAGAATGTATCTTACATTCTTATTCGGAGGTGTTTTTTTTATGCGTTTAAGATCTCATACAAGTAATGAACTTAAGCAATTATTTAAAAAGTAACCTAGACACATTAGTAATATGGTTAGTAATTAAAATAAACCCTATAATTAAATTTTATACTATCATAAATAATAGCGTTTAATAACAAAATAACGTTTAACAAATAGATATTAATCGTTACTTTTGTTACTATATTTTGCAATTTTTTGTTATTATTTGATAATTACAATATTTTTTAAAACCAATTTTGATAATGTATTCTGTAAATTTCACGATCGAATAATTTTAGAATTTTACTAAGAAAACGAAGCGGATTTTATCAATAGTAAATATAACATCATGAAAAGTGTTCTCAAACTGTATTAGGCTTTTATAAATTCATAAATTGAGTTAATTTGTTCGTTAATTTCCTTGATATATTGAAAACATTGATTTATTAAAACCTTAAATAACTTTTTGTAAGTATTTTATACTTACTATGATCAAGGATTTGTCATCTGTCTCCATTATGGTGATTTAAGTGGAGCTACATCTAGACATCGACCATAACGTTTCTTAATAATGCACACGCTCTTTAGCATAACTCCCCCCCCCCCCAAAAAAAAAAAAAAAGGAAAATAGAATAAAAAATAAATCCACATGAAAATTATTTTAGCGCCATCTAATGATAACAAATTAAAGTATTCGCATATTTCTAGAGAGACTAAAAATCGAAAAAGCAGTTTGACAATAATTAAAAACCTTGCACGTTTAACAAACTGTATTGTTTACTGATAAACGAATCAACATCTGTTTACTTTTTTTTTAAAAATATATATAGAATTTATTAATAAATTGAAGCATTTCAACCAAAATGTCAGTAGTTTATAGACGTAATATTGTATCCAAATTTAGAAAAGTTACGAGAAAAATATAAAAACATTCTACCACTATTACAATAAGACAGACAACATAATCTGTTTAACTGTTTACTACTACTGGGTTGGCGCTCTGCCAAAATTATAACTTGCGACAGACTCTGAATTTTTTCTTTCCGGAGGACCGTTATTGAAGAACGTAATCCTACGTTAAAAGTGAAGGATATAGCATGTGAGTTAAGATTGCCTCATTCCCCGATCTCCACTATTTAAAAAAAAAAATAAGGTGTTTTGGAAACAGTGAAACAGTCGGCATCTCTGAAATCAACAATTACATCATCAAAGTGACAAGGACCCATCCACGAAATGGAAAAACTGTTGGTGATTTGGATGGAGGATTTAATTCAAAAGAGAATTCCACTAAGCCTCATGACCAAAGCATGCGGTCATTTCGAACAGTTGAAACTACAGAAAGGGGAAGATTATGACCAGACTTTTACTGCAAGCCATGGATGGTTTCAAAGATTTAGCAAAAGAATGAATCTCCATAATGTCAAAATAAGTGGAGAGGCAGCAAGTGTGATTATAAAGCATGCAGAAGATTTTAAAACCAAATTTCATGAGGTGCTTGAAGATGAAAAGTATCTAAAGGAACAGATTTTTAATGTAGACGGAACTGGGAAGAAGATGCCTGGACGTACCTACATTCATAAAGAAGCGCAAAATATGCCAGGTTTCAAGGCGTTCAAAGATAGAGCTACATTTTAGGGCCTGTTCACATAGAATCCGTCTGCGTCATCGTTAAAGAATCCGTTGGCGCTGATTGATTAAATGGGTCAATGATTGGTATACGATAGGTTAAAAATTTTTACGCTGACGGATTCTATGTGAACAGGCTCTTATTGGGCGGAAATATCGCTGGCTTTAAGTTGTGTTTCATGATACACAGATCACAAAATCCACGAGCATTTAAAGGAATCGATGTAAATAAGTTACCTGTAAATTACCACTGCAACAAAAACCCTTGGATGACGCAATCAATGTTTGAGGACTAGTTTACGACTGTTTTTGTTAGTGAAGCAAAAAAAAAATAATACTGTAGAGAGCAAGATATTCCATTTAAAATACTTTTATTACTGGATAATGCATCGGGACATCCACCACACATATGCAATTTACATGAGAACATAAAAGTTCTGTATCTACTTCCGAACACAAGTATTTTACAGCCAATGGATCTGATTGCAACTGCCACTTTTAAAGCAAATAACCACGATTATAAATATTTTTAGATCTAATTAAAAAAATTGCGTACTAATGACAAAACAGAAATACAAAAAATGTCCATAATGAGTATGAAAAAAGAAACGCAAATCTTCCGAACCATAAGTCTCAGGATGCTAAAATTTTTGCATTTTTTTTTAAAGTTAATATAAATTAACCAAATTACATAATTGATGGTACTAAAGTATTCCGTCGCGAAGGATGGGTATTCAGCTAGTTTTTATTATAACTGAAAAAACTAAATCTGAAAAAGAAACTTATAACGTAAAGAAATGAAATAGAGGGAACGATGTTAGCAACAGGGAAGGGGCGCATAATTGGCACTTTACTGCCGTTTTCTCACCAAGCGTTTAAGTTTCAGTTATAATACGTTAGGTACCAAAAAGTCCTGGTTGAGAAAAGTACAGTATATGAGAGTAGACTGATCATATGTATATTATTTCTAAACTAGGACGACTTCATAAAACAATTTTACGAATTTTGTTTATTGAGAAGAAAAAAAAAACCCAAGCAAAGTCCAGCAACGATAAGTTATTAATCAACTGACGACAAGTTATTAATCATTTGACTTCGATAATTTATACATTTAGATATCGCTAACTTTGCAAAGGAATGGTTTGTCGTTTTCGATGTTTTCAAAAGAAAAAAAAATTCATAACGCTTTTTATGTATACTATTCCACAGATCAAAGGTTTTTTAACGGTTGGTATAGCTATTCTTACTACTTTCTTCAGACCAATCATTGCTTATTCATTAAGGTTTGGTTTGGTTCGGAGCTCTACGGTCATCCTTTGCAACATGAGGGCTAATTAGACCGGGACCTACTGCTTAAAGCTGATCCCGAACGGCTACAAATGTCCATGCCAAGAGTGGGATTCGAACCCACAGACTCTGGCGTGTGCGTGGCTAAGGTCCCTGGGGCTGACAACTGTCACACCCCAGTTCGGTATACATATGAATACAAGGAAATAGAAACATAAATAATACAATCACAGAAGAAATTTTAATTAACGAACAATGACACCGAAGTCTTACGCGGGAATCGAACCCGCGCCCCCGGCGTGGTAGGCTGATGCCTTAACCTCTAAGCCATTGGGAGACACAGACTCTGGTACCGAATGCCAGCGCCCTAGCCATTCGGTCATCGTCCGGCATATATTCATTAAGGCGGCCACTCACGGAGACTTTTGGCATCTTGGGCGCCGGGAGTTTTGGCCCCTCGGACGTCTGGCGTAGGCCACTCATGGGAGACTCTCGGCGTCCGAGGCGTCAGAATTTTAGCGTCTCGTCCACCTCTCTTCACACACTCGTGATGCCCGATTTAGCCAGTGTTGCCAACTTGGGGGTTTTGCGCCTAAATTTTGGGGTAAATTAGATGAAGAGGGGTGTTTTTAGGGGCCACATTTACTTAGGGGCATTTTGAGGGGGAAACATTTTTTTAGGGGTATTTTCTAGGGGGTACATTTTTTTGGGCGCATTTTTTAGAAGTTACTTTTTTTTTGGGGGGGGGGGAATTCTCTATGGGGGTTTTTAGGAGCGTAGATTTAAAGTTCATTAAAAAATATTTGAAATTAACTCTTCAGTTCAATTTTTAATCATGTTGATTTCAAGTTTACTGCCACTTTTTCTCATTAAAACGAAATAAAATAAACAGTCAAAATGCAACCATAAACAAATTTTATCATTTTGCGCGGCAATCACGACACGTGGCAAGTGGCGACTGTTTTGTGCTACTTTTACTGTGTTTTTCAGTATTTCTCTTTTGTGGTCTTTCCGGAAATTCTGCATGTTTCATTCGAATATAATTATTATAAAGAGAAAGTAGTGGCAGTTTTGCGTAACGGCGACAGAAAATAAAAATTTTCTGAATTAGCGGATTTCGATTTTCAGTCCCATCTAATGCATACATCAGCGATGTATTTTGGCTTTGAGTTTCATTCTATTGCACAAAATATCAAGGAGAAAGAATTATTAGATGCCAAAGAGAGATGTAAGAAATTTCTGTGTACTTTGGCTCAAGAAATTCAAAAACGATTACCAGATAACTTATCTGTTCTGAGAACGATGTCCAATCTTCATCTTAAAGTTGCATTATCCCAAGTGAAACCAAGTCTCAATGACATTTTTATGAAATTCCATTGAACTCACTTATACGGCAATAAAAGTGATGTAGAGTCAGAATGGAATCAATTGCAAAATAAATCGTGGTCAAATGTAGCTAATTCTGCTGAATTTTATTCAGAAGTATTTGAAGATTGTGATTCTGCGGGAAAAAAGAGATTTGAAAATATCGCTAAATTTTCAATGGCGCTAATAACACTACCAATTTCAAACCCAAGTGTCGAACGTGCTTTTCCGACATACAAAGTAATTAAAAATAAATTACGGAATAAGTTGTCCCTCGAAGTACTTCAAAGTATTATGATGGTGATATTTACTCTACAAAAGAACTGAGGTTCATGTGTCAAATTCGTTCCTTCCACCCGTATGCTCAAATTGTTCAACGTCAATATGAATATGTATGACTTTAAAAATCAGGCCGATGTCTTTGATGAAATGCTCGATAATTATCCTGACATCGACGAAATTTAAAATTAGAAAAATCGACAGTAATGTACAATCGAGACGCGTTTTTTTATTAGATAAGTTCCATACATATGTCAAATGTAAAGAAACCTCCATTTCATTATGTAAATGTGTATTTTCTATTTATTTCAATTTATCTCTCAAACAGGATGCCTATTTAGAACCAGAATTTCTTTTAGGAAGGTCTAGGGGATCTCAAGTTGGTGTTAGGGGGAAACAGGGGGATTTCGAGATGGCGCTAGGGGGAGGTGCTTCGTAAAGGTTGGCAACACTGGATTTAGCTTAGTTCATGTAGGTCTGTCGTACTGTAATCACGCTCACTATGCTCTCTCGGAAAAAATTAGCGGCAATTTTTGTCGTTTTATAATCCACTCAATATCGTTATTGTTTTCCTCCTTTAATTTGTTTATAAGAGCACAATCATTTCGTAACTTTAAATATACATAATGAACGTGAAACAGTGTAAAGTATCGAATTCAGAGGCACAAACTTACTCAAAAACATGTTTTCGATATTTGTAGTAAGTTTCTTAAAATTTCCTAGTCTTTTTAAATCCAGTTTAAATGGTTATTTATGCCGATATAAATTCAAGTATCCATACTCTTTCGCTTTAAGTATACACACAATAAATCATATTAAAGCTAAAAAAAAACTAAAAAAACATATATGCTTAAAATTCAAAATAAGAATTCGAATTCGGTCGTAAGGAATTATTTAGCGTTCTCCTTAAATTTCAAGTAAGTGATATTTCAATAATAGTGCGTTTTAGGCATAAACATTTTCTCCCCGCCACAAAGAAAAAAAAATTCTCGGTGATTTTCTTCTAAATTAGATTCCCCGATTTTATAAACCACTAAAAACGGTTTTACCCCTTTCCTTTAAGTTTTAAAGCGCAATTATTTCGTTACTTTATGTATATGATTTTGAAATAAGTTGTGAAAAGTATCGAATTCAGACACTCGAAACTGCTCATTAATGTGTCTCCAATATCTGTAAAGAAATACTTTTAAGATCCCTAAACCATTTTTAAAGACAATTGAAAGGTTATTAGTTTTTCGATATTTCTTAAATTATACGCATTCTTGTTTTTATGTAAGATACAAAAAATAATATACCCCAGTTTTATAAACCACTAAAAATGGTTTTACTCTTTTGGTAGGAAGTTTGAGCTTATTTTAAAATTTTAAGAGTGGGTTCAAAATCTTCAAAAAAGGTCCTTTTTATTTTCTTAATATTTTGGAATAAAAAAAATAAAAACTGAAACTCCTCGCTAGGTGTCTCTATGAAACTTTGTACAGGTTTCCACTGTTTTCTTAAGAGTTAAAATTCTGAAAACGTTTTCCCTGAAGCAAAAGTCACACCAAAATATTAATTTTTTATTTTGCCGTTTAAAAAATTTATTCAACAAAATTTTTATAAATCCTTAAGATAACTTATCTGGTAACCTTCCCCGTGGATTAAAGGGAAAAAAAAGCATGTAAATAGTGCGGTTTGGAAAATTTATTAGCGGAATCAAAAATTTAGTATTTAAAAACAAAATTTTAAATATTTCAAGAATTTAACATATCCACAATATATATAAAGACATTCAATGAGAAATATGTATGTAAAAGAAATATGCAAGTAGAGAAATACTCAAAGAAAAATATTCCTTAAAGTATGACGTAAATTAAAAGATTAAATTTTTTTGTCCCGGACTCCCCTTAGATAAATTTTGAAAATACTACAGTATATTTTTTTCTAGCTTTTTTTTTAATATTCTGTATGATGTAAAATAACATCATACAGAATATGATTACAGTTGTACCTAGGGCCATGGACCTAGGTACAAGGCAACTATGTGGCCCTAGGTACAAGACTAGGTAATTTCATACAAAATGCCTTCTACTGAAAAACCCACATGTGAAGGGGACTTATTTAATACCTCATTTAGTACTTAATGTTACAAACAACATTATGTACTAGAATTCAAAGAAAATTCGAAAGTTGGTTTTTCCCCGCTTTTTCAAAATGTGAAACTTAAAATTCCGATCATGTGTTTAGTCTTAACAGTTTTTAACAATATGATCCATAACAAAAATTCGATGCTATATTTTTTTTTCTCATTTTATTTATATTTTTTTCTCTTTGTATAATTTTTTCTACTTCTGAATAAGTTAATTTGTAAATGTTAACTTGGTATCAGTACCGAAATATATATTATATCATCATGCGAGCTTCACTCGCATCATTCTAATTTGACGCATTTCGGGATACTAAACTCATTTTTATTGTCTTGGCTATAAACATACTGTAGGAGTCTTCAATTTTTCACGTTCGAGGGCCACATCAGTGAATTCATATAGTTCCGCGGGCCACACATCTGTGAAATAAGCATCACAGGCAGAAGAAAAAATATATTATTTGCAAACGAAGTTCAGCCTTCAAGATGAAAGCTTGATTTCCTTTTTATAGCAGGATGATGAAGGATTAATTCCTTCAAAACTCGTCACTAAAGCTTTGTGTGTATGGTCTGTTTTAAAAAGTATTTTGTACCTTTATAACTATTATTTATAAAAAGGCTTTATTTATTATTTTCTACAAACAACAAAAAATATTATTAGGATAATCATGTGCCCCCCCCCCTCTAACTTTACTTGAAATAAATTAAAACATTAATAGAAGTTCAGTTAAAATCGGAAAATTGTAGTAAATTTTTGAGAAAGTTGGTTTTTTCCCGCTTTTTCAAAGTGTGAAACTTAAAATTCCGATCATGTGCTTAGCCTTAACATAGTTTTTAACAATGATATGATCCATAAAAAAAATTCGATGCTATAATTTTTTTTTTTCATTTTATTTATATTTTTTTCTCTTTGTATAATTTTTGAATATTACTCAAACATGAATTCGGTAAATTGCTATTCAATTTTTAAAAAATCATAATATTTCATATTTTAAGGACTGTCTGGCAGTCAATGCACTGAGGAAGTCCCTAACTGAATTCAATTCGTACCTCCCCCCCCCCCCCAAAAAAAAAAAAAAAAAGTTAGCACACTACGGGAACAATAGACAGATGAAAAATTTCTCCTCTCGAATGAAATTCCTTTTTTTAAGATATTGTAACCTTTAAAAAACCCGAAGAGTTTAATCCATTTTACTTAACAGCTTCTTTCCTGATTATTATGGAAGCATACATGCATTAGGGGGTATAACGAAACACAAAACGAAAGCAGAATGGTGCGTGAAAAGCTACAGGATGTGTTAAAGAGAAACAGAAACAAAACCTTCCAAGCAATACAGAAAATAACTTTAAAAGTACGTAGTTGAAAAACCTGACCCAACAAGGACCCGAAAAAAAGTTCACCCCAACAGATTTAACAAGATGTAGAAAAAAAACCGAAATCGAAATAATGTCCTTAAAGATTAAATTAATGAAAAGCAAATAAAACTAGGAAAAAATTATAAAACACAAAACACTAACCAGTTTATTTTTGGAGTCAAGCCTTCTAATACACAATCTGATGGCGTAAAAACGGTCTTCAGTAGTTGGATATCAAAGCATATCACAAAATCAATAGTCTCTTAAGTTCGCAAACACTGATCACCGAGTTATGTATTTCTAGAGCCAAAGACGTGCTATGTAAACTGTTGCAGCGAGCGCATGCGCATTGTTGACTTGCGCCGATATCAATATACAGTGATTTCCGCTTATAAGAATCACATTTGTTATTACTGTTTTTGATTCTTATAAGCGGTTGATTCTTATAGCCGAAATTTAGGTTTTTGGACAGACATACACACCTATATATACATATATTAGATAATTTACCATAAAATACTCTTTAATTTACGTTAATTATCTTTTATTAAAATAATTTTTTATAATTTTAAAAATACAACTTCATTTCTAGACCAATAAGTAGATACACATGATTATAGTAAGAGAAGAAAAAAATCCAATATTTGTTACAACATACCAGCTTAACAGTTTTAACATTTCAACTACAGGAAGGGAGCAAGAAAAAGTTTTCTATGGTAGTTTGACGTAATGAAGTTTTCAGGAGACTGTTTCAATACTCTTTCAATACTAATAGTCGCAGACGAAGATTCACCTTCTAGCTTACGTTTCACGGTTTGATAACGTGCTGAATCTACTAATGTCACGTTTGCCTAAGTGATAGTGTACACTTCGCCGAAGATTTATGTGTTTCAGGGTCCAGGAAGCCGCAACCAGAATGTGGGAGGTGGGAAAAAAAAGGCCCCTATTTTTGTTTGTCAGTGCAGAAAAGTGAAATCGGACCCGGACGCATATTTTGAAAGACTAGCAATCTCGGCACTCAATTGCCGGTTTGACGAAAGCATCGGTTTCGCCATCTGTTGACATATATAGGAATCTTTTTATTATAAGTTTTTATTTTTTTACTTCTACGCAATTTAGTATGTTTTAAAATCTGAATTACATATATAACACAGGATTTAAAGAGATTTTAACAAAATAAATAAATGAATAAATTGAAATAAGCATATTATTGAATTTTAAATTTACTTTCTTCAAATATCCACAATAATTTTAATTTTTAAAATTTTAATGTTAATTACAAAATAAATGTATTTAATAAGCTTTAATTAAAAAAAATTAAGTTGCATAAATTAAAAAAATTAAAGTTTTAAATTCCAATAATATAAATTTATTTTAACATATAATTTTTAAAAAATCAAATTTTAAATTAATCAAATTTTTAAAATATAAAAATTTATTTTAATTTGGTTACATTTTTATGCTAAATTATTGAAGAAATGAGGGAATGATGCTGAGTATGAAGGAATGACAAATCACTATTAAAGTTGACTATTTTCATACAACAAACTAGTTTTGATGCAATTAGTAGGCAAGAATAATACATTATTTTTATAATGGTTTATTTAATTAAAGTAAAAATTTTATCCATAAATAAGCACATGTAAAATTATTTATCAAGAAATTTATATTGGCTTTCTCTGCTATTACAATGTGTAGGCTGGGGCAGTTCATATTTTATACCTATCAAGCTGTAAGCATGAATGTCCTTTGTTGAGGGTCATGCATATCTATAGTTTCCTGTTGAAACCATTACATTTATAGTGAAATTTTCAATGTCTACTAATAGGATCTCTCCAGGATACAGTGTTTTATCCTAATTTATCATCACCTACTCACCAAGTTTGTATTTAGTGTTTTTGATCTTTTGATCTTTTTTTGCTGTAGATTTTTTTTTGTTTTATTTTCAGAATTTAATTGAAAATAAGAGCATTTGAAAATCTTGCACTGAAAGCAAGAAAGTGAATGAAAGTCTAGTACTGTATGTGCTGAAGTATATACAGTCTGATAAAAATGTTTCTAAATCTTTTTCAAAACAAATATGATTACTTTCAATTATACAAAACAAGTACGATTACTTACACATCTTAAATTTTTTTTTCTAATTTTCTAGGCTTTAAAACATATTGTATTAAGTAATTTCGTATTTTCAAATCAGGAATACTGTATTCAATGCAATATTTTAACATGAACCCATACAAATCCCACTTTCAAACTTATACAATTATTTCAGTACTATATAAAGTATTTTTAAAAAAAATGTGAAAATTTTTCAAGCGGCGCATTTAAAAAAAATTTAAATTTTAAATTCAAATAAAATAAATTTTTCTAAGCCCTAATTGTGTTATATATCATTGAAAAAGGTCTTGAAAATTGCTTTAAAATGCCACCAATCTTAGCTCGCTAGCTCTTATTGTTGAAATTTTTTTGGATAATTGAATTAAAACACAAGGAGTGCGGTAACGAAGAAGTGAAAACATTCTTTCACTTCTGAATGTATTTGATTTCGTAATATCATTTCGTAATGTCTGAATGATTATATTTGGATGTAAATATATTTATACATAGCATATTCATACATGTATATAGCGTAATACATGAATATATAATACATTTATATTAAATTGAAATAGATTGAATTTGATTGTTAAATTTGAATTTATTCTTATTTATTGAAATAGACTGCAAAAATTTTTTGCACGTGAGTAATTTGTATGATTTTTTAATCTGATTTTCTTTAATTTTAGTGACGCTATCTACTGGAAAAATAAACTAATAACATAGATTTATAATTGAATCATCTTTCCTTCTTTCGTTGGCTTTGCAAAATATGAAGTAACAAATTTAGCATTTTCAAATTATTAATAAATAAATAAATAAAAATTATTGTGGATATTTGAAGAAAGTAAATTTAAAATTCAATAATATACTTATTTCAATTTATTCATTTATTTATTTTGTTAAAATCTCTTTAAATCCTGTGTTATATATGTAATTCAGATTTTAAAGCATACTAAATTGCGTAGAAGTAAAAAAAAACTTATAATAAAAATATTCCTATATATGTCAACAGATGGCGAAACTGATGCTTTCGTCAAACCGGCAATTGAGTGCCGAGATCGCTAGTCTTTCAAAATATGCGACCCGACGGGTAAAGATGCCCCTGGGTCAAGCTAATAGGACAGTGTTTGTGCTAAATTGTTTAACGGGAAACTATTATGTTATGTCTAACAAAGAAAGGAATGAATTTTAAGACTATATTCCATCTCATCTTATCAATTTTTCTTTAAAAAAAAAATAAAAAAAAGAAAGAACTTCGTGCCTTTTTAGGGTTTAAGTGTCTTTTTTTGAAAAATGAAAGGAAAGTGAAGAGTGTAAACTGATTCTTATAACCGGTGGATTGATTCTTTAAAGCGAAAATTTTAACATGGAAATAATGCATTTGTTTTTGTTTTCGCAATATTGATTCTTATAAACGGTTGATTCTTATAGCCACTGATCACTATAAGCGGTGGTTACTGTATTTAAGTTGCTAAGCCGACTTTTTGGGCAGTCCGTGAGAGAAAACTACTGCATCAATTTACTTCATTTTGGTCTTAAACGAAAGACGGTAATCTGTAGATTTGTCAAATTTGGTTTTAGTAAACGCAATTTCTATTAATTAGCGATAATTTAAATTTAAAAATTGATTTCTGCGCATGCTCAGCGGCATGGTTGAATCTGGCTTTAGAAACTCACTGTTTCTGCGCATGCTCAGTGACATGTTTTAATGATAAAAACGCTTATTCCGAGGAGTCTCTCTAGATTACTCTCTGCTATTTTTATTTTTATGATAATTATGTTTGGGAAATATAAGATTAAACCTCATGGAAATTGCTTATTTTGCGCTGTTTAATTAGCGATAATTTACAATTAAAAAAAATTGCTTTCTGCGCATGCTCAGTGACGATTTTAAATCTGGCCTTAGATACTCACTAAGCACGAGGCCTCTTAAACACATTAATTTGTTTCTGCGCATTATTATGATCTTCTACATTTGGCAATGATGTGTTGAGTATAATTTGTGTATTAGTACATTTATTTACTATTTAGCCGTCATGTTTTGACGGGTATCAACTAGTCATATCTTAAAGTTGCCATCTTAGCCGTCACTCCGAAAAAATTCTGAACCTAATAGAATATATTCTGCATTAGAAAAAAAAAATTCTTCATAACTGTCCTTGAATTATAGACATGAAAAGTAGTAAAATCTAGGAAAAATGATAAAAAGAAAAATACTAACCAGTTTACTTTTGGAGTCTTTTAGCCTTCATACACAATTTGATGGCGTAAAAAACGATAAAACTAATAGTAGTTAGATACTGTTTAATCTTTATAACTGTCCGTGAGTTACAGGCATTGTTATCTCCATCTATACTTAAAAAAAAAAAGGCAGCGTTATTGATTAGGCGATTAGGGGTACAAGCGGATCATGCCTAAACAACTCGGAATTTTAATACTTTTAACAGCTTGGCTTAGGATGCGTTTTACTTTGCCTCGTTAAGGTTTGCGAGAATAGACAATTCAGAGAAGGACAGTTTCAAGATATGAAAAAAATCGATAACCGCAGGTTCGCGTCTAAAACTTTTGCGGGTCCCAGGCATGCAAATGAAAGTCGGCGACCTCCAATATCAACAGGAATGAGGGTTATATCTGTTTTTTTAAATCCCAATTTGTGAAGT
The DNA here is from genome assembly GCA_907164885.2 of Dolomedes plantarius. Taxonomy (NCBI): domain Eukaryota; kingdom Metazoa; phylum Arthropoda; class Arachnida; order Araneae; family Dolomedidae; genus Dolomedes; species Dolomedes plantarius. Next base: position 33,493,736 of record OU015491.1, read on the forward strand.
TATATTCACAAATTGTGAAGTTAATATTGTGAAGTCCTTGTATAACTTCACAGTATTAACTTCATATATATCTGTTTATCTGCTTTTCTTTTGTAATCTCAAATTAATAATTAATTTGTATTATTAGTTTGAGATTACAAAAAATATAAAATGAAACTAAAAAAAATAAATATTAAACTATTTTCAGAAATTAAAATTTTTTGTTTTTTTATTTTGCCATATGTAAGCTTATTAATAACATATTCATTAGAAAGAATTTTTGCAATGTTCCTTTGTACGCCAATGCGCTAAGCCATTTTCCCGAAAGAGCATTGCGTAGATAATTTTTTTTTTACCAGTTTCGGTAAGGAAAATTAATTCTCTCTTTCAGTTCATTTCTCATTGGCAATGTTAAAAACAACCTTAGATGGTTAAATGGTTAAAATCAATCCTTCAAGAAATGTGGATGTAATTTTGCTTTCGATTGTAAAATTCAGTTTTTCAGAAACAGGGACTACATTCTCAGATGTTTAATATACAGTGGTACCTCGACTTACGAGTTTAATTCGTTCCATGACGGAGCTCGTAACTCGAAATACTCGTATCTCGAATAAATTTCCCCCATTCAAATGAATGAAAATGCCATTAATTCGTTTCGGGCTCCCCCAAAACACTGCAATTTTTTGTTACATGTTTTTAAATAAGAAAAATGTGCTTATAAACGACGAACATTGTATAAAAACGCAATAGAATATAATGTACTGCATTAAATTTGTTTTATTAAGTGTAATGTACAACATTTACCTTGGAGATCAGACTTGAAGATGCTGATGGAAGAGGAGGAGAAAGGCTGAACTGAAAAATTAAATCTTATTCGTTGATTTTTTACCTTTTCGCTCCGCTTTCCCCACTTTCGCTTTTATTACCAGCTACTCTCTTAAAGTGAACGAGTGAGACACGGAAGCTGGCCAATTGTTGCATCGTTCACTGTGGCTGTAATGTCCATATTCTTCTTTCTGAGAATCCGATGAACGTTTTCCCAGAATCCGTAGAAGGGGGAGAGCTTGCGATCCTGGGACTAAGGTCATCCCATTCCTTAGACCCCATGGGAGTTCCAGTGCGGGGGAGAGAATTGAAGCTATCTCTCTGCGAGAGAGGTTGGGCGCTGTTTGGTTTCAGAGGGCGACTCAAGTTTGGGCAGAGCAAGCTGCCCCGGGTGGTAATTGTTCAGTGTTAATCTCTCGGTTTAAGACTGGATAGTAGTCTCAGAATAATATGCACACAATTGTATAATAATTGTACATAAAGGTTGCAAATATTATATGCTTCTTGTGTTCTCATTTGATGAGCACGTAACATGGCATTCGCTGCTCAAACTAGCGGTGGGATATCCGAAGCTTGCTCGTAACCCGAATTTTAGCTCGTAACTCGAAGCAAAAAATCTACCGAGAGAATGCTCGTATCTCGAAAAACTCGTAAGTCGAGGTACCACTGTACTGTAGAAAGAATGGTTCGATATATGAATACCATAATTTAAAATATATCTTTGCTTAAATAGAAAATTAAACAATTTTACGATATAAAACATAGTTGTTATCAAAAAGCAAAATATATGTACATCTTATTACTAATAACGAAAAGAATTTTTTTTTTTTCATTCAAGTAACAAAAATTTTGTGTGAGGGTCTCTCATGCAATGGAAGTAAAACTTCTTACCATCAATGTTAGGGTCCTTGAGGTATTCTGATTTACCGATAGAAGTTCGACATATTTCTTGAGAGCAAATAAATTAAAGAGCCTTTAGTATGCATGCATTAAATTAATAAGTTTGAATATTGTAATTATTATTAAAAATACATCTGAAAAATAAAAGCTTTACATGGATCAGTCGGAGAAATTAAGGTAATGGCCAGGTCCGGAATACACGAATTTTTGTTGCTATGAAAATAATTGATATTAAATCCCTCACTTTCTTTTCTTCGTCATTCTCAGCTCCACACTTTACGTAAGGGGGGTTAGGAAATCTAAGATACCCTGATTCATGATTTTAAGGATCTCGGGCAGGCGCCCTATGGCTTTATTTATTTATTAATTTCAAAGACTTCTTAAGAATATTTTCATTTGGTCCCAGTAACGGCACTCAACTTTTCTGCTTGGTACTTTCCCCATCAGCGGGAAACAAAAAAGCCAGAAAGAGGAACTCATCGCAAATAAATTATTTCGTGAACAATTCCAACGAGGTCATGCTCGCGACGACTTGATTCTGTGTATTCTAAGTATAGTTCTAGAATATCGCAAAAGATGGCGTTACCTGTACTCAGTATTTGGGTTTGCTTACCATATCTTCATAAACTGGATATTCTCTGCATTCATGGTTAAAGGTCTGGAAGGTTAGTTCATGATGTGGCTTTAAACAATATAATTTAATGTTTTCATAACACCATGTATAAATGTCAAATTTATCATATTTTTGCTCTCAAATATAATCTATTCTATAAATTTTGATTTTTGATTTTTCCATTTTCTTTTTTGGTAATTTGATGTGAAAACAGGGGGGCATATTCCTTCGGAATAAGAATAATTTTTCAGTTGGATTACTAGGCAGCAGCGAGAAACTTGATATTTAAGTTCCTGGCAAATCGTGAGTTATCTGAAATTTATAAACTTTATGATTATTTGGAGTTCAATAATTTATTTTGCATAAAACACGAGGTTCCTTCATAATGATTATATGATATGAAATTTTTCCCCCGGTTTAACGCCGTCTGATTTTGTTTTTCAGTTGAATTTTCTCAAATTCTACCTTTTGAAATTTATGAAAGGTTAAAATAATTTTCAGAGTTTCATTAATAACAACTAGAACCACTCTCATATATAGCATGTAAAATAATAATAATAATAATAATAATAATAATAATAATTTTAAAAAAAGTCATCAAACGGTTGGGTTTGTGTCTTCATCGATGCTACCTGAACCACTACATTTCCCTGAGCTGGCCATAGACATTTTTCTGGTGCAAAATGACTGCCCGTTAAAGAATTTTAATGCGAGATTCTTTGCTTATATTTCGGTGACTTCATCCTTTCACCGTTTTAGACACAATAAAGGCAGATTTTACCATGCATTTCGTTTCTTTTGCCTAATATGACAAATTACTTTAACTCAGTTCACAGCTAGTTTGGTCTCGAAATTCTTTAAAAAATGCTTGCTCTTTCAAAAGAAACTTGAGGTTTAAGGCTGCTTGTGTACTAACCCTACTGGATTCTCACACCTCAATGTTAACCTATGGAGGAAATGCTTCTACAGCTACATAAATGCTGAAAATCCAATAAAAATGGTATTTTCAGATAGCCTAAACTTTTCTACACCTTGCAACAGGATTCATTTTATAATTTTCGTCCACCAAAGGAATTGAGGAGCATTTAACCTTTTCCTTACGGGTTGGGATAGCATGTATCCCAAGAAATACGGGCCCAAGAGTATGTATGTATGTATGTTTATATATATATATATACACACACACATATATATATATATATATATATATATATATATAAATACATATATATATATATATATATATATATATATATATATATATATACATATATATATATATAAATACATATATATATATATATATATATATATATATATATATATATATATATATATATATATATATATATATATATATATATATATATATATATATATATATAAAACCCCCTCGGTGGCCGATCTAACAAAGCGGGTTAGAACGGCCATTGAGAACGGAGAGAATCATAAAAATGGGTCCCGTAAGCTAAAGATTAAGGCGCACTATACCATATTTTGCTCCAGAATAATTTAAATTTTAAAACATTATTTGCATTTATTTTAAACGAAAAATGCCCCAATGTGCAAAATTTCTTTCTCTATTATGGAGTACAATATTTAAAAAAAAATCTTTAAATCTAAGTCGACAATCCTTGGACACATTTTCTCCATAGGTTAACACTGAGGTGATCGAATCCAATAGGGTTTGTACAGAGCAGTCTCAACAAAGAGGCACAGTCAGAATTGCTCTCTCGGGAAGAGTTTTTATATCCCACTAGCTGAAAATCCCCACTTCGCTACGGAGTACATTCAAATTAAATACAACGGTCAATGTATGCAATTAATGGCAAAATAAATAAATAAATAAATACGTAAAAAAACACAAAAAAAATTATAAAAAATCGTAAGGGTTATTTTTTTAGACAAAAAATGTAGAAGAAAAAATTCGAACTAAATCTAATAGGACATACTAAAGAATATAGTACAGTTAATACAGTACAGTTTGAGGAACATATCTTTTACTGTATTTTAATATTATTTTGGATAATGTCCAACCGTCTGCCACATTAGCAAGAAAAAAAAAATTTTTTTTGTCTATTTCGTTGTTATGAACGTGACGATAAATTTATTTAAAGTACTAGAAAAAGAAATCACGTGATCAGCATTTAATAAATTAAATTCTAAAAATTAATCTTTCAAAATTCACCAAAAATCAGAAAATGGAGGCAAAGATTCGAAAAAGATTTCATTTTAAAGGAATTTTTATGATCTTTCTCGTGATATAAATTTTATAACCCTCAAATTATTATTTTAAATGCAAAATTAAAAAAAGTTACTATAACAGCTTAAAAATTTAATTTAAAAAAAATCTAAGAAGAATTTTTCAAAAATCTTTCTTAGTGCAACCCTACACTATAAGGAGAATCGCCATGCAAAATTTCAACCCTTTAGGTCCAGCTGTTTGGTCTGTGCGTTGTATGTCAGTCAGTGAGTCAGTTAGTGAGTCAGTCAGTTACGGAACTGTTTTATATATATATATATATTAATGAGAGAAGGATTATGATTGCTATGGGAGGGGGGAGCGATGAAAATTAATATTGGAACTACTGATATTTTAATTTATTATTATTATTTTTTTTTTTACCTCCAGGCATTTCAGAGGTTGACCTGACGTTTCCCATCTCCAAAATGCGCCATTGATCTAACATATGAGTTAAACCACTGGTTCCCAACCGGTGGTCCGCGGACCACAGGTAGTCCGCGAGAGCCTCGGGAGTGGTCCGGCACCACATATTCAATAACATATCCAATGACTAATGGGCGTAACATATACAATGACTATCAGGTGTTAAATTAAAATTTCTTAAAAGTTTAACATAATTATTTCTCTATTAGAATATGATATGTTAGAATGTGAATACGTTAATCATGTATCCCTTTTTCCTGAGGGAAAATTATTCTATACCCCCATACCCCCGAAATGTCCCCCCCTCAACTTGGTGGAGAATGATGGTGGTCCGCACATGGTTCAATTTCTAGCTTAGTGGTCCGCAGACTTCTACGAGTTGGGAACCACTGCTTTAAACACATTCTTCTCTACTAGATACATGGAAACTTTAAGTCAATGGTCGCAGTGTGTAGCAGTGTTTAAAGAATACTTTCAGTGTTATAGTAACTATCATTTACCTACAAATATATTTCACTAACAGCTGAAAAGGGACAACGCGATTTCAAAATGTATCTTTTGAGATAGAATCAAAACATAACAGAATCATGATAATAGACAGCAAATATTGGTTTTCTTTTCCAGAAAGCTGGAATAGAACATTTTTGAAAAGATGGTAAGATATATTCCCCCCCCCCCTATATTTGCGACAATAAATAAACACTCGGAATGCGCGAAAGATTTAGCGGATTAGATGGCTCAAAAGGGATTGAGGTTGAATTTCATATCAAAGGAGTTTCCGATGGCGTAAACAGGCGAGTAAATCATCTCCATTCACAAAAATTTTACGTAATCTCCTCTCTCCATCCCTTCTATGAAACTTGTTGCCGCATTGTGGCTTGAACGGAGTACTGTAAACAAATTTTACATTAACAGTTATTTAAACTGATCTATATGTGTACAGTTCGTCTAAACTGCAGAAGAGTGAGCAAAACTTGCTTTGATATGAATTGTAGGACTTTATTTATTGTTGTTATTAAATGTTCCGTTTGGAAAGTTTGTCTTCCCTTTATTTCTGGTGAACACACACACAGGCACACACATATATACACTAGAGGCCAATATTGTGGAAACCTTTCAGCAGATGTGTGTTTTTAAGGTTTAATTTCGTATAACTTCCTTATTTTTAAAGAAACTCGAGTGATGTTACACATCACTGGAAAGATAATTTTTTAAAGAATGTAATGCAGTTTAGGGCGATGTATTATCTTAATTACTTAAAAATTTATAGCTAAATAAAGGCAGGAAGACAAACAAATTTGCCCTCTGTAAAGAGAGGGGATTTCTTAAACTCAAAACTAACCAAAAGCAGCGATTGCTCTAAGAGCCGATTAGGTATTGTAGTAGCAAAAAATGGACCCAAGGTGTTGGAATGAGTAAACTCACATCTTTTTCTATAAGAATTGATAGTAAAACGTATAATTAAGTTGTTTGATTATCACTAAGTTTGTAGCTATTTTTTATGTTTTTTCTTTATTTAGTTGTTGTTGTCATTTCTAATGCCCTCTGGCTGAAAGTTCCAGACCAGGTCCATATAGGCTTCGGGCTGAAGTGTGGGGCTCCGGTTTATTTGGCACCACAAGGGTCGGAGTCCGTCTTAGCTAGTTGCCACCCCAATTCCGACCGAGCACCCCCAGGGGCGACATCTTGGGGGGATCATACCCTCTCCCGCCCTTTCTGACCTCGTAGAGGGACTTTCCGGTCCACGAATTTCACGTGCCCATATCCGCCCTAGACACGGAGGTATTTAATAGCGCTTGTCGGGATTCGATCCGAGCACCCTCAGCACCGAAAGCCAGCGAGTTACCACAAGGCAACCTCGAGCCCTTTCTTTATTGTAATTTCTTTAAGTTAGCCTTAGGATGACGAGCAAAGTAAAAACAGTTGCATGGACAACCAGAAAGAGGTTTGAAATAATTACTTTTAGTGAACGAAGTAACACTTTCAACGGAATTAGAAGAAAAGTATGTGGAAACATAACCAAAGGAAGAATTTCTAAACTGTGGGATGAGTATTAACCTTTAGCTTATGGGGCTTATTTTTTCGATTCCTTCTTTAAAATGGGAAATTTCATTCCTCCTTTATAAGAACGGCCATTAAGAGGGTATATATATCATTCTTGGGTCCGTATTCTTAGGATACATGCTATCCCACCCCGTAAGGTAATGGCCAGGCAATAATTCTTACCTTAATCTGATTGAAAACTCTTGAAGCCAATTGAAGAAGCTTGTAAGTAAGAAGAAACTACATAATAAAATACAATTAACAGAAGCAATTATACAGAGGCTGTTCGCACATTTTTTAGACGATTTTGGTAAGCGGTAATAAAAAATCGTTTGCTGCAAAAGAAATAATTGCAATTGTACTATGTTTTTAAAAGTCAAAATTATCGTCTGCGGCTTGAAAGTTTTGTTTTTATTCAAAATGGCGTTTTTAACAAAGCAGTGGTTCGAAGGGTACATTTATGCTCTTTCCGAAGAGAAATATGCATACTCCGTTATCCAAAAACGATGTGAGAGTCATGGTTTTGTGATATCTAAAGCGTCGATAGGTAATATCGTCAACAAGAAAGGAAATAAAACGTCAAATTGGAGCCTCAAGTGGGACAAAAATTCCAAACAAGTATCCAAGGAAAAAACGGACATCTTCGACTATTACAAAGGTACGTTGTTTAATGTTAAAAGAAAATCCCCCTAGTCAAAGGACAGTTGCAAAATCATTAAAATGCTCGGTGTCCACTGTAAACAAAATGATAAATGTTGATTTAAATCTTAAGAAAGCGAAAAAATGCAATGTGCATAGTCTTCTTCCAAATCATATCGCTGAACGCAGGACACGCTGCAGAATTCTATATGAGAAACACTTATCCAAAGAAAAATGGAAAACAATTATCACAATAGATGAATCATGGGTGTATTTAAATGATTGCAACAAAAAAAGAGCCATTTATTATCATAAAAGGGGAGAAAAAAATTTAAGTACATGGTTCAAAGAATCGAAAGAAAGTTTTTCTAAGGGATTCATGATTGTTGCTGGTTTTTTCTTATAATGGCAAGTTAAAAATAAAGAGAGTGGAAAAAAAGTCACGATTAACTCCAAATACTATCAGGAACATATTTTATCGCCAATTTTTCTGAATGAAATACCATCGCTTTACCCACAGTGCCATCAATCTGTGAGACTCCATCAGGACAAAGCTAGCAGTCACACATCAAAATCCACTGTAAATTTCCTAAAAGAAATGGAGCAAAAAACTGGTATCAAGGCCATAATACCCTTCACTGATATCCCTACTAAATCTCCCGATGTATCACCTATGGATTTTTGTGCTTTCGGACTTTTAAAATCTGCATTATCCAAACGTCGTCCCAAACCCCTTACAGGACACGTCTGTGAAGTTAGCCCCCCGACATTGAGATATCCAAATTTTGAAAACAGCATTCGTTTGAGCGTCGTTTGAGCGTGTTTGAGCGCCAAAAATTTTCGTTTGAGCGCAATTTTTAAAAGAGTTATGAGCATTTCATTTTTTGGCGGGAAAAACACCTAGCCCCCCCCGACATTGAGATATTTAAATTTTGAAAACGGCATTCGTTTGAGCGTCGTTTGAGCGTGTTTGAGCGCCAAAAATTTTCGTTTGAGCACAATTTTTAAAAGAGTTATGAGCATTTCATTTTTTGGCGGGAAAAACACCTAGCCCCCCCGATATTGAGATATTTAAATTTTGAGAACGGCATTCGTTTGAGCGTCGTTTGAGCGTGTTTGAGCGCCAAAAATTTTCGTTTGAGCGCAGTTTTTAAAAGAGTTATGAGCATTTCATTTTTTGGCGGGAAAAACACCTAGCCCTCCCCTCCCCCCGACATTGAGATATTCAGAGAACGGGAAAAACAGAGCGGCATGAAATTTCGTGTCGGGGAAATGGTGAAAAAAAAGGGGGGGGAGGAAATTTGGTGTCTGCGAAACGGAAGGGACACCTCCAAATATGGCGGGTCCCATGGATAAGACATTGAAAGAGGCGCCAAAATGAGGCAGAGTAAAAATACGAAATTATCAACAAATAACGATAAAATATAATAGTAACTAATAATAGCAAATAGTTTCAAACTAGTTGATATAGTTTAGGCCTCAGACAACAGTGTTTAATGCATTTATGAAATTTTTCAATACATTCAAAAATCCATTGATTCGTTCTTAATATTTCTTATACTTTAAAAAAGATGAACTTGAAAGAAAGTTTTCGTATCTCTGTCCTGCATATATTTACTTACCTTTTTCTTTTTTCCTATATATATACCTAAAACTAAATACCCGTGCTTCACAACAGAATACATTACTACCACCAATCATGTAATCGGGTTCCATTAATTTAAATTTACTTCTGCAGTAAAGTGTTGTCATTTCTTTTGAGGAGTTAACCCTATATAAATGACGATCCAACATTAAATAAGGGTTTTTAGATTTATATTTATTTCTTAATTTTGGGGGCCTTATGGCCCTTCTGGATTTTTTAGCTTTCTTAGTACCTAGGGCTTTAGATGAGCCACTATGCAAAATTTCAGCTTCTTAGGTCTTATGGTTCCAGAGATACAGTGATCAGTCAGTCCGTGTTTAATTTTGAGGGTCCCTTTTCACATATTAAAAGTGTAGATTTTTTAAAAAATATTTCTTAAATGTTATTGTTAGGGAGAGCGGAAGTGCATCCACTATACAAATTTTCAACTTCCTAGAACTCATGGTTCGAGAGATACGGTGATCAGTGAGTGAGTGGTATTTGGATTTTATATACAGGGTGTCCGGGCTAAAAGTATTTTTTATATAGAGAATGAAAAACGCTACCCAAGGACTTTTTAAATCTTCAAATTCCAATAAATACATCAAGAAAAATATAGGAGCAGTAAAATTACGACAAGAATTCTGTCAGCTGTAAATAACTTTCAACTACGTAATGCAATTGCTTGATGCACTTCCATAATTTGAACTTTTTCAACTTTCTAACACTGTAACACAATTATTGTAAATATGGTAAAAGCAAAGATTATTTTAATGAGGAAGGATATGTCAAACTGTCTGCCAGACCATAAATGTAGTGCCAGTGACGTCTAGTTAACTGTACCTTTTCTAAACACTATATAAACGCCGGTAAGTTTATCGCAATATTCTGTTGAATACATTTCTTTTCTTATATCGACTATTTTTATTTAGCAACTGATTGCACTCACATAGTTATCTTATACAATGTTTGACCAGAAATCTTATGGTATATTTTGGATTTTAAAATTATATTTTTTCCTTCGATACATATACATATCGAACTATTAGATTTATGAATCTAAACTATACAAATATCAAAATATTAACTTTATTTACCTAAAATATATAAATATAAAAATATTACAATTTAAGATAGAAGATGATTAATGTAAAATAAATTAGCCACTTTTGAACAAAAATGACTGACTATCAGCAGTGCTGAAATGCATCAATTTACAAAATTCCTCATAACCAATTCTGAATATATATATACATAAATAAATTGCTTAAAACACAAAAACAATAATCGTAACCATCTCTACGTTATAAACACATTATGAAAGTGCTATACGCACATAAATGATTAGAAAAATAAAACTGTGATTGCCGTGACACTCAAAATATGTATGTACAAACATTAAGTATAAAACTTGATGCAAACATGAATACTACAATAAAATATGACTACATTAAAAATCTCAATTTCAGAACTATAATATACAATAAATAAAATGTTTTGTTTCTCGAATAGAACGGAGCAAAATATTAACATTTTAATATGATTATTAATAGATATACACATAAATGATTAGAAAAATAAAACTGTGATTGCCGTACACTCAAAATATGTATGTACAAAAATTAAGTATAAAACTTGATGCACACTTGAATACTACAGTAAAATATGACTGCATTAAGAATCCCAATTTCAGAATTATAATATACAATAAATAAAATGTTTTGTTTCTCGTATAGAACGGAGCAAAAGATTAACATTATAATAGAATTATTAAGAGTTTGCATAAGTTGCATATCATGAATTATCGTAAAAAGTTAAATATGGTAATTACAGTGACGTAGCGAGCATAACTGGCGCCCGGGGCACATTACCTTTTTGGCGCCCCTCATGGTCTTGGGGTCCAAAGGGTCCAATGGTCTTAGGTTGCATTTGGCGCCCCTCTGCAAGTGGCGCCCGGGGCATGATAGACCACCTTGCCCCCCTCTCGCTACGCCACTGGGTAATTAAAATATTCCACATTGAAGTCAGGTAATTAAAAACAAATGGTTCCAATAGTTAGTTGATCGTTAAAACGTTTCCAATTTTAAGATTATGTTGACAGCAAATATAGCTCAAACACGCTCAAACGAATGCCGTTTTCAAAAATCGAATATCTCAATGTTGGGGGGGGGGGGGGGCTAGGAGTTTTTGCCCGCTAAAAATTAAAATGCTCATAACTCTTTTACAAATGGCACTCAAACGAAAATTTTTGGCGCTCAAACGAATGCCGTACTCAAAATTTGAATATCTCTTAGGCCCTAGGTACTAAGAAAGCTAAAAAATCCAGAAGGGTCATAAGGCCCTCAAAATTAAGAAATAAATATAAATCTAAAAACCTTTATTTAATGTTGGATCGTCATTAAATTATAGGGTTAACTCCTCAAAAGAAATGACAACACTTTACTACTGAAGTAAATTTAAATTAATGGAACCCGATTACATGATTGGTGGTAGTAATGTATTCTGTTGTGAAGCACGGGTATTTAGTTTTAGGTATATATATAGGAAAAAAGAAAAAGGTAAGTAAATATATACAGGACAGAGATACGAAAACTTTCTTTCAAGTTCATCTTTTTTAAAGTATAAGAAATATTAAGAACGAATCAATGGATTTTTGAATGTATTGAAAAATTTCATAAATGCATTAAACACTGTTGTCTGAGGCCTAAACTATATCAACTAGTTTGAAACTATTTGCTATTAATAGTTACTATTATATTTTATCGTTATTTGTTGATAATTTCGTATTTTTACTCTGCCTCATTTTGGCGCCTCTTTCAATGTCTTATCCATGGGACCCGCCATATTTGGAGGTGTCCCTTCCGTTTCGTAGACACCAAATTTCCTCCCCCCCTTTTTTTTTGCCATTTCCCCGACACGAAATTTCATGCCGCTCTGTTTTTCCCGTTTTCTGAATATCTCAATGTCGGGGGGAGGGGAAGGCTAGGTGTTTTTCCCGCCAAAAAATGAAATGCTCATAACTCTTTTAAAAATTGCGCTCAAACGAAAATTTTTGGCGCTCAAACACGCTCAAACGACGCTCAAACGAATGCCGTTTTCAAAATTGGGATATCTCAATGTCGGGGGGATAACCTCACAGACGGTTACAGGACTCTGGAAAGCTGTTCAGGAGGAATGGGATAGAATTCCTCTTCTGACACTTCAAAAGGCATTATTATCAGGCCCAGATTTCCGCATGGGCAAGTGGGGCACTTGCCCAGGGCCCCCAAAATTATGGGGCCCCCTAATTTAGTATAAAGTTGTACATAGTTTTGAGAATTTGTTTTTTGGTTAATATAGTAAAGGGGTGCAGTGGCGGATACAGAAAAAAATCCTGGGTGGAGCACAGTGCACCCACTATAGTGAAAGCATGCTTACGTCCATAAGCGTTTCTGGTTTAATTTTTTTTTTTTTGGGGGGGAGGGGGTGAGAGGGGGAAGTTGTAATAACTCCAGACTGTGATTTATTTTGAATTTCAAAAGAAAATTTCATGAATTTATTTATTAACATTAAAAAGTAAATGAATTAATTAACACTTCTTATTAATATTCATTATTTTCTTCAAATTTTTGACTTGTCGGTCTAAATTTTTTTTAAATTTCTGGTCCCGATTTAAGGGAGGCCTGGGTGAGTGTCCCACATGTTCATGTGGAAATCTAGTCCTGAGGAGGGGGGACATGCCCCCTCTGGATCTGTCCTTGAAGGGGGCCCCCAAAGTCTGCTTTGCCCAGGGCCCCATTGTGTCAAAGTCGGGCAATGATTATTATCCTGGAAATTGCGGTGTCGAAAGATAGTTCAGAATAAGGGATGTCAAATAGAACATTTAAAACACAAGAATTTTATGTAATTTAGTTTTGTGAATACAATATACATCGTCTAAAAAATGTGTGAACAGCCTCTGTACAATCATAGAATCATATAAAAAAAACCTGATGTACTAAAATTATTGGTTCTCTCCATGGGACGTCGTTGTGAGGGTGTAATTGCAGGAAAAGGTATCCCAACAAAGCACTAACGGAAATTGTGAGAAGCTATCAAAGTTGCTTTCTCAGAGTTCAATACTCATAACTGTTTGCAAAAGGAAAATCTTTTCTATAAACGGCATTGTATTATATATATTCTTAATCATCATACATATATTCTTAATCAAATTTCCAATGTAATGATGTGCGCTTTTTGGTTATAATACTACACTATATTATTTCTATTAACTGTTAAATTTCAAAAACACACATTTTCCAAAAGGTTTCCACAATTTTGGCCACTAGTATATACAAGTGGTTATCAAAATAATGGAAACACCTATCAATATTATTGGTGTTTATGAATGTGCTTCGTATTCCTTAAAAAACGAGTCTAGCCACCGGTATTTTTTTATATAATATAGTGTATGTATTACTATACTATCAGGTAGCAGTAAGGAAGCTAAGGACAAAGTGCTTTTTTTGGGGGGAGGGGGGGGGGACATCGTAAAATGTCAAATCTTGCAGACCTTGAGAAAAGGGCAAATTGTTGGAGCGCGTTTAAATTGGAGTATCTGTTACTGCAACCCCCAGGCTAATGAATGTTTTTCGAGCTATGGTATCGAAAGTCATGATAGCATACAGAGTGCACGGTAAAGCATTCTTTGCCAACCAGAATAGTGGACGAAAGGGAGAGCTGAGTGAAAGAGACAGACGAGGTATTGAAGCGGATTGTGACATGAAGAAAGAAAGCAATTGCAACCAAAATGACCGAAGAGCTCAATCTGCATCTGCATGTTCCGGTATCAACCATTAGAGGTAGAAGGGAACTTCACAAACAAAGCATTTACGGAAGAGTAGCTATTCCGAAACCACTTGTAATAGATGCCACTACAAAATATCTTCCACAATGGTGCCACGAGCGCAAATCCTGGTCGAGTAATATGTCGAAAAACAGCATTTGGTCCGACGAATCATTGTTCACATTGTTCCTCGCAACGGGACATGCGTATGTCTGGAGAACACCTGCACAAGCATAAGATTCTGGCTGTCTCATCTCAACTGTCAGTCATGGAGGTAGATCTATCAGGATTTAAGATGGCATCTCATGGTTTTCTTCAGGCCCTATTGTAGCCCTAAAAGGGAGATTGAATGGGAAGGACTATGTCAAAATTTTAGCTTACCAGGTCCGTCCTATGGTGCAAACATTGTTTCTTGCAGTATATGGCGTTCTCCAGGATGATAATCCCCCTATACATATAGCTAAATCTATCAAGTATTGATTTGAAGAGCATGAGAAAGAAGTCAAATATCTTATCTTGCTCTGTAAATTCCCTCCGACTATATATCATCCAACCACCGTGATCTATATAAGCGGATAGATCCAGGTATCGATATCCACCACAGCATCTCTACAGGAAGTTTCATTATTTTTCCCTGAAGAATGGTATAATATATTCTTAACCACTATTTATGACTTGTATAATCCAATTCCAAGGTGAGTCAGATGGTATTACATGACAAAGGTGCTCCTGCGCGTTATTAATAAAGGTTTTCATGATATTTCTTAGTGTTTCCATTATTTTGATAACCACCTGTATATATATATATATATATATATACAAGTTTAAATTGAAATGGAAATAAAACTTCATTAAAAAAGCAATTATAGAGTGTCTGCTATGAAAGTATGAATATAACTATTAAATAAAGGATTGTTTATGAAAAATGTGACCTCAAATAGGACTTTTTACTATCCAATGCGTCTAATCATAGTTTATAAAAAATAAGACTAATAATTGAGCAACAATTTCTACAAATGCACAATGCGCAAGCAAATGTCGAAGTTGCGTTAAAGTTTGATTCTGCAACAATAAGCCATGTAGATAAGGAAAGATGCATAAGTAAACTGGAATGCATTGTTCTGTTTAGGTAAAATTATTTAAAACTAGCTGATTACCAGTGCTACTCTACGGAGTACATTCAAATTACATACAACGGCCAATATATGCAATTAATTTGTATGTTTAATATCCATAAAACATACTATTTTGAATTAAATTCTTAAAAAACTTCCATCTCAATTTGTCTAGCGGTTAAATTTTATTTTTCACAGTATTTTAATATTTTTGTTAATTTATTTCGTTGTTATGTACGTGACGCAAAATTAATTTAAAGTATCACAAAAAGAAAAGAAACCACGTGATCAGCATTTAATAAATTAAATTCTAAAAATTAATCCAATTAAGTTCAATAATTCAGGTTCGATTTACGCAAATTGTGCATAGAATTGTGCATAAATTCAAAAACATAAAGTTTATAAGTTAAATAAAGTTCTGTAATATTATTCCAATAACTTTCCAGTTGGTAGCCAATAAATTGTAAATATTTTTTTACCTTAAATGTCCAATAAAAAGCGTAGTTCCAAATGTAATTTTCTTCAATAAACCTTTAAACGTTTCCAATTTCAAAAATCCTTTTTGTATTTATCAATACCTCCTCCACTTGAATCTTTAAAATATTAAATGTTTTACTAATAATAAATGAAATTATAGTTTGATGTGTTGCTATGGTTACTTGACTATGGTTGACAAAGAAAATTCAAATGTTAAATGTTTTACTGATAATAAATGAAAATATCTTGATGTGTTGCTATGGTTACTTGACTATGGTTGACAAAGGAAAAGTTGTAAAGGTGAAACATCAGCTCAACATTTAGGCCTCTAACTTTCTTTCTACTGATCAGATATACATAATATATAGCCTATGTCCATCTGGAATAATGTACCTTTCAAATAGTGAAAGTATTTTTCAAATAGGTGCAGTGGTTCCAGAGATTACCCTCCACATACAAAATCCGCTCTCTCTGTCTCTTTATATATTAGTACTAGCGGCCCGTCCCGACTTTGTCCGGGTTGAACAGACTATTATACCAATAAATTTCCAGTTGATAGCCAATAAATCGTAAATCTTTTTTTACCTTAATAATAACCGAAATAATAACTTAAATTAATTTTATGTTAGTTAATAATTAAAATAAATTTTTTAAAAGAAAAAAGGCGTGCCGGAGAACGGCTACGTTCGAACCGCTAGCGTCAGAACAGAAGCCCACCGCGATAGCACCACGATAAGGATCGTTGAAATCTTCGGAACAAAAAGGGGTAGAAGACAGTAGCGGAAACAATGGAGATTGTAAGGATTAAGCCCCTAACTTTATTTCTACTGATCAGATATGCATAATATATAGCCTATGTCCATCTGGAATAATGTACCTTTCAAACAGTGAAAGAATTTTTCAAATAGGTACAGTGGTTCTGAAGATTACCCTCCACGTACAAAATCGCTCTCTCTTTATATATAAGTATAGATAGCACCACGCTAAGGATCGTTGAAGACTTCGGCACAAAAAGCGATAGAGGACAGTAGCGGTAACAATGGAGATTGTTAGGATTAAGCCCCTAACTTTATTTCTACTGATCAGATATACATAATATATAGCCTATGTCCATCTGGAATAATGTACCTTTCAAACAGTGAAAGAATTTTTCAAATAGGTACAGTGGTTCTGAAGATTACCCTCCACGTACAAAATCGCTCTCTCTTTATATATAAGTATAGATAGATAACAAAAAACGAAATAAATTTATGGAGACGTAAATTAGATATATAGCAAGTGACATAACTTTTAATAAAAAATTCTTTTTAAAAAACGATGCAAATAAACCTTTTAAGTCAAAATTTTTTTAGGATAACATATTTTTTTTTTATTCCAATGATATTTTTTCTCATCAGCTAGTCACATATTTACATAATGGTCCGCCAGGGTTCACTTCTAAAGGTCAAGAGTCCTTCCATTCGCATTCCAGGGATCGAACCCAGAGCTGATCTTGAGACAATCGCTCAATCCCCCTCTCACACACAAAAAAAGTATAATTATTATATTAAATTAGCAGCTTTTGGCATTTTTAAATTGCTGTTTTAAGCATTTTTTTTTTTAAATTACATCCTCCGCCCCCGCTAAAATATGGGTGAAAAAAAAATCTTAAAAAGGGAGTCCCACAAAACATTTCGTTTATAAAAGGATCGTCTATCATTTATTATTTAGGAACCACTTGTTTTGAAGAAGGCGAAGGTGTTACAAGTAAAAAAGACCTGAAATATATAAATGATATTGACAACATTTCTCTCCCAGTTGGATTTCATAAATTTATTAAAAGCCATTAATTTTTTTTTTAAACTTTTCCGGTCTATAACGGAAGGGGTGTCATCAAAATACTATTGTAAATAGTGCCTAAACACAATTCACTGTAAGCAAATAGCTTTAAATTTCCCTTCTCTCTTTTCGTGCGAGAAATACATCCACGCACTTCTCACAACCAGCCGTTTAACCCCATTTAAATGGGTCGATCGTGGTGGGTGTGAAAGCCCATTTGTACTTTCGTTGATCACGCTCTCTTCTACGCACAAAGAGGCGGAAAGAATTTTGTGGATCACTGCCCCAACGCCGACGAATCTGTTGGTTTGTGGATGGCTTTTATTATGGTCAAAAAGTAGGAATGTCAACGCAAAATGACAAAATTTGTTACTTCCGAACTTCACGATGTTAAATGGCGTGTAAATCCGAATAAAAGGGTAGATTTACGCTCTTTTTACCTCATGGGCTGTAGTTTATTTGCTCTTCCTCTTCCACGAAAGTAATTTACACTGTTTAGAATTTCAAGAAAAGATGTTCCCCTCCCCCCCCCCCTTTTTTTAGTTACGGCAGCTGTAAAATCAGATTTAATTATTGCCATAAAAAATCAAGGATTAAAAACAAACAAACTAATAGATAAACTAATTTCAAAGTGCTTGATGTTTAGGCTAAAAGGGATGTATTCAAAGGGGAAAATAAGTAATATTCCAGTAATACTATGAAATTTTAGATCATAATTTTTTATATTAATCTAGAGACTATTTTCTTCCAAAAATTTGTTTATTCCTTCAAATTAATCTTTCCAGACTGAGGCATTGTTAACTTAAAGCCTACGTGAAAAGAAAGCAAAATGTGCTTCGAATTTATGCCTTTACTCTTTTGGTACACAGGAAAGGCCAAACTAAACGTCTAAATCTGAATATTATTTTTAACCTCGCACGTAATTACCGAAGTTTTGCAATTTTATATCATTCACGAGCTTAAAAGAGCATTTCCTGCTTCCCATTTTGCTTCTCCACCTACTTATGCCTGCAAATTTTCAAATGGTGAAGCATGAATGTAATTTAAATATTGGCCATTGTTCTGTTGTTATGCACATTGCGTTGTCCATACACATGCATATACACATATAAAGGATACACGGTTACTTGTGCAGCAGGTGGATGCGCTAACAGGATGCAGTTAAATATTATTCCACCTTAACTAATTATAAAATAAGTTAACGTAAGGTGAGTTTTCATGAGAAATTGATGTTGTCGGCCTTTGGTTTTTTGAATTTTTATTTCAGATATCGTCTGCTGCCGAAAGTTTATTTTTATCGTAAATTGCACGGAGTTCTGGCAGCATGATGTTCTTTTTTTTTGTTTACAAGTAGTAAACAGAATCGATCGATGATCTGTATGGGATTTAGAGTCCTTTTCGTGATTCGTGTTAATAAGGTGGAATTAAATTTTTATGATTTTTTTTTGATGGGGCAGTTCATGATAATTTAAAAGGGAAATGGTTGCTATAAATCTCTAAAGTTGTTTGAAATGTCGAAAAATGATATAATATTTTAAGTACTAGGAATAGAGTAGTGAAACTTGTAGCATAAATATTTCTTACCTGATGTGACTTTTCATGCGTAAGTATTTAGTAATGTATGTACTCCTATTTCTTCGTAATTTTTTTTTCCGCTCCCAAAATCTATGTGTTGTTATATAACTAAATTTTTTTTTGCTTATAAAGATCAGATGATCATATTTTTAATAACGATGATGATGCCGAATAGATAGTACCTTAAGAAATGATAATGACCGTTGACGGATTACAATTGTCTATCATTATATGAATAGTGCCTCGTGAAAGAGATAGGATACAGAATCTTTTCGTAAAGATATTAAAATTCAGCAATTATAACATAAAAAAGGAAATACTTCAACATTTTGCACCTGAATATATGGAAATTATATTTATAAAACAGTTCCGTAACTGACTGACAGATAACGCACATACCAAACCGCTGGATCTAAAGGGCTGAAATTTTGCTTGGCGGTTCTTCCTGTAGTTTAGGAGTGCACTAAGAAAGATTTTTGAAAATTTTTTCTTAGATTTTTTTAAAAATTAAATTTTAAAGCTGTTTTGTAACATTTTTTAAAGTTTGCATTTAAAATAACAATCTAAGGGTTATAAAATTTATATCACGAGAAAGATCATAAAAATTCCTTTAAAATGAAATCTTTTTCAAATCTTTACCTTTATTTTCTGATTTTTGATGAATTTTTAAAGATTAATTTTTAGAATTTAATTTATTAAATGCTGATCACGAGATTTCTTTTCTTTTTGTGGTACTTTAAATTAATTTTGCGCCACGTGTATGACAACAAAATAAATTGACAAAAAATATTAAAATACGGTAAAAGATAAAATTTAGCCAACCACTAGACTAATTGAGATGGAAGTTTTTTTAAAAATTTAATTCAAATTAGTATGTTTTATGGATACTAAACATACAAATTAATCGCCTACATTGACCGTAAATTTAATTTGAATATTTTCTTCTACATTATTATGTCTATAAAAATATCCGTTACGATATATATATATATATATATATATATATATATATATATATATATATATATATATATATATAAGAATAAGATGAAAGAGAAAACCAGTAATAGCTCTAAAGCTACTTGCAGCCAGGAACAAATAACATGAAAAGAAAAGTATGAATAAGGTTTTTGACAGCATTTCTTCATCAGCGGTGTCAATGCTGTCTAAAAACCAATGGATTGTTTCCGATGAGTATGATCTATACAATAAACACACTCATATATATATATATATATATATATATATATATATATATATATATATATATATATATATATATATATATATATATATATATATATATATATATATATATATTGGCATTAATTGCATACATTGATCGTTGTATTTAATTTGAACTTCGTAGCGAAGCACGGGTACTCAGCTAGTATTGTATAAGGGTAAGTTATACAGTATAACACACAAATGGGAAATAGACTTTTTTAACGGAAATAAAAAAGTCAGTTCGTCCAGAAATATAGAATTCAGTCAAATAACATTTAAAAAAATGTTAGAATGTTCCCCAGGAATTTTTTTCTTATTTAGATTACAATAGCCCACTAGTGAATATAGGGCTTTGGAGAGGGCTAGGAGATAGTGCTTCTGTTGTATTTATATCATTCTAATGTTATCTTTAATTCAAAGTCTGCATTTTTTCTGTTTATCATTAATACGATTTCTTTCACATGCTTACATCAATTTCCCAAGTAGAATTAAAGCGCTGTAGATAAGCACTTCCCACTTCCTTTAAACAGGTTTATTGATTTGATCTACCTCTTCTATAAATTCTAAAATTTCTTTAAAAATCTATATAGTTTTTTTTTTTTTTCGTTCTACCTCTTGGATTTTTCTAGGTTCGGCTTACAACTTATTACATTATTTACCATTTTAATAAGAAGAAATCCCTTTAAGATATTTAATAGTTTAAATAGTTAGGAGTAATAATATTTATGACAAAAAGATCAATCTTCTTCCTTTTTTACAGATCTGTTCAAGCACGACGGTCTGAATTTTCAAAACTTCTTTTCGCCTCTCTGCGACTTTAAGAAAGTTTCTTTTTTGATTTCCTGTCTATGTCTCCATTTGAGTTGCACATTTTCCTTTTTCATGGACAATGTACCTATGGCTTTTTTTAAGGCCTTGACGCCACCTTACGCAGTATGTTCCCTGATCGTGGGAAATTAATACGTCTCTCAATTTTCCCCCAAACCTCTTGAAAGTATTGTAAACTCTTCCGATAACAATGGGCCCAATGGATGACGAACAGAATTAACCCCCTATAACTCGTGTTTAAGGGATAACATAAAAATCAACACAAAATATGGTGAATATATAAAAGAAAATATTTTTGATACAGGTCCTCTCCACAAAGCAATTTTTCGAGCAAGGTGTTGATAATGACACTATTCATAAGAAGATTTAATTTATGGATTAGCATCTGTGGAGGGCTTGAGTCCGTCTTAGTCCCGACCATAGGTACGCCAATGATTGAAATTTTCATAGTGTCTTAGAATAATGTCTGAGTTATTATTTTTTTTCTGTCCTTAACCTTGTACCCAGGGCCGGATTTAGATGAAAAGAGGCCCTAGGCTATTCCACTTATGAGGCCCTTCCACCTCTCATTTTTAAATTTGTAAATTACATAAGAGATAATAAAATATATCATTACTGTGATATATATCAATATATTAAATGAAACATGTTGTTATTGGTACTAACCTATATATATTCAATACATTGAAGATTAAACCAAATTCAATTCAGATAAATTTATTTCATAATAATTCGCATTTAAAGTTTAAGTAGGAATTATTATGAATTTTAAGTCTTAAACTAAACCAAAAATGGAACTTTATTCAGTGTTTTAGTGTTCACTGTTTTTAGAATAGTGTAATTTTAATTTTGCTAACAATTTGAATGTAGGCCCCTCTTGATCTTGAGGCCGTAGGCTGAAGCCTAGTTAGCCTATAGGAAAATCCGGCCCTGCTTGTACCACTAACTTCAACTGTAATTTTAGACTTTGTTTCCGAAATTTAGATAAGACTTCTCCTCAGTTACGTTCTCTGGGGTTTTTACATGGAAACTGAGAGGGTGTTTATATTCAACTATTCCTTCCGTTATTGTTTTATTTGTGCGTCAAATATCCTTGCATAAAGGACAATAGTATGATTTCAGTTGTTATTCCTGTTCACAACGCGTGACCTCGTACCAAACATAATCTGACCGCCTGGAGAAAGGAACATCGCACGTGCCGAAAAGTGATTGATGGCAGTTAATTGGCCGCGGCAAGTGTTCCGACACTTGATTGGCGTTTCTGAAAGCGCGTCACGTAGCCACAGAACACGTGTCTTTCTTTGATAGGAGGAGAATTTTTTGCTTGCCCTTCCGTACATTTTGCCCTCTAGTAGCACGGTGTTCAAGGAGTTCGAGCGATTTCGACTTTGATTAGCAGGTGCCTCCCCCCGGGCACTCTTACTCAATGATTAGTTTCAGCTTTTGTTTTGATGTTTCGTTTTGATATGATGAACCAGAGTTATCGTTTGATAGCTTCCTTGTAAAAAGAAGCAACTCCGAGAAGAATGAAGAAACATTTCTCTTTTTACTTATTGCATTAAATGAATTTTTCATTACCGGCAACACCTAAGTACAAGAATTAGTTACGAAACAGCACCTCATTATGCATAACTGAAGCACATAGCCGATTTCCCGGCTGGATACAGCAGTAATAACTTAATAAACAACTAGCGAGGTATATTTGTGACGGAAAACTTATTATCCAGTTTTCAATAAAATGTACAAACAGATGTTTATCCAGATTAAAATTTTAAAATGTTTTTGTTTGTTTCATTGTATACCTCGTATCCAGCCTTTCCAAGAGGAAAATATCACAAATGGCAATTACTATCCCTTTCCACTATTACGCATGTCTATAGATCCAAACGGCACTTACTAGCAGGGGCGTGCTTAGGGTTTTAACGGCCCTGGGCGAAACATATTTACTGGCAACCAAATTTCTCTACGTACTGAGTAATGGATCGTGTAAGACAACCCCGATCAATTTGTATGAATCAATAAATCAATTTGTATGAATAATGAAACAATGGAAAAATTATTTACACGATTTAGAAAATGTAAATTGTTTAAAAACAAATACTTATATGTATGAATCTATTGGTTATAAAACAATTTTTCTTGCTTTCTGGGCAGCAAAATTGTCTATTATAAGTGAAAAGTCCAAAGATGATGAGAGATCATTTTCATTAGAAATAAGTGCCAAGGAGGACAGGCGTACAATCCGTATTCAAAGCATACTGATTGTACCTGCTTTGTAATATTTTCAATTCTTCGAGAAGTGGGAAATAAAATCCATTATAATGGTAGAGTAAACAAGTAAAAGCCATTTTTTTTTACCTCACTCCTTCAACCTTCAGACCCCTTTCTTCCCAACAGGTTTGGAGCGCATTTACTTACTTGTCTTCACTCCCTGGAGAAATGTCTTGTCTATTGTTTGCTTTGAATAGACCAAATATTTGACCAAATGGTATTAGTATTCATTTACGGAAGATATGTTCACTTTTTTTCAGTTTGCAACTATTCAGATTACAACAACAACAAAATAAAAGGTTTATAATTCTTTTAATGACTGTATGTAATGACTATATGTTTTTCTAACCGATAAATTTTTCCAACCAAAAGGGTAGTTTGTGAATTAAGATTCTTTCTACGATTCTTTTCAAAAAAATTGAAACTTTTTTTATAAGTTGAATTATAGAAACCGTGAAAAATGAGGGATTTCTTAAAAAACCGGTAACATTTAGAAAAGTGTTGCGATGAGGAATAAAAATGGCGGCCTAAATTTTTAGCGGCCCTGGGCGGTTGCCCAGTTCGCCCATCCCTAAGCACGGCCCTGCTTACTAGTAACCAACCGAACGGATTGCAGCCAAACTTATTCATTAGGCAAACACATCACAATAAAAGTATTTAATTTCTAATAAATTGATCAGATTATGGTGGCTCGATTTGGAGAATTTCTAATCAATTGGCTCCTTTTGCAAGAATTGTGCCAATATGCCGCTAGTGGTGTAGCGAATATATAGCAATTCGTTTCATACCGTCTACCGAATTTGGTCGAAGAGTGTACTATTTCCCTCTCCTTGACCCCCCCCCCAAAAAAAAAAAAAAAAAAAGAAAGAAAAAAAAAAGAGAAGAGCCCCACATCGGAATAAACCGTATGGCAGCTAAATATGTAGATTCTTGTTTAAGTGCCTTAAAGAACGGCGATTACTTGCGGTCTTCGTGATCGGTCGAAATCCCCCCCCCCCCCCCGAAAGAGTAAAGTTTGAACTCCGTTCATTTGATTGAGTATGATTGAAAGGATTTTTCGCCTATCGCCCATTTCCCACATGTGCGTGTCTAAGAGGCGTTAAAGAGGTAAGAAATATGCGGTAGCTTCTCCCATTCATGATTGAACTCGAATAAAACTATGATTCAACAATGATTAACTATGATTATGATTCACTTGGAACATTTAGGAAATAAACGAAAGAGTTCCAAGTGGAAAAATATAAGAAAAAAATCTTTTGGGCCTAGGGACGTATTAATGGAAGCAAAGTTCATGTACATGTTGGCATTTTCAGCCTGAAAATGCCAACATGCTCAAACGGCTATTACTTTCCCGGAGAAATCGCAACATGGTTTATAATTAGTCTAAATACATCAAAAAAATGTATTAAGTGGTTCATTATAAGACCAGACCGTTGAAGACCGTATGGGATGATTTTTAACCAAAGGCTTGTTCAGTTTTCTGTGAGAAAAAACTTAATACAAGCTGTAAATGAATGTAGCTGGAACCGACTGGGTTTTATTTTCCTCTTGGATATAAGGATTTTCTTTTCTTTTCTTTTTTTTTTTACTTTTCTAATGCAACAAATACGTAAAGAGATATCAGTTTAGTCACGCGTATAAGGTAAAAGTGGACGATCAGAGAAAATTTCTAAAGATCAGCTTTCTATACAGGTATCAAATAATTAGCAAGTAAATTAGTTTTTGGGATGTATTTTGACTAATCAGTTTCAGCCGCAACTTTTTTATCAAGGCAGGCGTGTCATTGTCGATAACAGCGCAACCTACTTGGGGTGTGTGCTGGACTTCCAAATTGAACTGGATCGAACAGGCGACTTCTGTCGGAGAAAGGGTTGAGTGAAGACTTCCCATTCTTAAGAGGCAGGCTTGCTGTAAATAGGGTTGTAACAGGAATACTCTTGTTACTACTTATAAAACGTATATAAAACCCGTTTTCAAGTATTGTTATGAAATCCTCGTTATGAAATCGGCTGCTTCTGTGTAGGGCCTGTTCACATAGGAGTCCGTTGCGTTGCGTTAAGGAAAAGATGACGTTGAGACGAAAATAAACCAATCATAGGCCTCCAAACGATTAGCAATGAAATTTTTAACGCCTATGATTGGTTTATTTTCGTCTCAACGTCATCTTTTCCTTAACGCTACGCAACGGACTCCTATGGGAACAGGCCCTAAGACTATAAATAAACTAGAGAGAATTCAGAATCAGGCCCTGCGTCTGATTACAAGATAGTTAAGACCACTCCTATTGCATCTATGCCAGGGGTTCCCAAACTTATCCAAGTCGTGGCACCCTTAAGAGAAGTAGAATTTTTTCACGGCACCCTTGTCATATAATATCTATTTGTGGTATATTATTATGTATATTATGTATAATATATATTTTTCATATTTGTACGACTGTGAAGAAGAAATTAGAGAAGTAAGTGGTAAGAACATTAATAAATTAATGCAACTTGTGCTAAAAAATCACGCGAGTACTTTAATTGTAATTAATAGGAAAACATATTAATAAAAGTAATAATAAAATTACCTTCCAAATGCTCTTGGTATATGCGTGTTTAGTTTTAGTGTGACGGGTGAGCCTGCTGCTCACTGCACAATTG
Source organism: Dolomedes plantarius (assembly GCA_907164885.2). Lineage (NCBI taxonomy): Eukaryota > Metazoa > Arthropoda > Arachnida > Araneae > Dolomedidae > Dolomedes > Dolomedes plantarius. Next base: position 33,519,784 of record OU015491.1, read on the forward strand.
TTCGAATCGCGGAATAAAGCTTGATACAGCTACTCTTATTTCTTTTTTGACATTAATTTTCGAACGATATTTACTCTTTATAACAGCAACTACTGAAAACTCAACTTCGCACAGATATGAAGTTGCAAAGGAAATGAAAACCCTTATATCTTTTGCACTTAGAATGGGACACTCATTTTTTTATAGATATCCAAAACTCAGTTAAACACAAACAAGCGAATTTCACTTTCAGGCTTTTGTCCCTCAATTGTAGCTCAATTAGATTTTCTTCCTCTTGTGGAGCGAATTCTTTTGGAGCTTCATCATGAAATGGGTCTTGAATCCACGCAAACTTCTCGGTTTGGTCTTCTGCGAAGTACTTTGCAAAATAGTCAGTTCGTTGTGATAGGTGCTCTGTGAAAACTGTCAGTATGCTATGTGAAAACTTTTCTCCACTACAGATCATGTACTTCTGCAATACAGAGGTCTTTTGGAGTAATAGGTCTTTTGGAGTTATATCGGAATAGTCCTTACCAATAAATTAGATTGGAGATCATGGGCACCTCGTGGCACCCCTGATCCTTCTGTGCGGTACCCTAGGGTGCCACGGCACACACTTTGGGAACCCCTGATCTATGCAATTGTTAACTAACTTAACTTCAGTGAAACATGACATGCATAGAGATGCTGGAATTTTATCGTAGAAGCTTCGTAGGATACTAAATAACGATTACTGGAGAAACTACAACTATAATGGTCGCAGAGTGTTTGAAAACCCAAATTGGATTCAACCAGACTAGTTACAATGTGTGTGGAAATCTGGATATTATTCAGGGTCCAGAGCTTTTGACTGGGCCTTGTTGCCCTCTAGATTATTGTGACATCCAGATACACCTCGAATTGGAAAAAAAAATTTGATAAGAAGGAAATAAGCCATCTTGAACTTCGTGGTATCGCTCTCTAGACTATTGAAAATAGGTATCCCAAATATCAGTGGCCTCATGTATATACTGATGGCTCCTTACTAGAATGGAAATGTTGGTGCAGGAGCTGGTATCTATAGCGAACATTTCTCTTTTTACAAGGCTGTTGGTAGCAATACAATTAGTTTCGATGGTGAGGTTGAGGCCATTTCTGTGGCCTTAGAACAAATTATAGCTAGAAGACGCATTTTTAACAAAGTTGTTGTTCTTTCGATTCTAGAGCTGCCAAGTTATTTCCAATAATAAATTGTGCGACTCGAAGCGTATCTATACCTGTCGCTCACTTTTAAATTCCTTGTCTGGATCTACAGCTTTGCAATGAGTTCCCTCTCAATGTGGGGTGGAAGGAAATGAGAGGGCCGACTTCTTGGCGAATAAAGGTACTAGTATCATTCAAAGGACGAGGTCTTTCATGACCTTTTATTCTGCAAAGCGTATTATTAAACTCGAATTTAATAAAAGATTCAAGCTACTGATGGCTAACTATGCTAAAGATAAGGCCTGGGAGTGCCTGGCTTCCATTGTCCCGAGTTTTCCTCGTGCCTCTGCTGTTGCAATGTTTCGTCTTCTGACTGGACACGGCTGCCGCAATGCTCATTTGTTTAGGACTGGAATTAGTGACTCTCCTAGCTGTATTTTATGTAATTCTGGACGTCCTATGAACTGGGAACATTTGGACACATGCACTGCATTTTACGGTTTCATTTCTGTTGTTCAAAATTATTGGGAAGCTAAGAAGATTGGGAAGCTAATGCTAATGGCTTAGTTGCCAAACGCCTGGAATTTGTAAATAAAAATAAAAATAATAGGGTAACTCCAGGATAGATGGCCATAGAGGAGAGATGACCAGTCTAAATATTTACAAAACTTGATCATAGATGGTAGTTTAAACTTTTTTCTTGGGAAATGTTCAAAGAGTTCATTCATTGCGAAGTACAGCTGTGTTTTTCGATTATAAAAAATAAGTGAAATTTTAATATTTATTTAATTTAATGGTTGAATATTTTTGTTGAGTTAGGTATCTGAATGTTTTGCAAGAAGTACGTTACATTTTTTTAAAAAAATTTTACGGACTTTTAAGGCACGTATATAATCCAATCTTTGCTTCTAAGCCTAAAACAAAGACGTACAATGGTGGAGTGACGCTTTAAATTGGGTGACCATCTGTCCTTCAATTTCAGGATAGATGGCCACATAAAATCGAGGAGAGATGACCACCTTTAATCAATATTTCAAAATTATACGCAGTGAGGATTTTAACTAAATATAATTATATTTGAAATAATTATATAACTTTATGTTTATAATTATATTAATGAATATAATTGTTTCAATTTTAATTAATATAAATATTTCAATAATAATAATAATATAATATGCCGAACGATGTTTTTTTTTCAGTTTTTCTAGATGCCGAATAAATACATAAGAAAACCTCATTCAAACCGAGGGACCTGGAGTCAAAATTATTTGTCTAAGGCAATGGAGGCTGTGCAAACGGGATCATATTCGGTAAAAGGAACGTCTGAAGTATTTCACATTCCATGCAAGACTTTTGAGCGCCAATTGAAGACCAGTAATTCCAATAAAGGCAGCATGGGTCCTGGTCCGATGTTTGGAAAAGAAAACGAAAAAGGGTTAGTAAAACACATTAAATGAATGCAGAAACAAGGATTCCCATTTACCCTAGATGGTGTGAGAATTCTCGCTTTTGAATTTGCTAAAAAACTGGATATAAAGCACCGTTTTAATGGTACAATTGAAAAGGTTGGGTATGTTTGGCTAAGTCTATTCCTAAGTCGTCATTCTGATATATCAATCAGAAAAGTTGAAGGTGTGTCGCTTGCGAGAAGAGAAGCCATGAATCGTGAAGAAATAGATGTCTACTTCAAACTAGAAAAGATGAAATACATTTGAAATTATCAGATTCTACAGATTCCGAGGGAATAGAATTTGATGAGGATTACTGTGTTGGTTGTGGAGAAGAATACTGTACAATACCACAACCAAAAAGGATGACTGGATAAAATGCATAAGGTGCCTGAAGTAGTACCATGAAACGTGTACAAACTATCAAGACCTTTGCCAAAAATGTGGTAAAATTTTACGAAAAGTGAAGGGTTGAAATTATACTTCAAATGTTGTTTATTCGAATTTTATTCACCCATTTTCCGTGATATAATTGCATCTTTGCAAATTGCTATATGTTTTTCATGATTAACTATATGAAATGTGTTTTTTTTTTTGGCTATTTTAACTTCACTTTTTCTTTCTTGTATTGGATGGCCATCTCTCCTCAGCTTGAAGGAGAGATGGCCATCTGCCATTTTAATTTCAAACTATGCTTTCCACTTTTTGTTCTCAATGTTTAATATTTTTTGCCCAAAATATGATGAGTATATGTATAAGGATTTTAAATATGCATAAATATTTCTTCTGTTTGCATTCGAAGAATTTTTATTTCAATCTTTAAAAACTATGGCCATCTATCCTACAGTTACCCTAAATAATAATAATTTTGACTAATCAAGTAGCTTGTTGCATCTTGCCCAATAGATCTAAATTACCCGCAAACGTTGAATGTGGACAGTTCATGAAACCAGACCTTTATCATAAGTTCGGGGCACAATAAAATTTTCCCCACTGCATGAATACGTATGTCTTCTCCGAAATTTTCTTTGTTTGTCCATATCGGAAGAATTCTCCAAGTTTCCAGCTAATCGGACAGTAAGGAACGGGAGAAAAAACGCCAGGCATTCCTGATGCCGTATATTCCTGATCGATAGAAGCGGCGGAGGAAGTAGTAAAATTTTCCACCCAAACGGATTTGCTGCAGTATGATCAAATGATGAGTGACTCAACATTTTAATGCATGTATTTCGTCTAATTATCAAGTGTGGTACGACTTTGTCCACTAAATCGCTTGACATGCATGTTGCTTACCGTTTAGTGATGCCGAATAGATCTACACATTAACATATCTCTTCATCTTTTATTCCGTATTGAATCTGCTTTTTATGACTTTTTCCGCGACAATTATGCCCCATTAGACAAGTTTTGTGTTAGTCGGACAGAAGGAACTGGGAAATTATCGTACATCCCTTACGCCTCTTGCGGCGAACAGGCACTCGTGTAGAATAATGGGGCCGTGAGTGAAAAAACCTACTTATCCTTCGCTGTCATATCGGATTCAGATGTGCTCAATACAAAGTATGCTTTTAGTTACTTGGACCGATTCCTCGCACTTAGATACTTGCCTAATAAGGCTAGTAAAATCTCCTCTTGAACATCGACATATTGTAATATACATACTAACGCAGCATAGCAAGTTTTAGAACAAGTGATGACTTTTTTCTTTTATCTTTTGAATACTTGAAATTTACGAAATGCATAAATTTTGGTGATAATTTGTTTTTAGAAGAATTACAGTTTCATTTTTTTTTCTTCACAATAAATTCGGATAATGTTTCAACTCAGTCTCTAAAACAACTGGTTTTGTAACTACTATATTTTTCAAAGATAAACTGTAAATTTTGTTCATCATAGCCTGATGACATAAATGCAGTTTTTAACGTAGGATTACGTTCCTCCATAACGGTCCTCCCGAAAGGAGAATTTCAGACGCTAAAACCATCCGTCCGTCCGTCATCGCGAGTTATAATTTTGGCAGCGCGCCAAACCCAGTCTATTTCTTGGACAAGTTAAACAGATAGGTACCAAGATGCGTCAAATTCTGACATACATATATGTATATATATACATACGTGCATATATATAGATACATATATACTGTGAAGAATCCATAATTCTCCCAATAGAGTAACACCCTCTCATTTAATTCACGTTTCGAGCAGAAGGCTCAAGAATGTAGTGTCCAGAAACCAAAGCGGCCAAACAACAAAAGCGGGCTAGACAAAGAATGCCGACAATACCAGACTGGACGCGAGGCGCCAGTAGGTCTGAGGTTTCAGACATAAAGTTGAAAGGAAATTGGTTCCGCTCCGCCTCTTGATCGATGATGATCGGGGAAAATTAATCGTCTGAAGCTTCAGCTGATCTGATGGCGAGGGAAGTGGCCTCCAATCGGATCTCCAGAAAGTGATGTCACTTTAAAGGGCACCAATTAAAACCATTTTAAATTTCCAGCTTTCGCAGCTCCAAAAAATTAAAAGTTGCGTCGCTGCGAAATATTAGAATTCAGATAGCTCCTAGATCTGCGTCTATAAGGCAGCTACTCCGGCATGCAGCCGTGATTAAGAGATTCTGAGTCCTTTTGATAGGCAACGCATTTCGACATCCTGCCGACCGCTTCCAGACAAAGCGAATTTCTAGAATAAGAAACCTAAGTCCTCGTGTTAGGCAAAGCATTCGACTTCCTGTTGACCGCTTCTAGACGAAGCGAATTTATTGAAATAATATTTTAAGTCCTTGTGATAGGCAAAGATTTTATCTACTCCCTGTCGACTTGTTTCCAGAAGGAACTGTTATAGCTATTGGAGATAGCTCATTTCTTTAAATCCCAGACGGATCTGTTCGATAGATTATCAGCGGTGTAAGTGACTTCTAGCAGAAGTGATTGCTGCTCGTCCTACTGAGCTTTCGTGTAAGAAGCAATTGAACACTATTGTTTAATCTATGATTGAATAGACTTCTAATATAGACTAATGTTCTGTAGCTGAATGGTTTTCCCGCACATCATTCAGAGTGCATATTCTACTGCATTCATAGCAACATTTCATCGAATTCATCTCATCTGTGAATAAATCATTTAATTTAATATTTTACTGGGCTGTATCGTCGTTTTATTACGCTACCATTCGACGAATTCATTACAATACATACAAAAGAGGTAAACAACGATAAGTAAGCCTACGTTAATAACCCGCAGTAGTTTCGTTAGAAGAGACAACCTGAATTTATTTATTTATTTATTTATTTATTTTGTAAAATGTGCAATAATATGCTCAGTTCTTCAACTCAAACGTACTCTTTCATCGTTTCCCACATCACCTGTATTGAAGTATTTGCCTATAAGATTCTACAGATTATAGTAAAACTCGGCGCCTGGTAAAAAGTTTTTAAATTGACCCCACAGTGAGAAGCTACATGTGAGCCCCAGATGAAGAGAAGCTGTAATAGGCGTTCACTCAGCGGACCAATCCTGTATTAATAAAAAAGGTACAAGACTTTCATTTTTTGTTTATTTATCTAAATATTTAAAGATTTAATAAAATAATTTTTTAAAGGTGAAAAATCAGTTTTTTTATGTAGAGTTGTTCTATGTTATTTAGAGTTGAATGCATCTTCTCATCAAGCCTGTTAGACTAACGAGATGCATAAATTAGATATTTTATAATTTCTAACTACTTATAACAGGAATGTTTTCAAGAATGTTTCCTGTTTCTCTTCCGCTTTGAAGCTGCCGGTCTTCCATATTTACTTTTAAAGCCCATAACAAATACAACACGGGTAAACATCTAATTCCCAAACATGCTGATGCAATGTTTCATTATTTTTAGTTTTGGGGCATATTATCTTTAAGTGTAAGAAATGAATGTCCTGAGAATTTTTTTTCTAATTGATATTCATTTTCCCTTCTAGCCGCACCCTTTTCGATTTTCTTCAGACCCCCTTCGACCTCGTTATTATTCATCGTACCAATAATTGAATTTCCCCGAACAATCATTGAATTGATACATCAAATTATGCAGCGATTCGACATGCACTTATTCACATTGTATATTGCATGCTAAGTCATCGTTACAGAAAGGGTGTATAACTAATCCATAGTCTCAGTCCTGTGTACGAGAATAAAACACTGCCATCTTTTGCTGCACTTGCTACATCACGGCTTCATTTTTTTTTTTTTAAACCTGGAATAAGTATATGCAATTACTTTTTGCAATCGATTTCTGACGGCTGTATGCCCTGTTCACGGTAGTGGATTGCTTAAGTTTTCCTTAAACTTTTCTCTTCAGTCTGGAACTGTTTTGAGATTGGTGAACTCACTCGCGTCAAGATGCATTGTGATCCCGGACCACCAAAGCAGAAGTCTTAAATGTCAGCTTGGTTGATAGCTCTGTATTATAACGAGTTCTTAGAATGTGTATATTTCTTAGAATAAGCTCTAGCATGTTATTTGAGTAATTTTTTATTGTGTTCTTGCATTTTTAATTCTAAATTAACTTTGACATCCACAGGAAAATGAATTATTTCCTTTTTTCTTCTTCTTCTTTCTTTTGCTGAATACAAAGTCTATCGCTACATACGTTTGGCCTTATTTTTTGCTTAAATTCTAGCTGTCAGATTTTTTTTTCCTTCGTGAAGTATTGACTGTGGTAACCTCAAGCTATGTGGGGGTAATCCGACGTAGATATCCAAAGTCATGACATTACACCTCTCAAAGCATCTGGGAGGTAAAGTGATTGATTTATGAGTTCAGAGAGTGAATATTAACATTGTGTTTAAATGACTAAATAAATAGGCTTATTTTTTTCTCATTAATTTACCCGAAAATTTTACGAATTTTCTTTTACTTCTTATTTAATTTATTATTAAATTTTATTAACCATCTACATACGTATATATCAATGTCGGTTAACTTTTGAAAAGCGAAAATGAAATTTTTTTTATTACTTCGCTCAAATATATATGTTGTTCTATTTCTATCTGTATCTAATCGTCTACATGCCAACTCATCTTCATAATTGCCTTTGTTTATCTATACCTAATATTGTACTTCGAACATGTGAGACTCTCACATAGTCTGAAAACAGACTATCAAGGTTAACAGAACATAATCACAGTTCTTCAAAAATATGAACAAAAGGATGATTGATTGATGGTTGATTAAGGGCCTGTTCACAAAGGAGTCCGTTGCATAGCGTTAAGGGAAAGATGACGTTGAGACGAAAATAAACCAATCATAGGCGTTAAAAATTTCATTGCTAATCGTTTGGAGGCCTATGAATGGCTTATTTTCGTCTCAACGTCATCTTTTCCTTAACGTAACGCAACGGACTCCTATGTGAACAGACCCTAAGTGCTAAAGAACCAGACAGATCTCTCCGGGATTATTGAATTTTACCTTTCAGTTTAAAAATTCCCCTAAAAACAGATAAATATAATTTATTTTTTTCAAACAGAAAATATTGATTGCGTTTCAAATAAATTGAAAATAACTTTCACTTTGGGGATGAAAACTTATTGATTTTTATGAAGGTCCATCACATTTGTTTATGTTTTTGGAGAACTGTACCTGCTTCCTTTAACGTAACTGACGAGACGGTCAAGGTCAGGTTCTAAGAACATAAAAAGGTTGTTCCATATAATGCTAAAATTTTCATTTCACTTATCTGAACAGTCAATAAAAACTTGACCCCCCAAAAGTAAGCAAATGTACCAGGCTCAGAAAATATACTGCCACTCGAAGTTCACCATAAACAACTTAACATTATATTCGAATCTCTCTCCTCACGTTCTGAATTCCATTTATTATTTCGCAATCACGGCACTTATTCTTCTATTCACTGGATCTTAATACCTTGCTGGCTTGCTTCACTGAGGGGCTGCAACCATAGTCAGTTTCTTCAAAGTATGGTTTTCGAAAGTTTCTATAGCTGTATTGGAAAATCTCACGCATCTTTCAGCTCGCATTTCTCCTGTGCATCTGAAAAAACAAAATACCATCTTTTAAAATTTAAATTTTTTTCTATTTTTTAAAAATCTTTTATTATTATTATTATTATTATTATTATCATTATTATTATTATTATTATTATTATTATTATTATTATTATTATTATTATTATTATTATTATTATTATTATTATTATTATTATTATTTAAGTAGCGTATATCTTTTTAGGAATTCCTTTATGTACCTAAAACAAATCATTGTTATTGTGACCTGCTCTAGGCAGTGGCGCAGAGAAGGGGGGGGGGAAGGCAAGGGGGTCTATCTTGCCCCGGGAGTCACTCGCAGAGGGGCGCCAAATGGTCCCCAAGACCATTGTACCATTTGGTCCCTAAGACTATGGGGGGCGCCATAAAGGTATCGTGCCCCGGGCGCCCGTTATGCTAGCTAAACCACTGGTTCTAGGTGCAGGTGCTGCCTGAAA